>CACRXP010000428.1:262216-291453 GCA_902702965.1 Spirometra erinaceieuropaei | reverse complement strand
TAGTAGTAGTAGTAGTAGTAGTAGTAGTAGTAGTAGTAGTAGTAGTAGTAATGGTAGCAGTAGTGCTAGGCGTGCTGGCGGATGAGGCATTGTTCCGGTCAAAGGTAGGAGAGTTAGTCGATGTGCAAGCTGCGCTAGGGGGTTTTCTATACTGCAGCGAATTCCTCTGTAATGAATACGCATCTGATCGGTTAGTCCCACGAGGTGCTTGAATGTGTGTGGGCTGTTTGGGCAGTGAAAGCGGGTGTGGTTAGCGTACGCGTGGTTTTTAACACTGGTTCGCCGGTCTCAATACAATGAGTTCGCGGGCGACCGACCAAGCCGTTGCGGGAGATGAAAGTACGATCGCAATAATGGCAGGTTAGGACCGGGTCCATTTCGCTGGAGGTGGTGGCGACGGCGGCGGCGGTGATGGTAGTGGTGATGTTTGGTGGCCAGCGATAGCTATTTCAGCGGTAGCGGAGATGGGGAAGGTGGTGGCCGCCGTCGCCGCGGAAGTTGTGGTAGGGATAATGGAGTTTGCGGCGAGCGACGTCGGCGGGGCGTTAGGATGCTGAGCGCCGGTTGTGAGGGAAGCCGTTGTGGGACCTGAGGCAGGGACGACAGGAGTGAGGGATTTTCGGGCGGTTGGTGCACTGGGTCCGAAGACTGACCGACGAGACCAATTCGAGAGCAAAATGCTCACTGACAGCCTAGGCATTTTGACAGAGGGGTTAAGTGTTGGTGTTACTGTCAGGAGCTCCTCACACCTGCGAACTTCCGATTTTATTTTCCCCGCTGTGAGCCGATTGACTTCACATATTACTGCTCCACTCTACACTGATCTTCTCCAGCCCTGTCGCTCATATGCTATGTATTCTACGGCTGATTGGTAAGAACCTCAAGGAGTTCTTTAGGGTGTCTTTTTAGCGGCAGGTTACATCTCCTTCGCGAGAAGCACCCGTAGCAAGGACTCCCTGGAAGAGGTATTTTGTCAGTCACTCATCGTCCACCCTCACGAGATGACTGCTCTATCGCAGCTCCAGTTGCCTCCGCATGACGTAAATGCCGAAGGTTCCTAAAACTTCCATTTCCAGGACTTTGTCTTGCCAACTCAGCCATCTGAGGTGGAAGTGACTGAGTTTACGCGCTTGTTTCCTCTTGCCTTTCTAGATCTCCGCCCCCCAGGACAGCGTCATGACAGCTTTGTACATCTTGATTTCAACACTGAGGTGGAGAGCATGGCGATCCCATACTTCGTTTTTCAGCCTGCCGGATGCCTGGCTAGCTTTAGAGATCCGCTGGGCCATTTTTCGAATTCGTGCAACGTGTACACGTGGGCAATGTTGGCAATGGTTTTCAGTTCGGTACTGTTGACGTGAATGCGAGGAAACCCGTACGCAGAGTTGGGCGGTAGTTGATGCATGACCACCATTTTGTCCCTGCTGATGGTCAGCCCAAAGTTGGTACACTCGGCGGCGAACATGCTCATGCTCCGCTGCATGCCTGCTTCTGCCTGCTTGAGGCCTGCATGAGCCGGTTGGTGAGAAGACTGTTGTCAGTCTTGCGGGCAGTGATTATTCCGTGTGTCTATCACGGTAGGCGTCAATCAACATGACTGGATTGAGAGGAAGGTGGCGAGTACGCAGACCTGCTTTCTGCAAATGCTTCTGAGGCAGTCCCGCTGTCCGTGATGCGCCATCATCACGTCGCCTAGCTGACGAAATTGTTTGCGAATAATTCACAGAAGTCGGAGTTTGGCCTGCTTTTCCTAGATCCATTGCGCTTAGGGGTATCGATGGTTTTTGTCAGGTCCACGAAGGCAACATGGAGATGGGTCCGCATTTTACAGCATTTTTCTTCCTAGTGGCGGGCGAGGAAGGTCATGTCAGTGATTTGGCGGTGGTGTCGGAAGCCATACTGGCCTCGCGGGAGAAGTCTTCGTTCGAGATGGCCGTTGAGACGGTTGAGTAGGATGCAAGTGAAGATGTTCCTGTAGATGCTGGGCAACGAGATGCCCTCTATGCCGGTTCCTTTTCCGTTTGAGGAGCTGGACGCGGCGCCACATCTCCTGAACGAGGGCTAGGAAGTGACCCATCAGTCGGTGGCTGGTATCGGAGCCCAGAGCTTTCCCGCCGAAGAGTTGATGCACGGTGCGGATGGCTTCTAGATGAGAGGGTGGGTGATCCAAATAGATGCTAATTTTCATTTGGAGAGTCCATCGATGATGGAGGCGGAGGCGGAAGTGGTTAATGGGTGATTGAGGGCACTTCTGAACTGCTCGGCTCAGCGCGTCAGAATCTGCAACTTTTTGGTTTAAAGTGCGGTGTTGAGAATCTGAGCGGTTCCTTTAGCCGTGGAACCATAATTTTCCTCGATCCCAGCGAAGTGGTTCTTCGTTTCGTTGCGGTCAGCATGCCCATGAATTTCCTCGGTCTTGTGAGTTATCCGGGCGACCTACATCTTCCTCAGTCGCTACTGCGCAAGGTGGCGAATGAAGGCCGCTATTTGGCGCCGTCCGATGGTTCAAGTAGATCTCATGCAGCTTGTGTGTTTCGACAAGCAGTCTGCGAATGCCTGCAACATTGTCGTCGAACCAGCTCCGATGTTGACGACGAGCGCATCCAAAGACGTCCAAGTCAGTCGAGTGAACAGAGTTCCTCTGTTAACAGCAGCGATTTTCCACGGTGGCGTTGTAGTCCACCGTGGGCAGTTTTTCCAGGTGCTGACCTTACTGATTGCGGTTAGCGGCCAGCGTACAAATTCAGCAGGACACCATTTAACTTACCTGGTGATCACTTACCTTGTTGTCTCTACCGGGGTTGCAGTAAGACCCTCATCTGGAAGCTGACGACGCAGTGATCTGTCTGGCAGTCAGCGTCGCAAATAGCCCTAGTCACTAGGACGTCCTGTCGATATCGCCTCCGAACGAGAAAGTAGTCCAGCAGCTAGCAGTGCCGCGATCGGGATTGCATCCAGTTTGCTTTTTTCGCATCTGAAGACGGAAATAAGGTGTTGGTCAGGAGGAGGAGGAGGAGGAGGAGGAGGAGGAGTAGACTGCGTTCTGCGCAGGTTCGTGGAAGAATGAGACCACTGTCTTTGCAGCAGCTGATTCCATGGGGATCCAGCACTCTTCTCCAGGCGGCGTAGTCAGTATCGACGCGAGCGTTTAAATAAACAAGGGCGACCGGCTTGTCTACCTTCAGCACAGTCGTCAGGAGTATGTACAGTTCCTCGTTGGAATTGGTGATAGGCGGGTGTAGGTATTGAGGGTGGTGGGGAATTTGGCTTACCGAAAAGGAAAGCGCAGGGTCATCAGTCAGTTGCGATGCCCTGCAGCAGACAGGTCGACGGCCCTAGTATGTCATTCCGGATGACAAAGACGGCGGTCGCGTCGCGTTGTTCTTCCAGAAGAAGATGTAGCCGGCACCCACATCCCCCAGTTGGTATTCAGTCAGTATCAGTTAGTATATTTGGAGTAAACGACAGAAGCCCTGAAAACTCCATTTAGAGGGTACAGGTATAAGGGAAAATAGTTAAATTGCAAAGCTTGTAGTTTTAGTAAGGAGAATTCATAAATCTAATAATGTAACATAAAGGCGAAAGGGGTATTATATTCGCGAAATAATTGCGAAAAACTTTGTTCTCCTCATTCGGACTGTGAAAATTTCAATATGGGCTAAGTTTGGAGCACAAAATAGGATCTGTTGAAATCTTGTTATAATCATTTCAGTAATCCGCTAGATCAGGCTTCGGCAGTTCGGGTTGCCTTTCAGCAGGTAAGCATCCAGTTGTCTCTTAAACACGTTCACGGTAGGGGAATTAACAACAAACTCCGGCAAAGAGTTCCATTGGCGAATGACCCTCTGTGAGAAAAAGGAAGAACGTTGATTTGTGTGGCACAGTTCCTTTTTAAGCTGGTAATCATGTCGTCTGAGATTGGACTTGGGTGCCATTTCAAAAAACGTTTCCCAGTCGACATCCAGATTAAGTCCTTTTACCGACTGGAACGTTGCTATGAGGTCACCTCTGTCCTGCCTGTAGTAAAGGGGATAGAGGTTCAAGGCCGTCAGGCGCTGCTCGTACGTGAAGTTTTTGAGGCCATGAACAGCCTTTGTAGCACGCCGTTGTACACCTTCAAGGATATCCATATCCTTCCGAAGCCACGGCCGCCAAGCCTGTACCGCATATTCAAGGTGCGGCCGCACGAATGTCCCGTATACTTTGCCAAAAAAATCTTTATTCAAGTGTATAAACGTTCTGCGTATCGCGCTCATAACGGACATTGCTCGCGCAGCGACTTTAGAACACTGCGTGGTGACGCTTAGATCGTCTTTAATGAACACACCGAGATATTTTTGCACATCTACGGTTTTAAGTGGTTTATTGTCCAGGAGATACTGTCGTGGGGGTGCATTTGTTCTTCGTCCCGCTGATACTACGTGCATTACTGCACATTTTTTGACGTTGAATTTCATGCACCATTTCTCGCTCCATGCGTGCAAATTCTATACGTCCTTTTGTAGTATCTTGACGTCATGTTCATTTTTTATCGCTCTCCACAGTTTAAGATCGTCTGCAAAGAGCGCTATTTCCGATTTCACTTCCCCTACTTGGTCATTTACGTAGATAATGCATAGGAGCGGCCCAAGAACTGACCCCTGTGGGACTCCACTCGTAACAGGTGCCCATTCTGAGCAGTAGCCGCCCGCAGTGTCTTTTTGTCGCCGTCCGTTTAGGAAATCTTGATTCCAGTTCAGAAGATTTCCTCTTATCCCTATTTCTGACAACTTTTGAATGAGGCGCTTATGTGGGACGCAATCGAACGCCTTGCTGAAGTCGAAGTAAATGACATCAACTGGATGTCCTTCATCCATGGCCTTTGACCAGTGTTCGAGGGACGAAAGCAGGTTTGTGAGGCACGACCGCTTTTCGCAGAAGCCATGTTGAACTGAGGCGATGTAACAGCGGAAAGTATCAAGTGATGTAATAGATTTTTTAGCTACTTTTTCCATCAGTTTGCAGCAAATGCATGTCAAACTAACCGGCCGGTAGTTGGTGGGACATAGCCGTGATCCTCCCTTGTGGATAGGTACGACGTTTGCCAACTTCCATGTGCCAGGTAGTTTGCCAGCTTCCAGCGATTTTTGGAAAATTGTAGAAAGTGGCTCTGCTAATTCTTCGGCCAGCTGACGCAGGAGTACACCTGGGATCTCATCTGGTCCAGGTGACTTGACCGGATCCAGCTTATTTAGCTCTGCTAAAACTAACTGCGGAGTAAAAAATACTGTGCTTATAAGTGGTTGGTTGGCGGGCAGTGGAAGACAACAGGACTGGAGGGGTGGTTCCGTGGTGTAGACACTTTAAAAAAACTCAGAAAGAAGCTGGGCTTTTTGAAGGCCATCGCTCACAATTCGGTTATTTTTGTCCTTTAAGGTTGCTAGATGGTCCCGGTTTTTCGTATTGCTCCTGATATATGCATAGAACGCTTTAGGTTTTTGCTGCGCCTCTTCTAGGAGCTTCAGTGAACAGGCCCACTCTAGCAGCCTGCGGGAAGGGACGGGGTATAGGGTGGTAATTTGGTATTCATTTGAGAGAATTGTACACTGACGTGGGCCCAACATTTCTTTAGGTCATTTTTTTCTAGCTATTCCTCCGAAAATGGATAGGCAGTAACATCCCCAATAAGGGCTGTTTAGACGTGTCAGACGGTTGTCGAACTCCACTAAGGGCCGCGGCTTGGTTTAGGGGGAGAGAGGTCAGAGCTAGCCTAGGCCGCCTGCGGGACTGTATGTCGACCTATCCGTAGGACTTTTTGAAATGGAAGGAGGGAGAGAGGGGGAAAAGAGAATTTCATGAAGGGGAGGGGAAGGAGAGAGAGAGAGGTAGGAATCGGAACGGAGTTACTGGGTGTGGGGGGACAAGTACACCACTAGATACCCTCATCTAGTTAAGCCCGCCAGTTGGGGCTGTTACCGGGATGTAACCGAAAGTCAGGGCCTAGCTGCTGGTGGTGGGAGAAATTCATGCAAATTAAGTAGTCACATTTTAAAAACGTGGTCGGAAAGAATCTCGTTCAGAGGCTGACATCCTGATATTATCTGAATATCAGGGAACTATACTGCATGACAACTAGTATGACAATCTCATGTAGGCAATATTTTCGAACCAAAAACGCATTTCAGAATTTGGATTAACATTTTATGAGATAGCACATCCACTATATTCAGTACGTGGCCTATTTCATGGAGACTGATGACGGAAACTGATTTATGAATCTTTGGACGTTTTAAACGTTGCGTATTTCGCTCGCCTATCCAGCCCTTCCAAGGAAATGTTCTTTTCTTGTGCAGAAATTGTGTTCTAGTAATTTTATCCAAAATTTTTTCGTAAGTTTGAGCGAAAATGGACGTTGCGCTACATTTGGGCAATTTCCTGTAAAAATACTTGTCCCAGACTTCAGTGGCTTGTTTTTAATTAAAAGGAGAGTACGTTACGCCCGAGAGTTTTACTAAACAGAGCTTGCCAGACTTGAAAACTGATTTTCTGTCCGATGCCAGCCATAAGAATCAACTTGTCGACACAAAGGTTATTTTAAGAGAACCAGATTTTTTTGTCGATTTTTAGAAGTCATATTAGCAGATATGTGCGAGTTGGTGTCTTGAAGTGCAGTAATTACGCACAAAAACAACCCTTTCTTTAAATGGCCCGAAATTGTTTTTCCGTTTGAAAAAGTCTCTTTTTGGTCATAGAAATGACCACAACCGAATAGTCATTTCTAATTTTGAACATATGAAGCATTACCGTACTCCCGACACAGATACTAGCTAAAAGCACAGACACGTGTTTCGCCGATATTTTGCCTCTGCGGACGCAACCGCAATGGGTTCGGCTCCTCAGTGTCTTCCAGCGTTCTTTATGCGGTTTCTGGGGCATGAACTCCAGAGAAAAATCAAGCGATTAATTTTGGAGATAGAGTTAAGTCTCCAGGACATGACATTTGGGGTCAGGTACGAAATTTCAGTGATTTCGTATACCAGAAACCGCATAAAGAACGCTGGGGGACCCACGGAGGCGTCGAACCCCTCGCAGCTGTGTCGCGCAGCCGCAGAATATCGGCGAAACGTGTGGTTAGGTTTTTAGTTGATATCTATGTAGGCAGTACGATATAATGCCTTTATCATATAGACTTCATACTGCTCGTGGAACTACTTGTTTGCAGAACGGGCATTACGTGGTTACTAAAGAGTAGTTGATTGACATAGACTCGAATGTTCATTGAAATTTCGGGTATGACCATAAAAATCATGTCACCGATCGTTTTTACGAGACTCGCTTTCCCCGTTGTGCCTTAGAGGTCTCTCTCTCGAGCCACGAGCCCGTTGACCTGTGGGTTTTCGATCGGGAATATACAATGGTAGGGGGCGCTCACCGATCGTTCATAGGGAACTCACTCGTTCCATTGTGCCTAATGGACTCTCTCTCGAGCCCAACCAGCAGCCGCACAGCGGCGCGTGATACAGGCAGAATGACATCACTGACAAAGACCAGGGAGACTGGAATGGCCATTTCTGGCTTAGTAGCCGTTGTCAGGCAGACATGCCATTGTATATTCCCGATCACAACAGACAGGACCACGAGCCCGTGGCTCGGTGCCTAGAGACGTTAAACTTTCAACCAACAGGTCGTATAGTATAGATCTGTGCAATGATTTACCGTACTAACAACACAGGTATCAGCTAAAGGTACGGTAAATCATTGCACAGATCTATACTACTGGCTGCCTGTTGGCGGTTTGTGAATATTAAGCGCTTATTCCGCTGTAGCTGATGGATTTCAGCTCAAATATTCATACCAAAATTTGGAGCGTGCCTGAAAAGGTCCGCTTCGAAAGATTTACTCCAAGTTCGCGCATAAATTTCCTCGGAAATTAAACAAGGCAGGTCGTATAGTGACCCTGGGTATTCCACACTTCGAGATCGGGTGTGAATGGCTAGCGACAGCTAATAACCCGGAAATGGCCACTCCATTCTCCCTTGTCTTTGTCGGTACCATCTCATTTATGTCTTCTACTAGACGCTACGCGACTGCCTGCGAGGGTTCTAGTATGAGCCCCAAGGCACAACGGAACGAGCATGTTCCGTAACCTGATCACTGAGCGCCCACTATCATAATTAATATTCCCGATCACAACCGACAGGACAACGGGCCCGTGGCTCAATGGTAGAGCGACAAACTCCATGACCAAAGATCTCGGGTTCGAATCTCAAGTGATCCACATTTGGGGTTGGGTATGACTGGCTGATGACGGCTAATAAGCCAGAAATGGTCACAATGTCGGTACCACCTCATTTATGTCTACTGTCTGTCGCTCTGCGACTGACTGCGAGGGTTCTAGTATGCATCCTAAGGCACAGCGGAACGAGCACGTTTCGTAACCTGATCGGTGCGCGCCCAGCTGCCATGATATATGTATATATGTATGTGCAGAATAATATTACTGACAAGGACAAGGTAAACTGGAGTGTTTATCTCTGGCTTATCAGCCGCCGTCAGTCATACTTAATTGTTTTATCATTATATATGCCCGATCACAACCGACTGGACAACGAACCCGTCGCCTAGTGGTCATCGGCGATGGACTCCTAACTAACAGGTCACGGAATCGAGCCCAAGGTGTTCCACACTTGGGGGTTGGGTATGACTGGCTGACGACGTGTAATAAGCCAGAAATTGCCACTGCAGTCTCTCGTGTCTTTGTCGGTTATATTATTCCACCCACAGTACGCACCGCTGTGCAGCTGATAGTTAGGCTCGCGAAAGAGCTTCAAGTCATAACAGGACCAGTGGGTTCCGTAGCACAACCGGTAAGCGCCCCTTCTACTATTATATACACATATATATACAAGCAAAATGGGATAATCGGCAAAGACAAAGCAGATTGGGCGAGAATTTCTGGCTTACTAGCTGTAGTTAATCACTTTTGCCAAGTCTCGGGTATCGGGTATCTGCAGGGCTGACTTGCGTTCTTTTGGTTCGTAAGCGTTAGCAGGTCCAACGTGATAAATATTACACTTCGAACTCATTGTCTTTTGCGATCTGACGTCGGGCGTGAATAAGGCTGAAGCAGCTACTGCCTTTATAAGCCGATTGTTGCAGTTTGTGAATCCAAAAAATCGACTTTAAATGGCTGGCAGACGGTAACCAGTTCGGCATTTGTCCATCGTATTCTGACTCGGAATTTGGTGTGGCTTTTCAAAAATGATCGCGAAGCCGGAATTCACCATTCAAGCCCCACTTGTCCCTATTAACCGTCTCATTCTGCCATCCTGCTACCGCACGCGGCATTCGCAATCGAGTCCAAGGACATAAAGGCAACGAAAGGATCTCCTAACGCGACCAGTGAACGCCCTTTCGACGCATGTAGGCATATATGTGACTTGAACTTTTTATTACAAACTTCGTCAAAAGAGACGCAGCGAAAACAAAAAATTCAAATTGTCAGATAAGTGTCTCCAGCTGTAATCGGACTGCTGAGTCGCCCAAGCCGAAATGCGGCCTCACTCGCAGGCCTACAGAGCTACATCACAGAGTTTATAATCAATAAGTCAGCAGCAGGAGTGACATTTAAATTTGGTCACGCTTTCTGCCCCCTGTGATTTCCCCAGTTCCCGCAACCACCTGTCAAAAAACCCTCGCCGAAAAGCAGACCGCCTATGCTTTCCGGTCCATATGGCATTTTAGATTGAGAAAAAAGTATGTACTTTCAGTGCCAACGCATAGGCAAGTAAACAGCCAGCTTCACCCAGAGGTCTCTTTTCTCGCCTACGAGAAAGCAACTCTGTGGCACACCGACGCAGCAAGAGCCAAAAGTACACCCTGAGGACTGAAACGCGGCAGACAACCTTTGCACACGAAAATTGAGTCCAGCGTATGTTTTGCCTCTATCAGTCGTGTGTTGATTCCGAGGTTGTTTTTGGCGGTGGGAAAACAGTCGATCAAGTTAGAGAGAGAGAGCAGTTTTGCGGGGATGGGCACTCGGTGAAACGGCAAAGCGACAATCAGCTGCTGCTTGAGGTACTGTCGGTAACCACATTCTTCTAGCAGGCCAATAAAAATAGCAGGAAACTAGCAGGTTGGAGATTTGGGGTGTCATTTGCGTTGAGTATTTTTTACCGTAACGTGTGTACACCTTGCAGTCTATTATTCATGATCGTTAATTAGCTACGATATGCCTCCGCCGATCGTGTGCAGTTTTTCAATTGTGGAGTGGATTTTTAGGGCTGCAACGATTGCGAGATCACTTATGAAGGTCATTTAATTGTCGCAAACCCTACCTTATGCAGACAATGGAGTACTGGCAAAAAAATGGAGACTGGAATGACAACTTCTGACTTATTGGCTGTCGACAGCCAGGTCTGAATTACCTGGGATTCGAAGCCTGGCATCTTTGGTCATCGGGGGTTAAGCCGACAAGCGCTCTGCCCTTGCGCCAGGAGCCAGTTGTTCTGTTGGTTGTGATCGGAAATATGAACTCTTGTGGAAGGGGCTTTCGGTGATCGCGTTACAGGATATGCTCATCTCCTAATCTGGCCGGCGAATGGCTTTGAGCGTACTTTATCAAATGTATTCGAGCGTATTGTGAATGCTGATATAACTACTTATCATCCACAAGTGGGCAAAGCTAATGAACCTTTTGCGTTCATAAATTGGCAGGGCTGTCAGTGCATTATCCTGGAAGTGGCGGATGGTAGGTGTCTAACTAAAAATGCTAATTATTACCAATTTCCTCTTGAAGCCTCATTATCGTGGACAAAATCGAAAAGACAACATTCTAGAGACGAATATGCGCCCCCTGAGCAATTATTTAGAGTGCATAACCGATCTCATGAAATGTTAGCCGAAATTCTGAGATATGTTTTCGATTAGGAAGGATTACTTACGTGGGGTTCTGATCTTGCTTAGCATGCAGCATGATGCCATAGCAGTTCGGACTCATCAGGATGTCGGCTTCCGGATGCACTACTTTTGGACCTCCTGTGGAAAGCGCACTCGGTAAAAAATGACTACTTATTTAGCATGCACCTTCCCTACTGATTTTCGATTGCCTTATAAATTCAAATATATTTTATAGAAAATACGCACAAAATATGTTTTGCTTTGCCCGTTTGGTAAAAAATCACATTGTCTTTATATTTTGTGCCCGAAGAAAGTGTATATTTAGGTATCAAAAAGTTTCGAATTATGAGATTTTTAAGACCGTGCGATGTCCTTGCCTGAAAGACCGCAATGGAAGTTTACTAATGCTTCTCATGAAATGTACAAAACAGTCCGGATCTCTTGCCAAAATTGTATGAACTCTATGTGGCATCTTCTTAAAAGCACAGAGGAATATATGATTTTCTATACGCGGAAACCATGCACCTTGTAAAGTGATATTTCGAAACGCTGATGCAATGGCAGATTGGGCTCAAAATTACTTGGGATTTAGAAAACTTCATCAAAACCTAAATATGCAATTTTTCAGATAAAGAATGTAAAAATGATGTAATCTTCTACCAAAGGAGCCAAATAAAGTAAATTTTGTGCATGCATTCTATCAAATATATATTTAGATTTATAACATTATCGAAAATCAGTAGGAAAAATGCATGCCAATTAAGCAGTCATTTTCTGTCGAATGTGGTTTCTAAAGGAGTTCAAAAAGAAGTGTATTCAAAAGCCAACATCCTGACGCGTCTAAAATGTTATAGGATTATGTTGCAAGATAACGAATATTACAAATCCACATAAGTAATCCTTCCTAATCGAAAATGCATTCCAGAATTTTGGCCAACATTTCTTGAGATCGGTTACGCACTGTATGCTATCCATTTTCAGATACTGGAGAATTCCGCGCGCAACTCCCATTATATGGCGCATTTTGCTTGATGTGTCGGCCGAAAATTTTGACTGTGTGTGTGAGATGGATTCCCAATTCGCCCTGGCACGCGTCGTCCTTGTTGATCTTGGCGACAAGTAACCGTCCTGCCTGTTTCAAGCCTTTCCTGTCTCCTTCCTGGTAGCTAAGTAAAACCAGGCGCTGGGGGGAGGGGGAGTGGCAAGTTTACACGCAATAGGTTTCCAACCCCAACGACGTTCAACCTGCCGCAGATCACGCCCGCGTCGTGCATGGAATCTAGTTCGTGGCGGCCAGACGTTAACATGAGAGAGGATTGTGGCTAGATCCACCCACCAAACTAAGGTCCCATAGACCGTCACTATGACCGTAACTGAGCTGCTGCGTCCGCAAACTATGTGTCGCCATCTACGGCAGCGTTTACTTCTAAGTGTAGCCTACTCCGCCACCGTCATCGACGTTATTGCCGAATCCAGTCCAATCAGATATCTCATCTAAATGCGCTGATATAACATTGCTAACAAGATCTCTGACTCCACGTGCGTTGATTTCAGGCCCGAAAATTCATCCGCTTTTAGAGACGGACTGCGCTTTTAAATACACTTCTTTTTGAAAATTCTGCAGAAACCACACTCGGTAAAAAAAATGACTACTTAAGTAGCATGAATTTTCCCAATTGATTTTTGACGGTCTTGCAAATTCAAATATTTTTTTATAGAAAACACCTATAAAATATGCGCCTTATTCTTTCGGTAGAAAATCACACTGGCTTCACGTTTTATACTCGAAGAAATCGTATATATAGGTTTTGAAAAAGTTTCACAATTCGCGAATAATTTTGACTCAGACCAATCGTTGCATTAGCGTTCAGCGATTCCAGTCTGCAAGGTACATGCTATCGGCGTAAGGAAAATCATATATTATTATACTCCCTTTAAGAAGATGCCATGCGGAGTTCATTTAAATTGTGTAATGGGTGCTGATTGTGTTGTGCATTTCATGAGGGGTATTGGCAAACGGGCATGTGCGATGCTGTCTTAAAAGTTTTATAATCAGAAACTTCTTTAAAACCGAAAGATACCATTTCTTCGAGTATAAAACGTAAAGATAAGGTAATTTTCTACCAAAAGAATAAAAGAAAGCTTATTTTTGTCCATGAGTTCTATAAAATATATTCGAACACATAGGACCGTCGAAAATCAATGTGAAATATGCATGCTACTTAATTCATCATTTATATCAAAATTGGCTCCTGCAGAAAGTCGAAAGGAAGTGCATTCAAAGCCGACATCCTGCTTATTCCGATATACCATAGGAGTATGTCTCATGATGAGCAATATTACAATCCCGCCTAAATAATCCTTCCTAATCTAAAACGTATTCCAGAATTTCAGCCAACATTTCATGAGATCGGTCACGCACTGTACTTAATTTTCTAGTTATCACCGCGATTTCAGCAGTGGGCTACCGTATATCCTTTAGGAAATTTTTGTAGGACGCCGAAGAGCCTAGGAAAAACTTGTGTGAATAAAGTACGTTAGTGCCGAAGAGGGCAGCCTGCGTTCTCACTGAGTTGAGATTTACAAACACGACAGTTCCACCATCGTTGCCGACGATGTTCACCGTGTGCTCCACAACAAGGTGAAGCAGGGACGGTGACTTGAGGGGATTTATAGTGGTAGTCGACTTGCGCTGCATCTACCGCACTCTCTCTTCCTACCTCACCCAGACCCCGTTTCAAGACAAAGTCAAGAAGACCGGAGGGGGGTGAGGGAGCAGGTGGATGGCACGGCCGGAGCCGCCCCCCGCGTGCCGCTACACATGGCTCTGATCCCAGGGAGTGGGAGTGTAATAACGGCCACATTAGGTAGGAGCCATTGCAGCCTGAATCTTAGACCACCAGTCGGCCGCTCCACACAACACTGGGCCGACTGCGAGGTCCAAGTTATCCTGTCAGTTGGCAACCTCCCAAGTCCCGGCTTTTAACGCACCGCGATAGCCTCCAGCGCGTCAGACCGTTTATGAGGAAAGTGCGCTTGGTCGCCGACCTCACTCTCCCTTTCCGTTCGCCGGTGGTGGGGGGAATTCGCGCGGTGGCTGACATATCTAGCGACTTTGTCTGCGCGCGCCACATGCACGACCTGGCCTCCCAAATATACGATTTTACAACCCGGGGATTGATCGGCATACACCTCACACGAGTGCGAGTGCCATAGGTTATGTTAGGAAGGATCCGCTTTAGCCTGGCTCTCAATCCACCAGTCTGCCACACTCCACACAAACACAATTGGACAGACTAAGAGGACGAGTTGGAGCGTCAGTCAGCAGCCTTCCAAGCCTGTAATCACTGTAATCACACACCCAGCTGATGAGGGCACGTTTTCCTAGGGCGAGCAAGTGTAACCGCAGTTCAGCAGATAGAGGCAGCAAGTCGTATAACCAGGCGAATAAGAGCCTTTTAGGTTGAATGCGTAGTAGTAGGGGGCGGCAGTACTGGTAGGTCAGCAGCGGTTTTGGTAAACAATAGCGTAACTGCTACTTCCATCAATACTACTGGTGATCTTGGCAGTAGTATTTGCAGCCGCAGTGGTATTGATGATCGTAGCGGTAGTAGAAGTAGTAGTAGTAGTAGTAGTAGTAGTAGTAGTAGTAGTAGTAGTAGTAGTAGCAGTATTAGTAGTAGTAGTAGTAGTAGTGGCCGTAGTAGTAGTAGTAGTAGTAGTAGTAGTAGTAGTAGTAGTAGTAGTAGTAGTAGTAGTAGTAGTAGTAGTAGTAGTAGTAGTAGTAGTAGTAGTAGTAGTAGTAGTAGTAGTAGTAGTAGTAGTAGTAGTAGTAGTAGTAGTAGTAGTAGTAGTAGTAACCGCAGGTAAAACCCTAGTGCTTGCGCAGCGGCCTTTCTTCCTCACCGTCAGCAGAAGGACACGGAACACACGCCCACCGGATCTCAGGACAACTCACCTACAAAATTGGCATCGTTGTCATTATTGACATCAGCAACATATTATTGACAAAGAATAGGGATGTAAGGTGGTTCGTCTAAGTCACCAGAAGCATCACTGGATGAGGGGGACGGAGTGGTGGAAAGACCGCGCGCGCGGGGGAGCACGCATAGGTGATCACAAGGCTGGAAGGAGAGCAGAAGCATAAAGGCGGGAGTGGGAGGGGGGCGTTAACACCGAAAGTGCAAGCGTTTGCAAATGAGTTTAGCCGACAATGGCAAGACCACGCTAAAGTACCGTCAACCCTCGCACACAGGCACACATGAATAAACCCTTCCCTTCCTCCCCCCTCCCCCCCCCTGCATGAAAGACGATGTACATAGAAGCTGACAAACCAGCAAAAGGAGTCGGCACTGGAAGGGGCCGGGGGGGGGAAGTGGTGGACAACATAGTGCGGGGGACGGGGCGGTGGAGGGGAGAGGAAGGTCAAACACAGTAGCAGGCTGGCAGATGCTGCATGGAGCAAGAACGGCACCTAAAAACGGATGAATAGCTTCTGTGTCATCCCCTCTGGGTTCTCTTATTAAGTTCCAAGAAAGACAAAGGCGGAGAGGAAGGAAGTCGGAGTGAAGTTGCTACGCAGCAACACAGTTCTAGCAGGTGGTTGGGGCGGCAGGAGAACAGTCGGGATTGGCTGCCACCCGCAAAGCGGGTTGACTCAACAGTGGGACAGTGACCTGAGGCAGGGAGGTCTGTTCTGGAGGACGTGCAAAGGCGGAAGCAGGGATGGTACCATCTCCGGGGGCGGAAAGGGAAGCGGAGGAGGTCCGTGATGGGCCAGCTGAAATTTAAAAAATGCGCCTGTGTAAACGAGCCGCAGGACCGATGTGTTTAGCTCTCCGGCAGAGAGAGAGAAATGGTGCGCATATGGGAGGATGGGTGGCGAGGAATCTCAGGGATAGGACATCCCAGTGTAAGCAAGGCACTAAACTTTTCGGCAAACGTGACGCCCTAAAAGAGGCGGCTTTGACAGAGGGGCTACCAAATATTTGATGTTTCCCTGCCATTCAGTAGGGAAGTGCTGTGAAGCCCGTCGTAGCGCATTGTGACCTAGAAGGTAGAATAATGAGACGGAATAACTCAGTCCTTAGGGGACTGGGTTAGCCTGGAACGGCCCATTTTCTCTGTGATTTTGGTAGCACTACCACGCACATGGGAGGACATATTTCGCTCGGGAGAGGCCTACACTCTTGAGGGTGTTGAATTTGCCCTCGGACGTCGGCTGAATGAACTTGACTGCGTTGGCGATATCGCCTTGTTCGCACCAAACTTTAGTGATCCACAGTCTCTGGTATCACAGATGGACGAAGCCGCGAAATCCGTCAGTTTATACATGAGCGCTGGGAAGACTAAAGTCTTTCCAAGTCCCGTGCCAGGAAGCATCTCTGTCATGTAGACAGTTTCACTTACCTCGGGACAAGCTGCTACCCTAAAGGCTAGAGTAAGGACGACGTTGCTTCCTAAGTGGGTGTATCTCGCCGGGTTTTCTCAAGTGTTGGAAGGCGTCTATGGACTCGACGTGACATCTCCATCGCCACAAAGATCCGTCTGTACCATGAATCCGTCCGGTCAGTCCTCCTCTACGATCCTCGATGCTGAGCTGTGGGCGTGGAAGATGAACGAAAACTGAAGGTGTTTGACTATCGCTGCCTGACAACCATCCGTCGAGTGAAGTACACCGACTTCGTCTCACCGAGACAGTCCGAAGTCGCTGCAACAACATCGCGAGGATATCCCAGGTCAACCAAGATGAACGACTGAGGTGGTCCCTGGAACTTCGTTATTCGGTCACAATCGATGGAGATGAGAATGAAGTGAGGTGTCTAGATTCGCGGCCGCGGATTGTCACGCGTACAATCCATGACATCATCAAGGCCGACTGAATCAGGCATGCTCAGAGCTGTGCCAACAAACACCCCCTGCAAGTTCTCAATCCCCAGTGCAGAGCGAGATCGTGTGTGGCACGCGTAGACGGGTTGTCCGTCACCACGCCAACGCTTACTTCCGACCGTCTTGACTTCGCTTTACCATCGGAGTAGGGTGGGTGAGGAAGGGGAGAGTGTCGTAGATGCTGCGCTCAAGTTTGTCTCACATATCAACTGATTCAAGCACAAGCCACCGGCCCTGTACTCACTCTGTAGGGCACAAAGTGGACATCGCCGCTTGCGACGGTCTAACTGTCGCTGCAAACCAACTACTGGCCTTCACGATAGATTATTTGGGAGTTCCCTTTTTTACAGTAATGCCACGTACAGTGGGTGAGCTAATTCATGAAATGACAACTGAAATTCCGAAATGCGTTTTCGTTTCGAAATAATTGATTAAGAGGGGTTATAAGACAAATCAGTCTGCGGTAAAATTCTATAACAATTCAGTTACCTCAGCATGCCGACTTTCGAATGAACTTCCTTCCGGCCGCATGCAAAAACTACACTCTGTAAAAAATGACTACTTAAGTAGCATAAATTTTCTCTTTGCTTTTCAATGCCCCTAAAAGTCCAATTATATTTCATGGAAAACATTCATAAAATATTTATTCTCTTGCTCATTCGGTAGAAAATTACGTCTTCTTTCAATCTTATACTCGAATTCGGTTTTCAAAAAGTTTCTAATTGTGGGACTTTTAAATACAGTAAAATGGCCGTTCATAAATCGTCATATCTGTGCATTCACCAATGTGTCTTGTAAAGTTAACAATATGGATCAAATTCACTACTACATTTTATGAACCTCATATGATCTCCTCTGCATACCGTAGACAAATTTACGGTTTCCCGAACGCGGAAAATATACGGCTTGTAGGAGACACTATCGCTGGGACAATAGCTTTATTAGCCTACGGCTTGTAGTTTGGAAAACCCGAATGCAAGTGCAACGGCAGAGCGGGTTCAAAATTATTCGGGCATTGGAAATGCTTTTGAAAACCGAATAATACCCTTCTTTAGGGCATAAAATTGGAAGAAGACGTAATTACCTATTGGATGAGCTGGAGAATGAATACTTTAATGCATGTTTTCCAGAAAATATAATTAGACTTTTAGAGGCATCGAAAATCAATGAGAAAAATGCATGTCACAAAGGTTGTCATTATTTACGGAGTGTAGGTTTTGCATGCAGCCGGAAGGAAGTTCATTCGAAAGCCGGCATCTCGAGGTAACTGAATTATTATACTGCAGGCTGATTAGTTTTATAACCCTACTTAATTAATCTTTTCAAAACGAGAACGCATTTCGGAATTTTGGTTGACATTTCATGAGTTAGCTCACCTACAGTAGCTGGTGTAGGAGACGGGGGGGGGTGCGTACTGCTGGCCTACCAATTGCCCAGAACTAAACAAGTGCACGTGAAAGGGGCCGTAGTTGCATAAGGGAAGTAGCGAGACTACGCTAAGGCAGACTTCTGTTTGGCTTCAAGCCACGATTTAGAGCCACACGCGGGAGACGAAGAGGACAGCCAATTTCTGGCAGAGGGGGCGCTGACAAATTGCGCTAAGATTTTTTTTCTACTGAAGCACAGCTCTCTGCATCTACCACCCCCCCCCTCTATCCACACTTACCATGGGTGAGGTTTGGTTCTGCAGCCCCACTTCATTGGTACCATATGTTTTCAAAGTTGCGAAAATTCCCATGGAGCAGTTCAGAAGAGCATTTGGCGAGCCTATGCGTGCTTCCGCCAAATTCTCATCGGGCCTGTACATTTATATGGGAACGAGGTACATACTGAAACGTGTGAGCGTTTCCATATAAATGAAGAGGCCCGGTGAGAATTGATCGGAAGCACGCGTATGCTTGGCGAATACTCCTCTGATACCGTATGGTTACCTTACTAGGACAATATTAGTTAACATACCTAACTTAGCCACTTGATGGAATAGGAAGGGAAAGAGCGCGCTAGCAGAGCCATTGGCTTTGAAGACCCCTCGCAGGTATTGTAGTTCGGATCAGCTGCAGACATTCAAGGAACATCTGAATGAGGTCTTCCCGGACATTCAATTTACGATGGAGGAGGAATAGAACAACCAGCTGGCCTTCCTGGATGTCCTCGTATGCCGCAAAGACTGTGGTGGCCCAAAGACCAACGTGTTCAGGAAAACGACAAAAACGACGCAAGTACTGAACTTCAACAGCAACCACCCAATCAGCCACAAACGCAGCTGCGTAAGGACGCTCTATCGGCGTTTCGAAACGCATAGCAGTGAGCCGGAAGGCAATATTGCTGAGCTACAATACCTCCAACGGGTCTTTAAAGCCAATGGCTACCCGCACAACTTCTTCAGCCGGTGCATACGCAAAAGGGACGAAATGCCAAACCGCGTGGACACCAAATTATGTCAAGAACATTTCGGAAGCCGTCGGCCGCCTTCTCGCACCGCTTGGGGTTGCAGATACACAGAAACCGGAGGCAACCATCAGGCGTCTGGTAATGAAACCGAAAGACCCACTGCCACGGCAAAAAACGTCTGGAGTCGTTTATCAGATCTGGTGCAGTTGCGGACAAAACGGCAATGCCGGAGAAACCGGAAGATAGTTCCGAACGAGAATGGCCGAACACGCTGCAGCCGTGCTGAGAAATGACGCCAGCTCTCAAGTTGCGGCTCATTCGACGAGATCCAGCCACACATTCAAATTCGACGTGGCCAAAATTCTCGCCAGAGGTGAGCCGGGAGCTACTTGAGTCATGGTTTACTGGCCCCCAGTCCATGAACAAGTGCAATGACCTTCCCTTTTCATACTCGGTGCTGAGACTTCGCCTAGGCGGGGTAATTGCCGACGCGGGGAGCGCACAAGTGAACACTTTTCCCAACTCCAGAGTCAGTGGGTCAGATGGTCCAGTAATCATCACACAAACATCCAACGCACGTGATGGAATTGCAGAAATTAACGACGCGAATGTCGGCCATCAAACAATTGGCACACCACGTGCAACGATCCCGGTTGAAGGGGGGAGCCGTGAATGTTCATAGGTATGCGGTAGCATGGCGACTGCATCCTATAAATACTGCCGCCCCTTGTGTATGAACAACCCGTATCTGCCTTTTGTCTCTGATGATGGGTTCGAGCAGGAATCCGAAACGTAAGGCTGCTAAAGCTCTTGTCCCAGCGATCGTGCCTCTCTCTTCAGGACAGTCAATGTCTGGCAGAGGTAGCGCTGAGAACTTGCGCTAAGATTTCTTTCCTACTGAAACCCACCTCTCTTTGCATCTACTACACTCCCCCCCTCTATCCACACTTACCATGGGTGAGGTTTGGTTCTGCAGCCCCACTTCATTGATACCATATGTTTTGCAAGTTGCGAAAATTCCCATGGAGCAGTTCAGAAGAGCATTTGGCGAGCCTATGCGTGCTTCCGCCAAATTCTCATCGGGCCTGTACATTTATATGGGAACGAGGTACAAACTGAAACGGGTGAGCATTTCCATATAAATGAAGAGGCCCGCTGAGAATTGATCGGAAGCACGCGTATGCTTGGCAACTGCACTTCTGATACCGCATGGTTACCTTACTAGGACAATATTAGTTAACATACCTAACTTATCCACCCAATGGAATAGGACGGGAAAAAGCGCGCTAGCAGGGCTCGAAGTACGTGCAGGATGCGCGTGAAGATGGCTTGTAAACGCTTCCCCCCCCCCGACACAGCCACTCGCTGGATTAGTAAGGCGAGGGGGATGTAATCACAACTGGAAGGCTACAGTGAGAACCGTGTGGTGATTCGCAGTGCGTGGCCACTGAAGTAGAACTAATGGAGTTAAAATCCGTCCGGAAAATTCCATTAGCAAGGCTACTTAGACACTTGCCGAATTAGGATAATGAGGAAGGCGCAAGCAGGCCTCGAAGCACGCTCAGGGGAGAGCGTGTGAACTAATACCTGATGTAAACGGGGATGGCGTGGCACAGTTACTCGTTCAATTAAAAAGTGGCATAGAAGGAGCAAACACGTGATATTTGCAAAGTCAGCGTACTCCAATCTACTTAAATTAGTCTAGTAATCTAACCGTATGATATCGATCAAGTGGGGCTGCAGAACCCAACCCGCAATACCATGTTCTGATGACGATACAGGGCCAAGGTGAATGCGGACTGGCACAAACACGGTGGCTGAAACTGCGTCTACCCGTGTCGTCTTTAGCGGGCTTCGCCATACACACACAGGCTTTGGTTCCTGTTCTGGAATAGATGGAATCGAGCAAACTGATTATGGAGGCGTCTTATCCTACAGAGTAGTCGACCATGGGGGGGGGGGGAGGAAGGGTGAGGCCGAAATGGGGCAATCAATCCCAGTGGCACATCGGTACAGTCCTCACTTTAAAAGAAGACAAAGGCACGACCACTGGGGCAGTAGATTTATTGGCCTTAGCCTTCAAACTCGAACTGAGGTTCATCATCAGAGACTGCTAGAATGCAGCAACGTGTGAACATTTATATCATTGTGCCGTAAGCGGGAGGAGGGTACTACGTCCGTGGCTAGGTCTGGTTCGTGCCGCCTGGTCCACAATGGTCCCCCGGCGTGGTGACGCCATTTGTACTTCGCGGCGATGTGATCTGCGCCACCTGGCTGCGTGTGCGAGTCCTCACTGACTCGCATGAATCTACCACGACGCTCTGTGAGCGTGGTTCTGAAGGCTAACAACTGATGGGGTAAATCCCTTCCTCTCAGAACTGAGACCCAGATCACCACGGCTTCCTCCTAATGAGGCCCCTATGACACTCCCACACCTGTGAGGCCCGGGGCGCCCCTACATGTAGGGAGGGTCATGTCGGGTGTGGCGCGTGTAGATATATTGTTTAATACGCTAATGGAGGCGAAGAGGCGATTTCCAGGAAGTAGTCGCGAAGACGAAGACACGATCGCTGGGACAAGGGCTTTATTAGCCTGAAGTTCCGGATTCTCCTTCCGCATACTTCGACAACTGGCCAGTCGAGCCGTGATGCACTCGGCAACCACTAGCTATGATAGGCATGTAGCAGCCTAGCAACTACATCCTATAAAAACAGCAATATCTGGATAATCTACTACCCCTATCTGACTGTGTCTCTGACGGGCGTATTCGACTGAGAATCCGGGACGTCGGGCTAATAAAGCACTTGTTCCAGCGATCGTGTCTCCCTCTCCAAAACCAGTAGTCGATCGCTACGATCGGCTGCTCATGTCTCCTTCTCAGGACGAAGCGGCGGATGTAGATGTGAATACATTTATGGACGAACCATGGTTGGCGAGATACCTTCGAACAAGACGTCCAGTGTGAAATAATATTCAAGTCCGTTTTGCGAGGAGCCGACAACTCCCGAAGAAAATGCCACGAAAGGCACGGTTTTGCCCTCCACTCCCGCCAAGCGCTCCTGGGGTTCTACAGCTGATATGGGAATCAAACGGCATCAGCCGTGCGGATATTGAATCCCTCGGATAGATCCTTTATAAGCAGAGGTACGCTTCGGAAGCTATAGGTTCGGGTTGGACTCCTAACATGGGTTTTCTGTTTAAGCAAAAGACCAAGAAAACATTATGTGAACTCTTTTGATCAAAAACGTCGCATACAATCACTGACAGCTTCCGATGCCAGGCAGCGCGATGGCCCAGAAGATTCGTAAACCATCGCGTTCATTGTCTGTAAACTACTCAATAGAAGAGTGGTCATGTCTTAGGCGACTGCCGTGGTAGGAGTAGTGGATTATTCAGATGTTGCAGTATTTACAGGATGTAGTTGCTAGGCTGCTACATGCATATCATAGCTAGGAACTGCCGACTGCATCACGGCTCGACTGGCCAGGTGTTGAAATATGCGGAGTGAGAATCTGAGACTTCAGGCTAATAAAGCTCTTGTTCCAGCAATCGTGTCTCATGCTTCGCGATGTTATCTAGTCTCGTTATTTTCTGCGGTTGAGTCAATCGTCGGCCGTTTTGACACTATCTTGACATTGGGACCAGGTGGCCGAGGGGAGAGAGAGAGTGGTAGATGCTTCGTAACTCCGCCCTACCATAAACTAACTTATGCGCAAGATGCACCTGTTTGAGCGCTGCACATGAAGTAAATAGACAAGCAGCCCTGAGGCAAAATCTTTTTAATTTCCACTTAGCTTCATTAGACGCTCTGTGTTTTATCTGGTGAAGCAATTACTCCCTTCAAGCGAAATTAAAATCGAACCCTCGTCAAAGACAGCAGCTTAACCCACAGCTTAAGAGCAACAGCACGTGCAGTGGCAAAAGTGATCACTTTTAAGATGCAGACTAAACAACTAACACATAAATTAGCCACGCGTGATTGCGTCAATGACCTGACACAGTGGCACACAATAGTTCGGCCGACTCCGGTAAGGAGGCTTACAACTGCCTTATGAGCCTGATCTGGCAGGGACTAGTGTATGTGTGTCCTGTCGACGCTACTGTGCGGAGCAGAGACCTGGACGGTGTACAAGAAGCAGGCGCGGAGACTCAATCGCTTTCACCTCACCTGTCTTCTACGGATACTGAAGCTGAGGTGGCAGAACCGGATCCCGTATACGGATGTACTGGAGCAGACGAGAATCCTCTGCAGCTACGTCATGCTGAGACAGCTGCAACTGTGCTGAAGCGGCCACCTCGTGCGGATGGACGACGAGCAGTTACCTAAACGACTCTTCTGCAGAGATGTCGCCATAGGTGTCCGCCGCGACAAGGACAATCTGAAGACCCCCCCTGAAGCGTCTGCAGACCAACCCAGCCAACTAGGAAGACGACCGACCGACCTGGCGGAGGACAATGAAGACAGACGCAGCAATCAATGGAGCCAACCGCATCACCGTCGCTAACGCCAAGCGCGAGGATCGTAGATTCAAATTTACCGACTTCTCGACGCCAAAGCACGACCGCCCCCAACCTGCTCATGATGTCAGCGGCACAGTTGCGGTCTCCCCGTTCAACTCTGCCTCTTCCTCCCCGCCAACAGCTGACACTGACCGCACTCTTGAACCCCCACTACCATCCTCCTCCTTCTCCTCCATTGTCTCTACATCGGCTACGGCGGCTCCTGTACCCACCATCACTGCACACAAACCTGACACACCAAACAAACATCAACCTCCCACCCACCCACCCCCACCAATAACCCCAGCAATGTGAACTCGGTCCATACCTGTCCCCATTGAGACCGCATCTTCATATAACGCATCGGCCTGGTCGGTCGCCTACGAATCCAACCCACGGAGACCGGCGAACCAGTGCCTGGAGCACCAACCCACACTCGTCGCACTCACCCCCACTGTTCACACTGCTCCCGCACATTCACGCACCGTATGGGCCTCTTCAGTCACATACGTATCCACGAGGTCGGAATTAACCGCAAGCCCGACATAACCGGCACCTCCTGCACATCCACTATGCATAGGTCAACCCACACCCTGTCGCTCAGCACTTTCATCACCATCAGCTCCACCACACTCAGCACATCTTGAACACCCACCATGACTAGCCCAACGCGCACACCGTCATCCAGCGTGTCCACCATCAACAGCCCCACTACTGTCACCATCTCTGAAACTGATACAGACACCGTTGAAGCTTCCTGTTCACACTGCGTCGTACATTCAGCTCACACATCGACCTGATCGGTCACTCACGAATCCATCGCATAGAGACGGGAGAACCAGTGTCTGCAGCACCAGCATACACAAGACTTAACTGCCCTCACTGCACTCGCACATTCACCCGCCGCATGGGCACTCACAAAAACCTGCGGTAGACAACCGTCGGCTACGCAACACCAGCGCAGCCTCCCCTTGCCAAAACCTGCATCAAACAACATCATCACCTACCACAAGCATCCTACTGACACCTTCACGCAAGTGGGGAGGGCACGTCTCGGCTCCGTCTCCATGCGGCTTCTACTGCATGTGTGAATCGAGTCTGAGGCTATCACGGCGTGTAAAGCGCTGTGGCTTGGAAGGCTGCTGAATGACGCCCCAACTCATTTGTCTGTGTGTCTGTTCTGAGTGGCGGATTGGTGTGCTGAGAGCCAGGCTGTTACGGCTTCTTCTTAACATGACCTACAGCACTCTCACGCATGTGAGATGTATGTATGAGGTGGTGGTGGTGGCGGTGGTGGTGGTAGTAGTAGTAGTAGTAGTAGTAGTAGTAGTAGTAGTGGTAGAAGTAGTAGTAGTAGTAGGAGTAGTGGCAGTAGTAGTAGTAGTAATAGTAGTAGTAGTAGTAGTAGTAGTAGTAGTAGTAGTAGTAGTAGTAGTAGTAGCAGTAGTGGCAGTAGTAGTAGTAGTAGTAGTAGTAGTAGTAGTAGTAGTAGTAGTAGTAGTAGTAGTAGTAGTAGTAGTAGCAGTAGTAGTAATGGTGACAGTTGTGGTAGTATAAGTAATGTGGGTGGTATTAGTAGTAGCAGCTGGTCGTAGTAGTAGTAATAGTGGTGGCAGTAGTAATAGTAGTGGCAGTAGTATCCGCAGCAGTCGTAGTTATTGTAGTAGTAGTAGTAGTAGTAGTAGCAGCGGCAACAACAGTGGTGGTGGTGGTGGTGGTGGTGGTGGTGGTGGTGGTGGTGGTGGTGGTGGTGGGCCGAGCACTTCCGAGGCGTCCTCAACCGCCCTTCCGTCATCTCCGACGCCGCCATCGCCTGCTTGCCGCAAGTGGCGACCAACGTGGACCTCGACCTCCCGCCATCTCTCCAGGAAACGATCAGAGCCGTGCAACAGCTCTCCAGCGGGAAAGCACCCGGATCGGACGCGATCCCTGCTGAGGTCTACAAGCACGGAGGTCCCCTACTGATGGATCACCTGACTGCGCTCTTCCAGGAGATGTGGCGTCAAGGTGAAGTCCCGCAAGATTTCAAGGACGCAACTATCGTGCACCTATATAAGCGAAAAGGGAATCGCCAAGTCTGCGACAATCACCGCGGCATCTCCCTACTGGACATCGCCGGGAAGATCTTCGCTCGCATCCTGCTCAAACGCCTCAATAACCATCTGGAACAGGGCCTTCTGCCGGAAAGCCAATGCGGCTTCCGTCGTCATCGTGGGACCACGGATATGATCTTCGCCGCCCGCCAACTTCAGGAGAAGTGCCAGGAGATGCGGACCCACCTGTACTCTACCTTCGTGGACCTGACGAAAGCCTTCGACACGGTGAATCGTGAAGGACTGTGGAAGATCATGCAGCAATTCGGCTGTCCGGAGCGATTCAATCAGATGGTGCGTCAGCTGCACGACGGTATGATGGCGCGAGTCACGGACAACGGAGCTGTCTCAGAGGCATTCGCAGTGACCAATGGAGTGAAGCAGGGCTGTGTGCTGGCACCAACCCTCTTCAGTCTTATGTTCTCTGCCATGTTGATGGACGCCTACCGCGACGAACGCCCCGGGATCCGCATCGCCTACAGAACGGACGGTCATCTCCTGAATCGCCGGCGAATGCACTTCCAATCGCGCGTATCCACAACCACCGTGCACGAACTCCTCTTCGCCGACGACTGCGCCCTGAACACCACCTCCGAAGCGGAGATGCAACGCAGCATGGACCTATTCGCCGCCGCCTGCGAGAACTTTGGGCTGGTTATCAACACGCAGAAGACGGTGGTGATGCATCAACCGCCACCCAACTCAGTCACAGCCCCCAACGCGCCGCAAGTCAACGTGAATGGGACTCAACTGCAAGTGGTGGAGAAATTCCCGTACCTGGGCAGCACCCTCTCACGCAGCACGAAGATTGATGACGAAGTCGCCAACAGGATCTCGAAAGCCAGTCAAGCCTTCGGTCGCCTCCAAAGCACAGTTTGGAATCGTCATGGTCTTCAACTAAGCACAAAGCTGAAGATGTACAAGGCCGTCATCCTGCCGACGCTACTGTATGGGGCGGAGACTTGGACGGTGTACACGAGACAGGCACGCCGACTGAACCACTTCCATCTCAGTTGTCTTCGTCGCATCCTGAGGCTGAACTGGCAGGATCGAATCCCCGACACGGAAGTACTGGAACGAACGGGAATCCTCAGCATCTACGCCACACTGAGACAAATGCAGCTGCGCTGGAGCGGCCATCTGGTGCGCATGGACGACGAGCGACTACCCAAACGACTCTTCTACGGAGACGTCGCGACGGGTTCTCGTCGTCAAGGAGGCCAAATGCGCCGTTACAAGGATACCCTGAAGTCCTCCCTGAAGCGCCTGCAAATCAACCCGACCAACTGGGAAGAGCTCGCCCGCGATAGTCCGACATGGAGGAGAACAGTGAAGACGGGCGCTGCTATCTACGAAGTCAACCGCATCGCCGCCGCCAAAGCGAAACGCGAAGCCCGCAAATCACAACTTCGTCCAATACGCAACGCCGCCGCACAACCTCTCCCTACGTGTCCTCGATGTCAACGGACATTCCGGGCACGTATCGGACTTGTTGGACATCTTCGAACAACTGCACCTCTCGAACTGCTCCAGCCATCGTCCCCCAGCCCGCCGTTTCCTCGTCCTCTGTGCCGCCAACTAACTCTGACACTCCTTCTGCACCACCACTTCCATCCTCCTCCTTCTCCTCCACTGCCCCAGCGGTGGCCGTTCAGGCTGCCGTCTCACACATCGCCAACCACGACACAACAACCGCAACCACCCCCACCCCTCCCGATTCCAGTGATGAGGATCAGGACTACACCTGCCCTCACTGCGACCGCACCTTCACCTCACACATCGGCCTGGTCGGTCACTTGCGAATCCATCGCACAGAGACTGGCGAACCAGTGCCTGGAGCACCAACCCACACCCACCGCACTCGCCTCCACTGCCCACACTGCCCTCGCACCTTCACGCATCGCATGGGTCTATTCGGCCACATGCGCATCCACGAGAGCGGAATTGACCGCAGCCTTGACACACCCACCCCGCCGGGCCCCACTCCCAATCCACCACCTTGTGCACCCACTAACCACTCACCAGCCGACATCGACGCCACCGACCTTACCACCCCTCACTCCTCCCCTTCCTCCATCACTGCCACAACGACGGCCGCTTCGGCGTCTGTCGCCCACGACCTCACCACAGCCGAACCTGAGACAACAACAGGCACAACCGCTGCAACATCCATCATCAGACGTGAGGGCCGGGACTACATCTGCCCTCACTGCGATCGCACCTTCACTTCACGCATCGGCCTGGTCGGTCACTTGCGAATCCATCACACAGAGACTGGCGAACCAGTGCCTGGAGCACCAACCTACACCCACCGCACTCGCCTTCACTGCCCACACTGCCCTCGCACCTTCACGCATCGCATGGGTTTATTCGGCCACATGCGCATCCACGACGACCTGCGGTAGACAACCGCCGGTCACACCACACATTCCCTCACTCCCTACCTCCTAACACCATCACCCCACCAGACATCAACCCTCACACACCTCATGCACTCAACTGCCGCCTCCCGCGCAAGTGGGAAGTGTGCATCTCGACTCGGTCCCCATGCGGCTTCGGCTGCACGGGTGACTTGTGTCCGAGACTATCCCGACACGTCAAGTGTCGTGGATAGGAAGGTTGCTGATTGAGGCCCGCTCTCGGTTCACGCAGTTCGTCACGTTGTGTGTGTGTGTGTGTGTTGTGCGTAGTGGCGGACTGGTGGGCTGGGGATGGGCTGAAGCAGCACCTTCCACGGCACTCTCACGCAAGTGGGAGACACGCCGTTCTACCCCCGTTGTGTGAAATCCTGGTGTTTGTGTGTGTATGGGGGGCCAGGTCGTGCTATGGCGCGCGCAGGCATGGTCAGTCGACCATGTCAGCCACCGCGCCCATTCCCCACTCCAGTCTGCTGACCGGCTCGGACAGCGGCAGGGGTGTGGGAGTGGGAAGGGAGAGTGAGGTCGACGACTCAGCGCACTTTCTCCTCACTATAAACAATCTGACGAGCTTGAAGCTATCACGGTGCGCTAAAAGCCGTGGCTTGGAAGGTTGCCAACTGACGGGGTACCTTGGACCTCCTCCTTAACGGGAGGCGGTCTGAGAGTCAGGCTGCAATGGCTCCTTTTTAATGTGGCCTCTATGGCACTCCTACCACAGTGTGGGATCCGAGCCAGGCGTTGGCGGCACGCCTCGGTGCGGCTTCGGCCGTGCCAGCCTCCAAATCTCTGTTGTGTTGGTTGAAATCCTGGTTATTGTTGTGTGGACCAGGGGGTGTGGTGGAACGCCAAGGTGAGGATCCGTCCGAGCCATCCACCTGCGGCCTCCCTCGTCTCCGGTCTTTTTGACTCTGTCTTGACACCGGGCTTGGGCGAGGGAGGAGGAGAGAGTGTAGGTAGATGCTACGCAAGTCTACTGGCACTATAAACCCCTGCGTAAGTCACCGTCCCTGCTCCCACCGCTGCTGCAGCTGTGGGGCACACGGTGGACATCGTCGAAATCGACGGT
>CACRXP010000428.1:200899-232766 GCA_902702965.1 Spirometra erinaceieuropaei | reverse complement strand
TTCTTGTTCCAGTGATCGCATCTTCGACTTGCAAAACTCTGTGTGGCAAGCGGCCCACTAACTCGTTTGCACAATCACCCACAGAGAGGTGCGCCCATCATGCCATTAAAATTTCTGAGAATTACGAGTCCCCGGGGATAGGGCATTAGCACTTGTTTTTCGACAGCTGGCAGAGTCATATGACAGGTAACTCGCGCTTGAATAATCACGATAGTTGTCGATTGCGGTGGAATTCAAGAAAGAGTACGAAACTGTGCAGTCACGTGGCTAGTTGAAAGACAGCAAACAACCCTGCTAAGGTTCACGTGCAGGCGCTGTTTCTTTGACGCACGTTTGTGCATTCTTTAGCCCAAGCGATAATAATGCCTTGATTTGCACATGGCCCATAGGGTAACGCCTTACGCAAAAAAGCCGCACGATACCTCATAACTGCCGAGATAAAACAGGGAACAGCTGGTAAGAGGCTGTAAAAATTGGTTGCGTCACAGCAGAAGGTCGAAGAATCGAGGCAAATCAGTCACCCGCCTGGCTAAAATTAAGTGGAGTAGGGTCAGTTTGTCTGTTTCCGACAAAGGTAAAGGCACTACAGTGGACAATCCCGAAATTTAAATCCCGGCTCCAGAGTCGTTTATTTTTTAAATCAAGCGCTCTTAGTTTGTGTGATACGGGCTCTGTGTTCTGTTGGTTGTTATCACGAATACGCAGATCCACGTGGGAGAGACATTCACTAACCGGTCCAGATCGCAGACAATTATTATACTATCGGACATTTAGCCTGCCACTTAATCACACGTGACAGTCATAGACAAAATCCTCCCTCCCGGCACTGATTTGTCAAAATATATAAGGAAACTGACATCAAGAGAGACGGTCATCTGCGACTGAGTGATAAACTTGGTGTCTGTCTGAATTACACCGATCAACAGAATACCAAGGTCGGCAATTAGTATTCGACCTGAAAATTCTCAGTTACAGCAAGGATTAACGGCGGCAAACAGGTACGTGAGCTAGGCTGAATTACACGGAATGTTCAGCAACCTTTAGCCTGTTAATCAGAGATAGGTTTTTCCGGTGATTGGTGAAAAAATTCCTCTGCAAAGCACCCTTTACTGCTCACTTACTGACTAGAAACGTCTACGCATTTACGAAATCATTCACAACACTGAAGACGGAGCGCTCTTCACCGCTGTGGTTAAATCCCAACGTACGAAAAAGTTAGGATTTCAGTGTCCAATGAGTGGCAAAGACGATTTTTTTCTAGCTACTCCTTTAATCCTTGACTAAAGTAATTTCCCTAGGGGCCGAATGATCACCGGTTGCCACAGCGCCTGGCAATAGTGTTCGAAATTTACTGTGAGATCATTAGACTATACGCTCGGGACTTCTTGCCAGCTCTTAGGTAGGAATACGAAATTCAGTTTTGCCGGAATGCGCCTCAACTGCTTCCCTCTGCCCCCCCCCCATCCCAGCCCTATCCCCAAAAAATGAATGCAGCCAAATTCTGGCGAAAAGCCTTCTCGACTATCCGGAATGTGATGGCATCTTCGTCTTCTGAACTGCTTCCTAGAACTTGCCTGTTCGCTTCTATCGGCAATGTGAACACCATTAATGATAGCTTGTCCGATAGAGAGTGAGCCCTAGTCAGCACAATGAACTGGCATTGCATTTTCATCACCCTCTTCATAACCCGGTCGTCCTCACTTCTTTTGACATTGGAAAAAGAACGAGTCATTTCACAGGGGTGTTCGCGGCAGCTGTACCACAGATGCCGACATGTCGGTCGGTAGACGTTTGACGACATTGACAACAAAGGTTAAAATACGGTCGATGGGCAAAGGCGTTTCACCTGAAGCAGGATCTTTCATGAGGAGCAAGACATGTGGGCTGGATTACCTACTTCAAGTATTCTGATATCGTTGATCAGATTTTCGGCTTCTGCGTTGACTGGTCACTTGCCCGAGTAAGCACGGGATCGTATCACTAAAAGAAAACACCCGGAATCCACGTGTTCAGCTGACATGTCCGCCGCATAGATGTAAGCTAAAGGCGTCACAATCACGTGTACGAATACTGTTTATCTGTCGCATAAACCTCAATTCGGCCGACGCTATTGTCTGCGATGGACGAACGAGTAAATGAAATGAAACGACTAAGTTGAAGCAATCTTGTTATCCGCCTGTGGAAATCGGCTGAGCAGCGGATTGGTGATCAGCAGTCTATGGTGTCGCGGGTTAACGAGGCCACTATATCGGTCGGTTTATCCATAAACGCTGGGAAGACTAGAGGGTTTTCAAGCTGAACCTCTGATCAGAGGAAAGTACGTCTCAGGTTTGATGGCTGCCAACTTCAGGAAGTAGGCAGTCCTAAATGCCTTTATGCGAGGCTGCTGACGAATGGACAGAGTAAGGACGACATTATCTCCCAAATCGATACTGCCCGCCAGGTTTTTTCAAGCCTTAGAAAATGCCTATGGATCCGACGTGACATCACCATCGCCACCCAGATTCGCGTGTACCGTGAATCTGTCCGATCTGTCCTTCTCTATAGTTGTGAATCCTGGGCTGTGCGCGTGGAGGACGAGCGAAAGCTTGAAGTATTTGACCATCACTGCTTAAGGACCATCCTTCGGGTGAGGTCCACCGACTTCGTCTCAAATGAGACAGTCCGCGCTCGCTGCGACAACATCGCAAGGATAACCCAGGCCATCCAAGAAAGACGACTGAGGCGATCTGGGCATGGTCTTCATCGTCAACCTCAGGAGCTCAGTGTTGCCGCCCTCGATCCGGCACCGCTATCCCACTGGAGGCGTCAAGGAAGAGGTCAACTCAAAACATGGTTCGGCACAGTCTGTCAAGGCACGGAGGTGGTTTTTGGACCTTCTCTATTCGATCTCCGTCATTGGTGAGGAGAATGGGTTGAGCTATCCAGATCTGCTGCCGCGGATCGTCACGCGTGGATAGGTATAGTTCGAGACATCACCGAGGTCGGCTAGATCAGGCATGATCGCAGCCGTACTAAGTACATAAATTTGAGCAGCAAACTAGTTCGTAGATGCACGGCGGCGCAAGTGACCGTATTTCATCCAACGCAATGGTAAATAAAGATTTCAGATAAACTAAAATCCCTACATCGAATGCAGACAAGCCATGGCAGTCAACGTCACTTACGGAAGAGGACATCGCTGAGGAGCTATTACTCTTCCCAAGTATTAACTCGAGGCGCAAAGCGTTTCCGAGAGATGTTATTTTTTTAAACTCCGGTGCCGTGGCAGAGAAGTTTCCTGTATGAAAGAAAAAGATGTTTAAAATATATTATTGTCCGTAATGATAGCTAGGCGAAAGGAGACATTTGTGCAGTCCACACCGGATATACGGTCCTGTGTCTGAGTTTGTCATGTAGAATGATGTGGTAAGAGTTGTCGCCCTTCATGAAAAAGTCGGCAGTACTCAGGAAAAAGTTATCAGTAAAATTAAAAACAATTAACAGGTTAGGGAACGCTATTTTGTCCGCATATTGCAGTTAATGTATCACCCTACGCCTATAGAACAGGGAGACCTAATCATTAAAACAAGAACTTCATCGGCCTAATGTTTCGGATTCACTCTCAAACACATTTTAGACAGATAAAGCGGACGCAGGGAGTAACTCATAAGATGCAATTGCAGTGAAACCACACCTACTACGACTAGAAGCTCCAGTGTTCCTCTCAGGTGCTCGTACTTGCTGTAATGAATGTTGGCTCCTCTGCACCAGTCGCTGATTGCGACGACTTCAGCCCTAAAGTAGGTGCATTTGGTAATAGAAGAGTGATCATCTATGCGCTCTGTGCGACACCTTTCTGTGCCCAGGCAGGGCCCTATAACCTAAAAGGAAGAGGAAGGGCGTTGCTGCTTTCGCTGATGAAAGGTCGGCCAGAGAACAATGGTTCCAACGGTTCGCAACTCATGTGGTCATCACCTGATCTGAAAACTTCGACCCTGTTGAACGTAATGGTGCGGTTGGGTCCTCTTCAGTTATTAATGACTCCACCGGTGATGCATGTTCAGCCATTGGCGTTCAGAGCAATCTTCCTGTTTCTCCGGTGCAGCTACGGCGCCCGTAACTGCACCGACTTCACTGTACAACTCAGGATTTTCTTGTCGTGGCAACGGGTTGCCTAGTCTTATCAAGTGAAGTAAGATGATTGACCGTGACCCATGGGCGATCGCAAATGAAAGCAGTGTTAGAAGCCTCTTTACGGCGTCCGATACATTTTCAAAGTTCCGTAGAAAGCTGGACCAGGTAGAGTTTGGTCTGTCCTCTCGATCTGCATGCGTCGGCTAGTAAAGTTGCATAGCCAGTCATTCACATAACCCAGCTGCCGAAGTACTGTATGTCAGCAACATTTTATTGCTGCCATGTTCTACCCTCCTCCCCCCGTAGGCAACTTGCTTTGGACAATATGACAAACATAACGCCGTGCCTCCATAAAACACTAATTTTATTCTACCTTGACATCGACGCCAGACGCGAAAAATCAGGTGACGGTATATGAAAGTATATGTTTTAAATATTCTGGCCTGATGCAAAATCTGAATTGGGTAATGATAGGGTGTAGGACACGCAAGTAGATGGCAACTACAAAAATATGCCCTAAAACTCAGTCTAACTGTAAATACCACTCATTCTCAATCGTTACCGTCGTTTAAAAATTTTTTTATCTCCTGACTAAATGCAAACTAACCAGCGGCGCTTTATTCAAAGCGTTATCTTTGAAAAATTTTTTTGTTTATTTTTCAACCATCGCGCTCACTTTCTTTACCAAATGACAACGTACGATGCGACTTTCGGTAGGAATTTATCTACTTCCTGTGTCTTCTTGCGTTCCGTCTTGTGTTTTGCCCACCCGTAAAACCTCTTCTACCACCATCCAACATATGGCACGGTCTACAGGTCAGCTTAAGTTAGTTGTGGGTCCCACACCCTATCGTTTTCCTTGACTGTCATATGCATTTTGCCTTACGGACTCACTTATATGCTAAAATTTCACTTATAAACACATGAATAACGATATCTGGGTTTGGTATTAAGACACGCTGGATTGCGTCGCGTCACTTAAGGACACGTCTCCACCAAATGTTAGTCTTAGAAGTAAACAATCTCTAACATGAATTCATACTACGTGACAGTTTACGACAGGGATTTTCGCAATGAGCTTCCCTCTAAACTTTTAATTAGGCCATTAACGTCCCTTCAAAGAGTCAATGCTTTCATTTTCAATTTCAATTTCTGTCGCACTTTATTAATGCTTTCAGGTAGAGACGCCAAGCCACCGCAAAGCTGCCTCGCATAGAGAATTACATCCGCGTATTAAGGACTCGATTGTACTGTAAAGTTGGGCCCGACAAAACGGAAGACCTAGGCCACTACGTTTTTTCTTTTTGGACTTCGATATTGTTACAGTTTGTGAAGACTCATAGGGGCCGGCACGAGTCATAAATCGTGTAGAATGTGAGTTACGTTTTCATAGAAAACCTCACATAGAAACGTTTTGGTTAGTTCTCAAAAGATTAAATCACTGGCAACTGTTTAGATGTTGAAACTCCCACATTTCTAACCTATCGAGCACGAAATAAAATAGTTCTCATCGTACATAAAGGCAGAAATACAAAGAAAAACTAAACGTTATCCCCATGTAAATAAGACAGAGAATGGAGAAAACTAACCTAATGCAAGGGTCTTATTCCATATAATTTCGGAGATTCTAAGTTGGTCATCCGCCCGTAAGTTAAGAAGATTTTTTCTAATTGTAATTCGACGGCTTGGTGGCGCTTGAACTTCCCACACGTAAATATAATCTTCTGAATAATCCATTGGGAAATTTTCGGTTTGTATGGTTATGAAATCATTTTCCAGTTTCAATATTTTTACAATTTTTGAGGATGCGACTAGTTGCGGGACTCGTATGCCACTGTCATTGTTAAGTATAAGGGCGAGCGGTCTCTCCTGTACGAAAACGAGTATAAGGAACTGTAGCAGAAATTTCATTGAGAAGATGCCTATTTCGTTTATAGAAAAATAGGCCATTCGCGGCATAAACACAGCATTTGGCGGCCTCTAATCGTTACAAATTCATTTAGATGGATGAGACGCTCCGCTGACTTTCAGTCTTGGCACATTATAAAGGGGATACTAAAACAAATGTTTCGTAAATGCTATGTTGATTGAACATCGACAATGCGTGCAAAAGGTTTTATAAGTCCAAGCTTATCTTCCGGTCTTTCGGCGCCGACATCTTTTAAGGGTTTCATACCATACTACCAATTGCCTAGCATAGTAGAAGTCGGCAGAATTTCGTAAGTGGGGATATCAAACAGGGTCAAAAGCAATTAAATATGCAATGACAGGGAAGAGAAAGGACAGAAAATTGTGGTGGTAGTTAAAAAGACTTTAACTGAGTTCCTGACTTCCCTTTCCTTTTTCCGTCGTGGACAATCTATTAGGGCATGTCTTTGCTTGCTAATGGCACGCGAATGTACGACAATTCTCTCTTCGCCTAAACTATTCTGTCTTCCAAAACGTGCTTTTTGAGTGTTAATGACCTTTCTCATGACCGTAAAAGTGGTGTAAATAAATTTCAAGATTGTCTATTAAGGTACCGTTTGTGCATATTTTCCGGGAATTCTTCAACTTCATCGTCTATCCTGTGAAGCAAATTATACTTTCTGAGGAAATCAGCCTTCCGAATTCTGTGAGCTTGAGAGTCCAGTTTGGCCCTTCCGGAAGATTTATGTAGTACAGTTTTTCAGCCGATCAACAGTTGTTGTTACTTATTGTTCTAGTTTATTTTAAACATCAGATTCCCATGCAGATTATAGAGGGTAAAATTAGGAGCAGATAATTTAGCCTGAGTCAAAATGAAGAAAAAAGTGAAAGACAATTAACTTTAAAAACAGTACTCGAACATTTTTATTTATTTTGGCCAAAGTTTGGGTAAATATATGGTGAACAATGAAATGCCTTTGCGTTAGTTTATACAACATGTATGGGGACGATTTTAGTCGTATGTCGGACTCATCAGAAGGGAAATATAGTACGAACGTGGTGATTAGAAACGTTGTTATGCCTATTTGCGGCACTGGATGTGTCACAGATAATTGCCCATGGATCGAAATGATTCCAGGACGATTAATTCAGTGTGATGGGGATGGACTCTATCATCCAGAATTTGACCAACAAATTGTTTGCCCGTCCTGATATGTCGTCGTGTTTTGATATCGGCCGAATGCAGAACAAAGCAGTCAATTGACGCATCCAAAATGAGCATATTGTCTTAAAGCACTTCAGGAAATAGTAGGGGGACAGTGAAAATGACAGGAAGCATTAAATCTTATGGAGATCGCCAGATCTAGCGTTGAGCTGTGTTTGCTAATTACATGTGCAACGGAACAAAAGTCTACGTGGTTTAATATTAAGGGCAGCCCGTCCAATGAGCTTGTCAGATGTTTATTAACATGCCACTGGATTGAAGGACTTAGGACAAAATGCCTCCCATTCCGTAGTGATCAGGTGGTTACAATTTCGCGCCGAACCTTAGGTACCTTCGATTCCTTGAAGAGGAAAACAATATTTGTTAAAATATGGACCACCTGGAAAAAACAGGACGCAAGAAAATGTTTAGCAGGCATCCGGTCCGGCAGCTTTTAAAGTAAAGACAATGTGATGAAACTTCCCACTGTAGTCACGGGTACAGGAAACAAGGCATTTGTGAATGACGAAATATCGCCTAGGCGAAGGTTGGGCTCATTGGGAATAAAGAAGAAATTTTGACTTCCTGAGTCTAAGTTAACGTTAACGTGTACCAGTAGGATTTGTTCGCGATGGCGGCGTTTAAGACTGTCCCATGTGTCGGCCGAAGAAAGGAGAAAGCCGGGAAAACGGAAGACAGCTCATTCCAGTTAAATTGTCTTCTTTAGGTTTATCCGATGAGTTTTCTTGAAAACTGAAAGATAGCTTGTCGCAAGAAAGCCTGCAATTGACAGCATGTTTTTGTCGATACCTTGTTGTTATTTGTTTGCCGGAAAGACATTTTCTACGTGTAGGCGTTTGTTGATGCGTACGCGAAAACCATGACATAGGAAAATTATAAATGCGACATATTGCCCTCAAACTGATATTGTTGATACCATGAAATTTTTTGAATGGATTTGGTTCAAAAGTCACGCAAAATCTTATTTCCCTCAACAAGTTTGTTGCCGCAATGCGCAGATGAGAAGTGTACAGTGTAGAAGATGATACTGTTAGAGTTGGTGAAGAAAAGTCTCTATGCCCAACCCTTAATCGATCGGTTGAAACGACTTTCGTACAATAGTCAAATGAAATCGTTAAGTGCTCGGTTTACAGAATACAACGCGGTAGGAGCAATAATAGGGGAATTTCGCCGGCTCGTGCATATCACGTACAATAACGAGCGTACTGGAGCAACTTAACGGGCCAAAAGGAATATAGGACGTGTCGGTTAGATCGTCGGGAACGACGGTGTCTGCAGTGTGCTGGCTGCATAGTGGGCGCTACGGCTCCTATTGCACTGCCCGTGGGTATCTGGCAGACAGCGCTGATAGACTCCTACAGCGAGGACAGGTGACTGTGGTTGGTGCAAATTTTAACTTGCTGGAGCCAATGAATGGTGTCGTCGCGGACTGCAGATGACGAGTTGGGGGTGCTTCTGATGTGTTAGGTACAGCGCCTTATAGTCTGTTGTTCCTCGTTATGGAACAGCTTTGCAGTTCGTTTGGTGCGGGAATAAAAGACCCTCTTGTTGGAGGCGAGAAGACTCTTGGATTAATTGCAGTCTACACAGTCGTGGATTTCTCCGACGTCATTGTTAAACCTATCCTGGTTTTGACGACACGGGCAATCGAAAATATGGCGTTCCACTGTCGTCCCCACGGTGACGTTGTCGTCCGCAGCCTGCAGACCTCCTAGAAGCTGGGTCAGTTGACTGATGGAATTGAATATGTGAGCAAGCAAATTCAACAGAATAATATGCAACTCTCCTGAAGTCAATTACCTCGTTGGCTTCTGCAGGCTTAGACTCGAAACCTCATGAAGAAGAGGCGGTCGTACTCTGTCCAGTATTCGGCACAGTAGATTGCCTTTGCCACCAGTGTGTCTTGGCGGTCTGGCGTCCGGACGATATCGTAGTCCAGCAGCTGCTAGCAACGCGACAATGGGTACTTAAAAGTTGTCTTCTCCTGAACGAGAAGGCAAAAGAAGGCGGTAGTGAGGAAAATAAGGTGTTCTGCGCAGATTAGCAAAAGGAGAATGTTGTTGTCTTTGCAGTTTCCGATACGTAAGGAAGAAGTGCTCCCTCGCGGGCAGCGTGATCTGTCCCGACGCGGGAGATGAGGTTGTCAAGGCCAATCGGTTTGTTCGCCTCCGTACATTTACTGGGAGGTCATGCAGGTCTTCGTGAAACTTGTTGTTCGGCTCATTAAATTTGATTTCTGGTAGGTTAGGCGCTGACTCTGGACGCGAATTCAGTTCCCATAAAGGCAAGCACAGCGTCATCGGAAGGTTTTGATGCCTTGTGGTAGACCGGACTGTCATGACACGATGTTCTAGATGGCAAAGGAATGCCAGTGATGCGGACAGTCATCATGGCCATGTCTCGCGTCCTTGTTTATGGACTCCACTGAGTCAAAATCATTCGCCCTCAAAGCGGGCAGTTCCAGACGAGCTGATCTGGAGTCTCTTGAACAAACTCGGCCCGGGTCTGCGTGCATCCACAGTGTCGCAGCTGCCCGTACTCCACTTGAACACAACAGCCCTTAAAAATACTACGCAAGCCTACTTGAACATCTTCCTCGATAAATGAACGCACACTAATCGGACACCATTTGAACTTTTCCCATAAACCTATAAAAAGCGGTAGCCACAATCATGCATGACAGGACGCCGCCAACCCCTGCTCTACCTTCCCCAACGGCCACAACCACTGGACAGGATGATTCAGGATTCTGTGTGCAATAAACCCCTCAAAGTAGTGACTTCATTCTTTTTCTGCAACACGGCATTGGGCCTGATATCTGTAGCGGTGTGAATATACTGTCACTGTCTAGATGCCCCATCAGCATCGCGTCGCTCTAACTTTCAGCGGCCGCCCAGATAGAGCTATATCCTCGGATTGGAATCGCACCCGCCCCTTGGCCGAAGTGACCACTGCGTTCTTGTTTGGGAGTATAGTCATTTTTCTGTACCCGAAATTCGAGCTGCTGAGGAAAGAAACGTATGGAAAGGGAATTATACCCGAATGAAAAACCTGCTACAGAAGGTGAACTGGAATGCAGCACAAGGACTTGAACCAGAAAGCGATTGGCTCTTCTTCAAGAACATAATGCAGCACTTGGTAGAGAGCTGTCGCCCGCTGAAGAGGAAGCCGCGCACATCCCGACCAGAGTGGGTGACGTCAGAAATAAAGAAAAACCTTAAATTGAAAAGGAGACTTTGGAAAAGTACGCCAGTTGTCAGCAACCAGAGCATTTCGCTGACTTCAAAAAACAGAGGAATGTATGCCGGAATCTATTGAGGAGGCAAGGGGCACAATTTGAGTCAAAATTATTTAAAAAATATCCCGCAAAATTCAAAAAATTCTTTGGATACGTGAATAAGGCAAAACGGAACCGGGACTGCATTCCCTGCCTAAAAGATCGCCGGGGAAATACGTTGTCCGACAACTCAGATAAGTCGAATCTGTTATCCGACTTCTTCACGTCTGTGTATCCTGAGGAGCCGGCTTTTGGTGAAAGAGTTTACCTCCCAATTGTCAAATCAAACAGTACAATTAGCACGGTGGACTTCACAACAGACACGTTAAGGAACACTTTGAGGCAACTACAGCCCACTAAATCCCCTGGTCCGGACGGCATGTTCGCAAAAGTTCTGAATGAACTCTCAGACCAACTGGCCTCTCCGTTATCCAAGATCTTTAAAACGTCGATAGAGACCGGGGCTTTGCCTACCGACTGGAAGAGAGCAAACATAAGCCCCATTTATAAAGGTGGCGAGAGAACAGCCCCAAATAGTTTCAGACCAGTGAGTCCCACTAGCATCTGTTGCAAGTTGATGAAAAAAGTAATAAAATCGGAGCTGAAGCGGCACCTCGAAGAAAACAACTTGCTCAGTCTACATCAGCATGAATTTCGAAGCGGTCGGTCCTGTCTCACCAATTTCCTAGTTTCCATGGAGAGCTGGACGAAATCAATTTACATGGGCTTATCAGTCGACGCCGTGTACATCGACTTCAAAAGGGCTTTTGACAGTGTTCCACACAGACGACTTATATGTAAACTACGTCAAGTGGGTGTGAATGGAAATCTTTTGAAATGGCTAGCCGATTTTCTTACGGGCAGATCTCAGCGTGTGTGTATCGGAAACGCTAAATCGGAATGGGCATCCGTGCACAGTGGCGTTCCGCAGGGAAGCGTTCTGGATCCAATTCTGTTCCTTATATATGTGAACGACTGCCTGGACTGTCTGAACTGCGAGCGAGTTATGTTTGCCGACGACCCCAAATTGTGGCAATCAATAGAGAAGCCGGAAGATTCTGTACAATTACAAGACAATTTAAATCCCTTGCAAAAATGGTGTGATGAGTGGTGTCTCAGCCTCAATCGTAACAAATGCCAACTTATCCAATTACGTTCGAGCAACAGAAGGCCGTTGAGATTTGAATCTCAGTACTTTATAGGAGGGCACCAACTCGAATCAGTCAACGAGTTAAGAGACCTCGGTGTGTGGATGACGTCAACTCTCAAACCATCGTCTCACTGCGCCAAGATATCAAAGAAAGCTTTGGGTATTCTAGGCACGATGCGAATATCCTTTGTCAATTTTGATGAAGAACTTTTCGGCCGAGTATTTGGCGCATACGTTCGACCAATGTTGGAATATTGTGTCCAGGCATGGTGTCCCTGGACGAAAAAAGATTACACCCTACTGGAGAACGTACAACGTAGAACGACTAGGCTAGTCGGCGGATTATGCGGCTTACCTTATGAGAGACGGCTGGACGGGTTCCCAGAGGTTCAGTGTTACCTTCAAACACAAATGTTTCGTGTGCGAATTCGACGGCTGTGACACCCTGGCAAATTTTTCCAAAGGAAAGGGATTAAATGAGTCATTGGTATGGAGAACTGAGTGATGAATTTCAGTTACCTATTGAATTCTCGACAGGTTTATCATCCTCTATTCACTGGAAAACGCGACGTTTAGTTGAACGTCGAGAATTTGAGTCTTGGTCTTACTGATTATCTAAACACGCGACTTCTAATTGGTCTTGTTTTAAAATTCCCGAGTAGAACTCCGATAATCGGACGTGTCTTGGAGTGAGCGATTGCAAGATGTCCCGGATATCGAAGGCTGTTTAAGTAGGATTTGCTCGGACGCTTAACATCAGTTGGCGAGGCGGCGCCAATTAGCAAGTCCAAATCTTTAATAAAGGAGGAGAAATATGCAGTGCATTACACCACTGGTCAACAGTATCTAAATCGTTTTCTAAGCACTGGAAAATGACGTCATTTTACACCACTTAGTAGCTACAGGCAGAGAGGATTCTACATTTGATGAGAGGGCTGAGGCATAATGTGGAAGTTTGCCGTGCATTCCGAGAGTGTAAAGCCTCAAAGAAAGGAATGAATTATTCGCGCGCCGGAGAGCAAAATAGCCCGTGAAATGCAGACCCTCCTGTTCGAGATTTTAAGTCCTGACTAAAGAGGACGAGCAGATGAGTGCTGCGAGAGCGAATTTTCAGCAGTTCCTCCCGGGAGGCATATATGCGACTGCCGGCTGACAAAGGACGTGGACACATATTCCGCAGCTAGATCCAGAGAAGCGCTGAACGTGGCGGCATAGCATCCATTAACCAAAAGCCGTTAAAACGAATCACATGGACCCTTTTTCGGAGCGATAGCCATGCGTGATTTTTTGAGAACTTAGTAACAATTACCTCTTCCTGCAGCCAACTTTCATATTTTTGCCGTAGATAAAGTGAGCTCGTCACAAGCGTCGGGTTTTAAAGTGCTGGCTGGGATACTACTCGAAGTAGGGGCAAGCAACTGGCAAAAGTGTCAACAGACTGAATTTATAACCCAAGAAAACACAATAGGGAATAGCATCAAACCGAACAGTCGGATTCGCAAGTTAAACAAACGAGACTGGGTAAACATTTTTGGGTCAGACAAATCGAAGTAAATTAAGCACCTTCCATTGGCCTTGAGTAATTATACAAAGGGATAGAACATTCATTTTCATATATCTTCCAGGTTGTTTGATAAATAGGTTTGTACCACTGAAAGATAAGTTTGTAACAATCGGGTGTTTAATCAGCGAACTTTGCTTGTTTTGGCGAGAACACCCAACCAGTTCAACGAAGAACGATCAAAAATGTGTCGTCTACATATCGCAACCACAACTTGGGTTTAACTAATGGAAGAACCGTGGCCTCTAGTTTTAGCATAGTAGCCTCGGCGAAGAAGCCAGAGATAGGTGAACCCATTGGGGCTCCTTTTAGTTGTTGGTAATACTGTTGGTCGAACGAAAAATAAGTTTCCATACACAGGTCTATGAGTTCGAGTAAGGCAGTAGCGGGAAAATCCGTGCCATGGGATTTCGGGAGATCCTCCGTGTATTGTTTTGACAAATCCAGTGGTGTGGTTAAAAAAGATCAACTGGAAACGCTCCACAACACGATCAATTCAACAATGCCGGGAATTAAATTCACATTCGAGAAGGAAGTTGACAAAGAACTCCCGTTTTTAGATGTTCTCGTGCAGCGGACCACTGATGGAACATTGCGCACATCTGTCTACCGCAAAGAAAGCTATGCGGAGGTCATTCTGCACTATGAGACCAATCACCCTATTTCCCACAAACGGAGTACGATCAACAGTCTAATTAGTCGAGCGAAAACACACTGCTCGGACGAAGAAGGCTACTGAGCCGAACTAAGTTACTTGTATGAATTATTTTCTCGGAATGGGTACCCCAAGGACTTCGTACGCCGATGCATGAAACAGAACGAGTCAACGGAAACGGAATCAAGCACTTCCAACAAGGCATTGAAGCCAAACACTTGGTGAACTCTCCCTTACATTAAAAACGTGTCTGAATTCCTTGAAAGGCACTTAAGTAAACACCTAATTCTAGTGGCACACAGACCAACGACGACCTTACGCACTCAGATAGTACACCCGAAGGATAGGGTCAGGTATTTGGATAAAAAGGAAGTCGTCTACAAGATCCCGCACGAGACCTGTGATGCAGTTTATTATGTTCAAACAGGGAAATTCGCCTCTACGCGCATTCGCGAACATCAACTGGTGGTAAAGAGGCGAGACCATCTGTCTCAAGTAGCCATGCATACCCTGGACACGGGGTATGCCTTCGCTTGGGACAGAACTCGGATTGTCGGTGTCTGCCCTTTCAAAAAAGGCCGAGAGTTCCTCGAGGCCATGCACTCGGACGAATCATGTATCAACTGGCACACTGAGTTGGACGCCGCGTACAAACGCCTGAAGGAGAAGTGGAAGAGACACGAGCCAATCAGAACAGAATGACGCAGATGGCGGCCGCTCACCGGCGCAAGGGCCGAACAACTATTGATTTTCAAGTGCACTGCCAGATGTTAACTGTTGACGGCACATTTGCTCTCTGTCGGTGTCTGACGACGACCTGGGGAACCAACGTCGAAAATTCACACAATAAACTCCTTTTCCCAAAGAACGTTCTCGACTTCAACTTATATCTCTTGGAATGCCTACCTTCCAGTACATATATAATGGTAGGGGGCGCTCACTGATCGTTCATACAGAACTCACTCGTTCCGTTGTGCCTTAAGGGCTCTCTCTCGAGCCCAACCAGCAGTCGCACAGCGGCGCATGATATATAGGCAGAGTGGTATTACCGATAAAGACAAGGAGGATGGAATGGCCATTTCTGGCTTATTAGCCGTCGTCAGCCAGCCGTATCCAAGCCCCAAGTGTGGAACACCCGAGCCTCGAACTCGCGACCTGTTGATTTAGAAGTTCACGCCTCTACCCACCGGGCCACGAGCCCGTTGCCCTGTCAGTTTTCGATCGGGAATATACAATGGTAGGGGGCGCTCACCGATTGTTCTTACGGAACTCCTCGCTAAAAACCATATGACGTGCTCGTATGTATCATAACGCGCTAAAAATCCTGACTACAACCTGCTGCACACATTTTTTGTTTATTTGGTGATGGTGATACGCAGTGCCTTCGAAAACCTTACAATTAACATACCGGTGCGCTATACGCATCACTACACGCATTCTTAAAGACTGTCAAGACTAAAGTAGCATTCACGAAATGGTAGAAGCATTGTTTTTAAAATAAACTCCTATTATCAATTGCCGTAGCATTTTTTCGGGCCAAAATCGTTGAGGGAAAAGAGGAGGCACATGTAAGTAAGCAGACGTTTCTTGAAGAGCTGGAGGGACGTCGCCTTCGCGACTAAATGGAGGAGATTATTCCGATGTTATAATACCCCTTGAATGAAGAATTCGGAGAGGAGGTTCAGCCCTTGCTCAAGTTCATGTATTATCCTGTGAACTAAGATAAGATAACCTCTTTGTTGCCTGTAATACAAAGGTAAGAGATAAAGTTATTCCAGTCCTTTAATATAAGGGTTTGATTTTGAACCTCTTACTGACTTTTTTTGCCCGACGCCGCACATTTTTGAGATATATTTTGCCCTTCGCAAGCCATGGCTGCCACACTGTCCAGGAGCTATCCTTCGGGTCACGTTTGTAGTCTGTGCAGACAATTTTGAAGAACATTCTGACCATCTGGACACTAAATGACTTGAAAGAGCTTAACGCCCTCGACAAACATGGTCTTCCTGCAATCCCGTTCCTGAAGGTTGTCAGTAGCATAAAGGAGGAAGAGCAGGAACTCGAGAACAGAACTCCCGGGAACACCAGTAGTCACTTTCACCCAGGCCGATTAATTCTCTCTAATACAGACGCGCTGTCTTCAACCAGCCAAAAATGACTTTTTTCAGTTCCAAAGCGTCACCCCGATGCAAAGGGCGCCCGATTTGTGTAACAGGTCTTAATGGGACATCCTGTGAAAGGCTTTGTGCCGCGTGAGCCGGAAGCTGCTTGAGCCGTGGTTCACCGTCTCCCAGTCTTTTATCAAGTTCAACGACCTTCCCTTTCTATACTGGGTGCTGAGACTTCGCCTAGACGGAGCAACGAGCCACGCGGGGAGCGCGCAGGTGAACACTGTTCCCAACGCTTGAGTCGGTAGGTCAGATGACCGAGCAATCGTCACACCAACATCCAACACACGTGATGAAACTGCAGCAGCTAATTACTCGAATGTCGGCCATCAAACAGCCACTACACCACACGCAACGATCTCTAATGAAGAAGGAGGGTCGGATTATTCATTGTTATGTGGAAGCATGGCGACTACATCCTATGAATACTGAAGCCCCTTGTGCATGAACCACCCGTATCTGTTTTTTTGTCTCTGATGATGATGGGTTCGAGCAGGAATCTGAAACCTCAGGCGAATAAAGTTTTTTTCCTAGCGATAGTGTTTCCTTCTTCACGACTGCTTTCTGGGAGTCGTCGCTTCGCTTCTATTGGCGTTGTGCACTATATCTACTTCGTGACTTTCCTCTGAAGTGCTGGAGATGTCAGCAGATTTGAGAGGCAGAAACGTCCTTGTCGAAATCCATGCTTACAATTCTGAAAGTCAACATTTTCTTCACAAAAATGCAGTACTGCATGCTTTAAAATGACTTCCATTGTTTTGCAGGAAGGGTAAGTTAAGCTCATATGCTTAAAGCTGCTTCCTTTCATACTGCTAACTCGCATATATATGATTAATATTTTATTGCCTTCAGTGCGAAGGCAAGAACCCTGTTCTCATTTACATATCGGAAATAGTTGGGAGAGGCATTGCCGGTTCTGTCTCTTAGGTATCAGCCCGGGAATCCCATCTGGTCCAAGGAGCATGTCTGGTTTAATGTGACCGAGGATCCATCTTGTTTCCTCAACGGAAGAAGTAACAGCAAATAATGATGTCAGTATTTTGATCCACTCAAAACTCCAGATTGTTTTAGGGGAATTCCACCGCAAGCGCCGATCAAAAAATCCAGGACAATGGTTTTACTTTCTGCGTTCCTTCAGTCAAAGCATTTCCGAGGCTATCCTTTAGACTCGCAATTTCATCCCGGTGCTTCCTCCTATCGCATTTGTACTCATCAAACTCCCCGCGGCAGATTACGTCTTTCACTGTCAGTCGACGCTCTGTAGCGTTTCTAGAAACGCCTATTTGCTTGCAGAATTCACTTCGTTGTCTCTTATACTCGGCGAATGATATCGGATCTTGAAGTTTGAAGGACTTACTCTACTACCCTTCTTCCTTCTTCATGATCCTTTCGATCTTAAGATCAAACAATGGAGATCGGATCCGGGGAGAGCGTGAGGACAATCGGGTGCCGAAGCTAATCAATAAGCAAGTGCATTTATACACGGCCGTTTGCGCCCTTCGTGACGCCGGCGCAGCCGACCCAACAACCAATCAAATAACGAGTTTGTTGAAGACTCATTACCCCATCGAGTACGCTAGCTCGCGGCGAGCTCGCTTGCTATTAGGAGGCACCCAATCCTATTATTCTCATCGAATAACTGTCTTCAATGAGACGTTCTATAACCCCCTGGAAATACTGTCAGAATTAGTTGATATCGTTTGGGTTAATTGGCCAGGATTCCTCTAAAGCAGCACATCTCATTGCGTCCAAATCACTTTCCAAATCTGTATGCGCCTCTTAATTTACGATAGGAGAGAACAAACGCAGGTAAGAGCAATTTCATCATTTAATATAAATGGCAGTTGTGAGTTCATCTCAGTCATAACTCCTTTTTCCTCACTGAAAACGAGATCCAAGTAGTTCGATAGTGGGCCATCTCTCAGTTTGGCTCGGAGCTCAAAACATTGACTTAGGCGTTCGCCCAGGGAATATTGTGGTAGTTTATAGTCGAATGATGTGCCTGCAGGCCTTACCAAGGGAATTTTTCATTTCATTTCCCAGGAGCACTGTATACACCCAAGAGCAATAAGTTTCCCTGCTTGCATATTTACTACAGTGAATTTAGCAGTTTCACATTGGCCCTTTTGTTCGAGCTGAGAGGCCGGCAGACAACGCATAGTTTAAGTGTCGGCAGTCGCCTGGTCCTAATTTTGTATGAAATTCTTTCAAACTTTCGTCGTACTGTGTCGGGAGGTCTCCTCTGACAGCAGCAGATTTCACAGGGTGCACAAATTTCGAGGTCTTCGCCTTTACGTTGAAATCTGTCACAACGGAACATCTGATAGCCTCCCAGATTTTGGTCCCGAGTCCAAATCGAACCTCGGCACCAGTATGACACGAAAATCATCACAACTACTAGACCACTGACGGGAGTAGCCGACGCCGTCTGGACGTTTACACCATCCGACCTCTTGACGATGCCGACCCAGCCAATGGAAAAGCCCTGCAGCATTTGACTCTGGGATGTTCTGCATTGGAAAAGAGATTTGGGTGCAGTAAAAGTGCGAGGCAGAATGCCTGGACATCATGGGACGCTAAAGACTGTGCAGGTTGCGAAGTGTACGAATCATACTGGCTGTGGTCATGCAGAATTTCAGGTTTACTTAGAGCCCTCCAGCGATAATGGACTTCCCACTTCCCATGCAGCGTGTGTACTAACTTGGCCCGAAAATTCCGCACGTAAAAATTACACTGAACACATTTCGCCTACTTTAATGATGTCAGTAGACCTTGCACGTCAGTTATTGTTGGGGGGAGTAGCTGAACTCTATCGGGTATGCCTCCTTCACAAATGGATAGTATGGTCGGAATAGGGCAATTATCTTCTTCTTCTCCTCAGATAGAAAAGCTGAAGGCGGTTGCCAGAGCTCATTTTGTCGCTCAGTCAGTCGGTCAGTCAGAGAAGAGCGACCGGGTAATCAGGGACACCTGGGCATCTTGCTGTCTTTTTTCCTAGAATCTGCATGGGTATGAAATCTCAGCTAGGTGGCCAAATGTTTAACAAAATTTATAGGCGGTTGGATAGAAGGTAGGACAGCCAAGAGAATGACAAGAGGAGCTACAATAAGGCTGAAAATTAAAACAAAGGAAGAATTGCGAAAACTTCCATTGAAGAATTCAAAAGACACTTTGGCGAGCACACGAGCTTTCGATAAATTCTCACCAGACCTATACAGTTATATTGCTATCGAGGTGATTAAAAGTAAAGTGCGGGTAAGCAGAAGTTTGTCTGTAGCCGTCCCAGTGCCCGCCATCCCCTTCTCTCCCCCCCAGACAACGTTTTATGTTACAAAGCATGCTACTCCCTATATTTTAGTAACATTACGTTTTACAATTTTCGCTATATCCTGACCGCCACATATGCGCTTGCTTTGATATTACTTGGTCCATTCAGTACCGTACTGGATATTGTACAATTTTGACATAGAAGGCATTCACAGACAAATTCATACCATTGACCAATGCTTGTTGTATGTAATTACTTACTTAATTTTTTTTCACACTTGCCTCACACATTTTTTATGACGTTATTGTAACCAAAAGGGAGTTCAAAGGCGCTCGCCTACTTTTCCCTTAATAAATCTGATCTGATCTTATCAGATCAGACACTGACGACGTTTGGATAGAGGGTAGGACAGCCAAGAGAAGGACTAACTGCGACAATCCAAGAGGTGCTACAATAAAACTGAAAATTAAAACAGGGGAAGGGGTTAAGATCCGAAGATCGGCAAACTGCGATGCTGAAGATGTACTAAAGCGGAAAGGATGTTGAAAAATGGGCGAGGACCGATGGGATCGCGCCGATGAGATGAGAGGAGTTGCGAACAAGGGTATTTGGAACTAAAATGCTAGCTAAGGTTAAGCAGCTCTTGTAGACCTAGCGGTAGCCTTGGAAACCCACTGTGTAGATAATTAGCACATGCTTCTATCATTACAGCAAACAACCCGAATTGCAGACTTGTGAGACGGATAAAAATTAACTGTTTGCCAATTTACACCAGTTTGGGTCGGCTTACATCTCACGAATAAGCAAGGCTTTTTGCACGTGGGCTTTACAATGGCCTCATTAAATGATACATTGCCGAATTTGATAAAATACTACGTTGAATACATACTGGCTGACGACAGCTAATAAGCCAGACATGGTCACCCCGGCCTCCCTTGTCTTCTTCTTCAGCACCGTCTTATCCACCTATACGACTACTCGTTATGTAATGGCCTTCGAGGGTTCTACTTTGAGGCCCAAATAGCATCGGGGCGAATATGTTCCGTAGCCTGATCGGTGCGCGCCGTTCTATCATAATCGACATTCTCGATCGCAGCCGACAGGACAACGGCCAAGTGGATACCTGGTAGGGTGCCATACCAAATGACCAGAGACGCCGAGTTCGAATCTCAGATGATTCTTAAGTGGGGGTTGAGCACGACTGGCTGATGACAGTTAAGGAGCCATAAATGGCCATTCTGGTCTCTCCTGTCTTTCTCAGTACCACCTTAAATGCTTACCCGGGAAACCCGTTTATTAATTCGGGGTTTGGCCAACACGTCTGGCAGGTCATTGGCGTAGATGCGAAAGGGTGATGACCTTAGATAAGAACCGTCTCTGTCGTAGCAAGTACAATTAACAACAACTTTTCTAAGGCCTGACAAATAGCACCGGATAGCTTGAGGTCCGCCGCCGAAATCCTATGCTAAAAGTTCCGCTTTAAAATTAGTGGCAGGATTATTCCCTCGTCTGGGATCAGTAACTCTTGATTCAGCTACTTTCATATCTTTAAGTAGGATAAGCTCGGCACATGCTTGCCTGCTAATGAACCTCGCCGCTGGATGATGAAGTCGACTGTGTTGACGCTGGGCCAGTACATCGGATTCCGGCAGGAGTTTTCAGGAATGCGTACTCACAACAAATGCCAACATTGGGTGCGTGGTGGCAAGCCTAGTTGCAGGCTCACGCAGCGCCAATCAGAGTCTCTACCACCACCATATTTTTGATGTGATACAAAACCCTAGTTAGTGCCCGTTGTGGACCAGGGGGTATTGTGCTATACCTAGGTCGAATTTCCGTCGTGGCTGCCGTCTGCGACCCCTCCCGCCTCCTGTCTTCTTAACTCGGCCTTGATCCCAGATAGAGGTCGGAGGTGAGGAGAGGGTGTGGCAGATGCTGTGCAAGTCTACCATCACTACAAATCACCGTCGCTGCACTCACTCTGCTATGGAGCGCACGGCGGACATCGTCATAACTAACGGTCGAACTGCCAGTTATGCTGACTTGCGTAGCATCTACCTCACTCTGACCTCACTCCCCCACTTGTCTCCGCATGTAAGACAATGTCAAGACGACTAAGGTGGGCTCGAAGGTGGCGGCTGAGAAGGTGCGTATGTTTGCCTCGTCCCCACAACAAACATTAGGCAGTCTGAATCTCACATGTGTGGGCGTACTATGGGGACCTCGCTAAGAAAGCACCATCAAATCTGATTTCTAGTCCCGAGACGGCACGAGTTACTCCATCGGCTGGCAGTCTTCCTAGAGCCTCTTACCGCGTCGGTTAGATCGCAGTTGGTAGCCAGGAATGTGGAGGCAGACAGCCAGGTCACTGTCTTACGGAAATGGTGGTAATGGGGGTTATATGGGTGGAGCAAGTGCAAATGCTCGTGAAGGAATGTTGGAGCTTCTGGGAAAAAAATAGTTACCAAAAGAAGTGTAGGGAAGTTTTCGTGAGATAAGCCGTAAAGCTAAATCCCAACAAAATCTCATACGGAAAACCTCACTCTACGGTTTTAAAACTTTTCTGGGAAACACTAAGTCTAGCCCTAACCCCGACCCTAACCTCAAAATTAAACCCTTACCTTTATTTAAACCTTAACCTTGGCCCTAAACATAACTATAACCCTAGCCTTAACCATAACCCTAACATTAACCTTAACCCTAACCCTTACCTTAACCGCTAAACATTATTTGTAAACCGTTAACCCTAACCCTGAAACCGAAACGCAACCCTAAAGCCAAACCATAATCATAAACCTAAACACTTATCCTAGCACTGAAGCCGGACCCTATAACGCAATTCCTAATCCTAAAGCATAACCTACGCCTAACCGTAACCCTCCCTAAACCCAATAGCCTGACCGAAACGACTGGCCTATCTTATGCAGTAGAAGCACACCTACTGATAACCAGTTCCCTAGACAAGGTAAACACACCTACTGAAAACAAGTAAATACGTCGACAGTAGCAACGTACAGTGCCTAGCTGCCAACTGCGATCTTACCGCGTCTTAATACATTCAAACGCTTTAGATTTGTTACGGTGAGGACTACGCTGATTTGCCGCGAGAATGGATTCTCCAGAACCGGCGTCACAATCGACTGTCCGAACCAGTCAACCAACGGGTAACGCAATTGGGCACAGTGAGGTGAAGGTCTAAGTCTCGGTGAGTTACTAAAACCCTCCCATGAATAACTGTACTTACTGTCTCGCACATACTCAGCGCTGCTCGATAAACTCCTGCCGTGATCCAGTTCGGCCGTTGTTTTGGTCCAGCCCATCAGCGACACAGTCCGTAGTGAACCCGCATTATGCACTTCCATCGCCACGAACAATGTAGATGTAGTTTCAGAGTGTCTGCATTGAGGCCACCCATTCCACTCGCAAATCTGCCTGGGGAACAAGTACCCTGAGCTCCGCTCTGCACTCATCAGGCCCATCGTTCCTATCCACATACAGTGCGTGACCTATCTCATGAAATGTTGGCTGAAATTCTAAAAAGGCGTTTTCGATTAGGAAGGATTACTTGGTCGCGGTTGTGATACTGATTATCTTGTGGCATACTCTTATAACATTTTAGACTCGACAGGGTGTCGGCTTTTAAATGCACTTCTTTTCAATCTCCTGTAGAAAGCGTGCTCGGTAAAAAATGACTACTTATGTAGCATGCATTTTTCCCATTGATTTTCGATGGTCATGGAAATTCAAATCAATTTTGTAGAAACCACAAACAAAAATGTGCTTTCTTTCAGTCAATCAATAGAGAATCACATCTTCTTTGTATTTTATACTTAAGGAAGGAGTATAATTAGGTTTTAAAAAGGTTTCCAACTATGAGACTTTTTAAGACCGCGATATGTCCATTCACATAGCATCGTACCTGGCCGTCTACCACTGCTCCTCATGAAATGTACAACATGGTCCGCATCCATTGCAACATTTTATGGACCCTGTATGATATCTTTTTATTGACATAGAAAAAAATGGGATTTTCTTTACACGGAACACATGCACCTTGTAGAGTGTAATCACTAAGCGCTAATGCAACGAATGATCAGGCTCCAAATTTTTCGGCAATAGGAAAAGTTTTTTAAAACCTAATTATACTCCTTCCTTAAGTATAAAATACAAAGAAGATGTGATTTTCTATTGACTGACTGAATGGGAGCACATTTTTGTTTGTGGTTTCTATAAAATGTAGTTGAATTTCCAAGACCATCAAAAATCAATGGGAAAAATGCATGCTACTTAAGTAGTCCTTTTTTACCGAGCACGCTTTCTACAGGAGATTGAAAAGGAGTGCATTTAAAAGCCGACATCCTGTCGAGTCTAAAATGTTATAAGAGTATGCCTTAAGATAATCAGAAGCACAAACGCGACCAAGTAATCCTTCCTAATCGAAAACGCATTTCAGAATTTCAGCCAACATTTCATGAGATAGGTCACGCACTGAATGTGCCCGCACGTCTACACGTGCCATGGGCTTATTCGGCCATGCGTGCTTACAAGAGCACACGCACATAAACGCACCCGCCCCCATACGGCCCTGAGTCACAGGTGCATTGAACCAAAGCGGGGTCGCAATGGCACGCACTCATGCGGTAGCCTGAAGTATCCGGGAGGCCTTGACCACCACCGTACAGATGAGGACTTTCGCGCCAAACCAGCCACTGTACTCAATCTCATGCGCGGTCGGTTTGAATCGGGCAGGCCATTGGTGTTTTGAAGGGAAGGAGTGAAGGAGAGAGAGAGTGAGGGAGGGGCGACACTCGGAAAGAACCCACCCACACGGCGACCGTCTCACGCCTCACTACAATAATTCTGACAAGCAGAAGACTATCACGACGTGAATGCAGTTGAGGTCGTCGGGACTGTAGGTCGAGCCGTATTGAATCCGTCTTAGTGTCGCCTTTGAGGTATTCCCGCAACTGAGAGACTCGAGTGCCCTTCCCCCTCCAAATGAACGTAGATTAGGGGCCACGTGGTGAATGTTTGGTCTGGTCAATCACGACTTTGTCTTGTCACTTTTGATCAGTCAACCCGTCTTAAACCGCCTAGTAACCGTTCTCTACGCGATCCAATTTACAGGCCGAATTCCCTCTATGCAGGCTCTTCTATACGAATCCAGTCGTTAGCGTTAGGTGGCCCTGTCGGCAGCTTTGTCAGGCTGATTATCTCTTGCGGCGGCAACATTTAACTGAGGCCTTAAAGTATGCTCAGAGGCCGAAGTCATGTCTCGCCCAATCCACCATGAGAACGAAACCGTTTCGTGGCATTTCTTCTATCGTGGAAGTTACCGCCTTTTCATTCAGAGGCGACATCAGCACTCCCGGTTAATACTCCAAAAACGCAATCCGCCCGCTGAAGCCTCCCCCTCCTTCCTACGACCATCCTTCGAAGCTGCGGCTCTCTATTAGTCCGTGTACGCCTACTTGTAACATCACCAAATCAGAGCCAATCTGTTTGTCGGTTCTCGCTTAATAGACGCCAACTCGAACGTGCAAAGTCATCTGCCTTAAAACGTTACAGTGTTTACCACTGTTCGCATAGCAACATGCACACTTGATCTGTCCGATACTGGTGACAGTTCGACCGTCGTGCCAGACGAAGTCCAACGTGTGATCCAGAGCAAGTTGAAGCAGGCCCGGGGGCTTGCGCGTGAATGAGTTTATGGTGAGAGTAGGCTTGGGTAGCATCTACCACACCCTGTACTTCCAACCTGGATCTGGCATCAAAACAGAGTCAAGAAGACCGGAGACGGGGCAGGGTGCAGGTGGATGGCACGGCCGAGTCCGCATCTTGGCGCCCCACTCTGCACACACAGCAAATGACTATGATTTTAGCCAACAGTAGCACCACTACGAGTCAGAAGGACAAGGATGATTGGGCAGCCAGCGGGAGCGCAGGCGCATCTGCCAGAGAACTGCCAGCGCGCAGATCAGACTGCGAAAGCCACGGTTTGTTGAATAATGCCATACCAAAGTCTCACAAACCTTTTGGGACCTATCCAATATTTGTAATTTCACCCACCCAGCCACAGGTCACCTAAAAAAGTCGATTATGTATTCCCTACAATAAACGGCAGGAGGAGGCTATTCTTCAGCATGTGCTCTCAGCAAGGCCTAATTCAATGGAGGGAAGTACTGTGCTCGCTCTGTTTGCCCGTAAAATAACTACAATCGATCGCAGGGCCCAGGCAACTTTTGGGAGGCGAGCAAATTTAAAAATGAACTTGGGTAGTGTACGTAAAGAAGGATTCCCGTATTACAGGTGACCTAGTGCTAAATCCCAGGGGGTTAGTGCCAGAGTTAAAGCTTGGATCGGTAATAAGCATACCTCCTGGAATCTAGCCCAAGGCCACTTTTGATACGAAGGGCCTCCATTCACCTACATCTCAACCTATCCTTCGCACAAGTAATCCAAAGTTCACTAGGTTTATTGATAATAAATAGCCTTGTAGGTAAGGTGTGGTTATGTATCCGCGCCTGATGGGCACAGTACTGTTGACCTACTTAATTATTTTGAGTTGATGTGATTACGCTGGCATGGTGGTGCTGTGCGATGCGGTGTGTGTTTTATTAGCGGCCTTATTTCCTTGTTGTCGTGCTAACCTTCTTCCGCCTAACGTCGGTGGTCCTTCTTGTACTTTTGGACTGCCGTATTCTTCTAGCTTTCGCGTTCGATGTTTCAGGGTTAGGGTTAGGGGTGGGGTTATGGTCAGGGTTACGGTTACGGTTAGAGGTTAGGACTTAGGGTTAGGATTAGGGGTTAGGGTTAGGGCAACTATTCCTCAACCACTCAAAGTACAACCGCACATTCCCAATAGCTTTCCCGTTACATACAACTACATGACCTCGTCGCCTGTGCGTTCCTCGGCCCCACCTGTAAAAGCCCTATTACCACCGGTCCCGTATTACAGGTGGCTGGGGTTTGTTTACTTCAGATGAGGATACATAGCAGCATCTGACCGAAAATCTTAGAAGGATATTTTCAGCTTATATGGTAGAAAATAACGGCTTCGTCAGCATTTCTGCTTGACACGTTTTTAATTAGGGGTTATGGTTAGGGTTAGGGGTTAAAGCAACTATTTCTCAACCACTCGAAGTACAATCGCACATGCCCAATAGCTTTTCTCTTGCATACAATGGCTTGACCCCGTCGCCTGTGCGTTCCCCGGCCCCTCCTGTAAAAAACCCTGTTACCGCTGGCCCCGTATTACCGGTGCCCGCGGTTTGTTTACTTCAGTTGTGGCTACATACCACATCTAGCCAAAAATTTGGATATGTCTTCGCACCTCTTAAAACTCTTTCCACCAAACAAGCGCCACAAAATGTGGTCGAAATAGGGGATCTCCATACTAATGCCTGCAGCCTTTATTAGTTCTGATTATGAATATCCCCGTCGGCGTGACTTTTAACTGTCTGTATGAAGAAGTAGCCATTGCGTATTAATGATTATTCGTTTACCATGACGCCCAACATCTTCAAAACGACTGTGATAGGTATGGCTTGCCAGTGAGGGCCAGGGATAGGGTTATGGTTGAGGTTGGGTAAGGGTTAGGCGTTAGGGCAACTATTTCTCAACCACTCAAAGTACAACCACGCATTCCTAATAGCTTCTGATTTACTTGACCTCGTTGCCTGTGCGTTCTGCGGACCCACCTGCAAAAACCCTCTTTTACCACCGGACCCGTATTACAGGTGGATGGGGTTTGCTTACTTCATGTGCGGCTACATAACCACATCTGACCGCCTTGAAAAGAGGTGCCAGACTTTGATTTGCCAGCAAGCGCATCGGATGGCTCTCTGGGACCTCAACAACATTTCTGTGCCTTTTTCATAAACCGATAAGTGTGCACGCTTCCGGAGCGAATCTACGTTGGAGGTACACTTTATACCTCTCATCTGATTTATCCGCAGCCTACAGCGGTCAGCTTCGAAGAACATTGGCGTTTGGAAATCTCAGAAAGGGCGGCCGTTGCGATGGGGACACTTAGTAACTAGAACAAGAAATGTTTCAGGCTGATGTTTCGGATCATCTCTCTGGATTGCGACAGACCCCTACTGACATGTCGATGTGCTTGGAAAACTAGTTCGGGCAGTACATAAAAGCAGCCTCTCGTGGATCCATTCAGTTCGTTTATTCAATCATGCCAAAGTGTGTATATCCGCTCGCGCTCGCGTGACAAAGGACATTACTCTCAACATAAGTGTTTACGATTTATACACCGCATGGTCGATGTTTTGTCTGTACAATTTGGAGCAATTTGTTTATACCAAGTTCAATTAACCCGAACCACCGAGGTTTCAAACTGGCCTGGACAAGTGGACTTGTGCACACGAAGATGCGGAGGCGTTGTAGTTTGTCAACCTTTTAACATCCCATTTCGACAGACTGTTCGGCGACAAGATGAGAAGATAAGTACGAGTGACTCAGCTTTTGTTGCAACCGGCCGTAGTATTAGTATGAAATTTGGTGGTGGTGGTGGTGGTGGTGGTGGTGGTGGTGTCGGCGGCGGCGGCGGCGATGGTGCGGTACACAGTCGCGACTAAACCACACCATCGCATCCTCCCTCACCAGCACCTCACTGCTTATCAACATCACACACAGTATGCACCCAACTGCCACATCCCACGCAGGTGGGAAGTATGCGTCTCCGTCCTCCTGCTGCATACGTAATCGGAGTCTGAGACGAAGACGGTGCGTCGAGCGCCGTGGCTCGGAAGACAGCCGACAGACGCCCCAACACAGTTCACGCAGTCTGACCAGTTGTGTGTGTTGTGTGGTGTGGCGGACTGGTGGGATGAGCAGAAGACTGTCACGATGCCTTCTCAAGCGATCTGTGACACTCATGCATGTGAGGAGAGTGTTTGTTTTTTTTATGGGCAGTGTCTCTCAGTCGACGACTGTTGGGTTATCCAACCATGAGGGATGACGACCCAGGCCAAATACAGGGCCATGTGTCGTCCTTCTAGGCTAAAGGGTCTGTAAGCGTGTGCTATGCCAGTATCAGCAAACCATGGCCATCACAGCCTGGTATGCTCTAGCGGTTCCCTAACCGTAGATGCGCTTGCGCTCCCGCTGGGTATACAGGTGGTGAACATGGCTGCCCAGCCATCATCCTCGTCCTTCTGACCCCTTTTTGGGGTGTTGTTGTTGTTGGTCAAAAACCTGGTCATTTGCTGCGTGGATCAAGGGCTGTGGGGTGGAACGCCAAGGCGCCGGCTCGGTCTGCCATACACCTGCGCCCCCCCCCCTGCCCCCTGTTTTCTTGCCTATGTTTTGACACTGGTCCATGTCGGGAGTGGGGAAGAGGGGGTGCGGTATATGCTTTGAAAGTCTACACTCACTATAAACTAATCCACGCGCAAGTCACCGTGCTTGCTGCGCCTTGCTGGGTAGCACACGGTGGGTGCCGTCGGAATCGGCGGTCGAAATGTCGGTGGTAGTAGTAGTAGTAGTAGTAGTAGTAGTAGTAGTAGTAGTAGTAGTAGTAGTAGTAGTAGTAGTAGTAGTAGTAGTTGCAGATGGTACTGCCGACGCCCAATCCTTTTCGGCAGCAAGTAGAGGACCCGGCCCATTCTCTTCCTCACCGGCGAAGACCGAGTACTGTGGATTTAAGAACCCCGTCGACCCAGGTTTTGGGCTGACCCCCTTGTCTCCTCAAGCTTGGTAGTGGCGTCGACTTTATGCAAGTCACACTGAACTCATGTAACTCGAGACCAAGAACATATCCAAGTTTCCTCAGCCGTGCTTGTTGAATGACGTGGAATATTGTCTCGATGTTACTGTGGCGACCTTGGACTGCTTCATTCGAGATATAATGACTGTACTTCACTTAAAGGGTCGTCGTAGACAACGGCGTTCAAAAGCCTTCTACAGGTAGAATCCAGCGTTTATAACCTCACAGAACTGACTGGTCGGACGTCTGGTATTCCGAATTTTTTGCAAGTGAAACCGTGTCACATCCATGAGGGCCCTCTAATACGCTGTGGGCTGTCCATGTTTGGGTGGCGATGTCGTCCTTACTCTTTCCCGGCATATTTTCAGCTGTCTGCTTCAATGTGGCAACTATTAATCCCGCAGAGTGCCTTCTGGTTTGTGTTGCAGTCGTAGGCTGCATTATTTTACGCAGCCGCAATAAGCAAGCCGACTGATTCATTGATTTCGTCAACCAGAGAGAATCCATCCCTTGAGTCATAATAACCGGGCGGTAGTAAGGACATATCGTCAGCGTAGTCAATTTCGGTTGCTTGGTGTACTAGTGCAAAGTTGACATCATTAAAGCCGCATAGACCCATTTACAAAATGCAGGCAATAAACTAGCTAAGCAAGATGAACACAAAACGCAAACCTACCAAACGACACAGAGAAGATTGTTGTGGGCCAGAACTTCCAACTATTTTTGCTGACACTGCTAAACTCCACCACTAATATTCAGGACTGTTGGGCTCTAAGTCAACAAAGCAGATAGCTAATAGCTATCTGCTAATAGCGCCGCTATGTTTACATTTGACTAGAGCACCAACATCTGGCTCATAGTCCAGTTTGACTGGGTCCCTTCCTTGAATCACGCACGTTCTCAAACCCCCAGGGAACGACAATGGAAAGGCATTTCGGTCAGTGCATGTACGACCTACAACGCCATACGTCCCACACTTCGTTTCATACTCCTGTCATAATCAGTCAATCACAAGCTTACTAGGGAGATGACAAGCAACGTGGAATGAAAATGTCAGAACAAGGAAGTACCCTCGAGTTGCGCTTTATTCATCATAAAATTGGCATATCGCAGCCGATCTACAAATAAAAATGAATCAGAGCAGTAGATTAGAGTGTCATCTTGCCTCAAAAAATAGGGAGATAAGGTTGGCGGCAAATCTGCTATGAATATTTACATGTATCACAGTATCATTGTCCCTATTACGAATGCAGTATAGGTGAGCACGTCGTTCCTGTTATACCAATGTCTACAGGCTGTGGACATAGTTTCAACGGGTAGTAACAGTTGTTTTAACATTTTGATCGCCAGCTGGACAGTTATTACTTTCCTGTTTACTATTGGATGCGTGGTCAGGGAAAAGGGGGATTGAGTCTTCGTGCAAAGGTGCGTGTTTCTTGACCGGAATCCCGATATCTTTCTCGCCCAGCAACTAGTCGACGTATATGGTTTCTTTGTTGCTGTTAACAAAACGAGCAATTATACTGGGATTTCAGTTCAGTCCAATTTTATTAAGGGAAAGGTAGGCGAACGCCTATGAACTTCCTTTTGGTTACAATAACATCATGAAAAACAATGTGTAGGGCAAGTGTCAAAAAAATTAGGTAAGTAGTTACATACAACAGGCAGTGACTATTCGCACAAATTTGTCTGTGAATGCATGCTGTGTCGAAACTGTGCAATAAGCAGTAGGCGGTACTAAAATGGACTAAATAATCTCGAAACGAACGCCTATGCTTCGGTCAGGATTTAACTGAAAATCATAAAGTAATGCTATTTAAATATAGGGAGTAGCATGTTCCATAGTAATACTTTCGGGGAGGATGTACAAGGGGGACATTTGCTAGTTTCTGACGCCCCGAGTACTGGTCAAGATTTCTCTTAAATTCGCCAACGGATGAGGACATGACGACGTCCAAAGGCAGAACTGAACTGAACTCACTTTGCCGCTCCCGCGCAGTTGCAATTGCCTCCCCATGGCCTGAATACCGGAGGACTCCGGTCCGTTGTGGGACTTTTATGTCCGCTATCCTGTCCTACCACACGAACTTTAGTATGTTCCGCAGACAGTCGAGGTGGAAGTAGCCAAGCTTCCTGGTTCGGTTGATGTAGATGGTCCATTTCACCATCCCGTACTGTAACGTCAAGATTACCGCCGTGCACATTTTGATAGCAAGTCCAAATCCGTCGCAGTTCCAGGCGGAGGTCTTTAGCGGGCCGAAGACTTGGGCGACTTTGGAGGTTCAGGCCGCTATTTCGTCGTCGATCTCAGTGTTGTTTGAGATGGCGATGCCAAAACAGGCGAACTTGTCCACCGATGCGAGTCGAATTTCATTCACGTTGGTTCTGAGTGTTGTGTGTTCCCCCATTGATGCTGATTGGTGGTCATCCCAAGGTTTAAGCAAACGGAGGCAGAGGAGTCCATGGCTCTTTGCCTTACCGCTTCTGTCGTGGCATTTAGTGCACAACCGTCCTCAAAGAGGGGTCCATGGGAAAGGGTTGTTGAAGTCCGCGTGAATGCTTTCATTCTTTGAATGTTGAGGCACGGGCCATCGGTCCTGTAGACGATGTTGGTACTTGGGCTCTCATCACGTCCATCAGCATGACAGTGGACATGAAGATGAGGAGTTAGGAGCAAGTACGCATCTGTGTGTGTATTGTCATTCGGGGCACGAATTGGACTCATTGGACATCTTTGGACCAACTGCACCTCCCATACCGCACGAACCGCCGTCCCTCCGCCTGCCTCTGTCTCGTCCTCTCCGCCGCCAACTAACTC
>CACRXP010000428.1:170618-194505 GCA_902702965.1 Spirometra erinaceieuropaei | reverse complement strand
ATGAAGAAGGCTATCAAGTGGAAGTGAATTACTTGTATGAATTACTTTCACAGAACGAGATTTTGTACGCAGATGCATAAGACAGCAGGAATCAAAGAAGGAAGAACCGAATAGTTCCAAACAGCTGCCGATGCTTTCGGCCGAGCCCACGAGTAGCATTTGCTCCAAGTAGTAGAACATTATTTGTTAGAAAAGGTACCTTCGCTGTTTAATAGGCAAGTTTAACAGACTTCGACAATCCCATGAAGGCTGATTCACTGGATACGTCGCCTCGCTAAGTAAGTTGGAGAAGAGAATGCAATCTGCAGCAATCTCCGAGAAAAAGTTCCTCCAAAGACCGATCATGATCTCCAGGCAGCAGTACCGTCATCGGACTTTGCAAAACTATGTAGGATTGTGTGTAAGAGTGCTCAACCCTGCGAGCTGCGGTAATCGGACAACTGCCAGTCCTAATCTGCCTATCCCTCGGACTCGGAAAATCAACTATGCACCGGCTAAGCTATACTGGAAGAGGCTCGGTCATTCGTAAACCGCGGACGCACCCGGCAGCCACGAGTTTGACAAACTGGTCGATTCCGTCTTCGCATACTGTCTGAAACGAAGTCAACTATATCGACCAAGTTACAAATATCAGAATACTCAGTGTTCACGTGAGTCTTCTTTGACGAAAACTTGGAAGAGACGCAGGACCTCCACCTCATGCACAAAAACCCCTCAGTGCCGAGATCAGAACGCTCATTTGAAAGAAGAAAACAGCTATCGCGTCAACATGATTTTGGTGTGACTCTTTAGGCCTGGAAACCAACAAAGGCCCATCCTTTGTTCCGCCTCGCAATCTTTTTGCGCCTAAATTAGAAAGCTACCGACGCAGGCTGATCGACGCTGAACTTAGCTAGGCTAGCAATCGAACTAGAAGCAAAGGTTAGTCACTTTCCCACCCAAGGAAGGCTTTAAACGGTCGTTCACAAATTGCCCTCCGGACAGTTTAAAAAGCAGTGTGAATTGAAAAAGCCCCGGTGGGTGATCCGCCAGCTTGCTTATCCAACAAACTAATAAGTCTTAGTTAGCATGGCTTTCGTAACCGGAAATCATATATTGAAAGCCAGAAGACGTACGACTTGAAGAGGCGAGACCGTACTTTTGGTCCTCAGGAAGGCCTCCTACAGTCAATTGCTGACAGTAAGTCTAGTTTTTTGGAAGCGCATCCTTTTCCGTGTATACGATCGAGGTGCCAAGCCGCCTAAACTGCGAGCCCATAGCGCGGTTACTTAAAGGTCAGCAGTTGGACCGAAGTTTCCTTTTACTTATATAAGCGACATACTAGGGATAGCTTCAACCAAACCCCTAAAGCATGCAGACAATATCAAGATTTAGATCGCACCACGAACAACGAAGCTTCGGTTAATATCAACATAGGTCAGCCGTGAAATATTTGGGGCGATTTATAAATATAGAAGAAACCAAGTTAGTCATGGGCGTAGAGTTGAATTTAAGAATTCGTCTGTGGACAACGCCAGGTGCCGAGACCCTTATGCAAATGGAGCCTGCTACCGACCTGGAGACAGCAAACCTCGCTGGCCTGGCAATATTGACGTCAAAATCAACCATAAACATTTAACCCAAAAAGCTACCCGAACAGGCGTAGACTCCTCTTGCAACAAGCAAAGCGGCGATATGCACAGCCCGTTAATCAAGTAAGATTGGTAATATGATAAGCAATGTAAGTGTCAATCGATGCTTTTGACATAAAAACTTGACACGACTCGAACTGACGGTAGTCATGGATAGCCTGAGAAACTCTAATCACCTAAACAAAAATGCCCCGACAATGATCATTGTATTTATTCCGTGCGGGCTGTTAAAAGTTCAAAATACTTCAAGGTATGCAGCGGACCCGTCCTAACGAATGCTTCGACGAGCTTTCTGGTATGACCAAGCGCATGAATTTTAAGGGCGCCCACCAATGTTATCTAAGTAGCGCAAGTCCATCCGGACTCCCGGATCTTCACAGTTCCAGTCCTTATTTGCCAACATCAGTGTCGCGGTGCTCCGTTGAATCAGTAAACACCGGAAGGAAAGGCAGATTTATATCTGACACTGCTTTCCTTATTAGACGCAAGCTAAGAGGACAACATTACCCTCCTTATTTGCTCTTCGCTAACACTCATCTACACAACCCAAGAAAGTCGCTGTTTTGTTTGTAAAGCTCCCGTGCCGAAGTTCGGTGGCCCTCTACATGGCTATTTTTTGTTTCCGCTTTTTACCTTTTCCGTCATTTTCGATTCTACAACGTTCCGAACAAGCTTAATTCCTAGGTTGTTAGTCTGCCATTTGTTGCTGGCCACATTTCATTCAACGCACCCTTTTGGGATTCCTGCTGTGTACTTCAGTGCTTAGCCTGGGTTTTTTACGCCCGTAGACTAAGACAACACAGGCATGCCTGTGCCTAATGCAGAAGGCCCCCAGTGTCGTGATAGGTCTTAAGTCTTGTACACTTTTGGGACCGGTAATGTATTAGGCTCTTAAACTGCCTATACGCAAAATTCCCCTGACCACAGGGGGTCTTTGGCCCTGGTCGACCTGAGCAAAAACCCACACATGATAATCGTATGTAAATGCCTTCTACAGCGTGCCCAAGCCTAAGGTGCACAGAAAGAGAGATATAAGCAAAAATTATGGTGTATATTTTAGAACTAGGAAGCTTAAGGCACGTAGCAAAAATCAAGGAGAGGATCATGGGTATTCCAAACAGACGATGGTCAAAAGTATTCAAGAGGGTCCTCTAAACCGCTTTTCTCAACAAGCTTCACTACTTCTACCTTCCCGCCATGGCAAGGCAAAGCTTGAGAAATGCGCGCATGGCAGATCTTACCGTCCGAATGTTGAACCTGGAAGCTCTGACAACAAATGAGGACAAACCTTCAGGAAATAATTGGTTCCAGCGACGGTCTGAGTACGAATTTGAACAATTTCGACGCCATGAGGAGATGTCCCAAGGTGCCCTTCTAGATGTGCAGTAAGAGGCGGAAGTAAGAGTTGTTTCTCTTCTTCGGTGGGAGCCCGACAATCATCCGCACTACCGCACAGAACCATGACGGACAAGAGAAGTACGCGATACACCAACGACAATGGAAAAGTCGCCACCAGCCAAAGGACAATTAGACAATAGTTATTGAATAATTTAAACACATATTTCGAAAAACTTGTTATAAAAGAATTAGCATGTTTAAGGACTTATTGATTAAAATCGAATTAAAATATGCAAAGGGACTGGGGCAGTAGGAAGTCCAGCTGCTTCCTGGAGGGAGTATATCGTAGACTTATGAATGGAGGTGGAAAGGGAAATTTAAATTGGGGGCGGTGTGATACCACGCTCAGGACGCGGAGTCAAGATAAGATTCTAAAAGATCAGGCCAGAATTCAATGATGAAAGAGGCACGTATGGGCGTAAACTTGCGACCAAAAGAATATTTAATCATAACCATTGGAAATCTGCACGGATTTCGCCGCTACATGAAGGCGGCGCAACGGTCTCCGCAAACAGCTATAGAGTCGTCAGCCTCACTCCTAAATGTTTAAAAGGTACGAAAAAATAAGTAAGTGAAGGTCAGTGCGTTCCACAAGGCAACAAAGTGTGCTGTCTGGCGCCGAACATAAATTCTGTAGAGGCAGATCTTGCGAGACAAAATTGCTGTGCTGTTAAGAACGTAGGACTAGGGCAATTGTTGGAGGGGACGCAATGCATGCAGTGTATACGGGCTTTAATGAAGCATTTGGTGGAGCGCACATGGATGACGTCTGCACAAACTCGGCCTAGTAGGTGCCAGGAATAATCTCCGAGATGAATTCATCATTTCCTAATCGGCCGCTTCCATATTGCCCGAGTCGGTGCCTGGCAGTCGATGGAAGTTGCTGTTGAGAGTAGTGTTCCCCAAGGCTCCGTTCCAGACCCTATCCTGCTAATCAAATATGTCGACGACTGCATCAATGAACTGGATATTTTTGTTAGTGATATCAAGATTGGAGCGTCAACGACATCAACCGTGGAGGAGCGTCTGCGCTCGTAACTAACCGACCCGAGCAACAAATCAGCGAAAGATTTTTGCCGTTTAAAGTGAGCAAATATAACATTCTACGAGCCGTCGGAACCCGATCTCCGAAATGCAGGGCTTGCCATCTAAGGAGCAAACCACTGCAAGCATTGGACGTCCACAAGGATCTAGGTGGGTGGACAACGACCTTAATTAGACCATCGGTGCACCACTCAAAGGTAACCAATTCCACGGTGTCTGCCCGACACATTGTCAAGTATATTTCCTCTGCCTTTCATAAAGACTTTCCGAGAAGTCTTGCGGATGTTTTTGCGACCGCAATCCGAATTCGCCACTCTAGCGACTAAGCCGTGGCATTCTGAACTCAGTGTGCTACAATCATCATTTCAAATACCATGTTGGAAGAAGAAGACAGAGAGCGTCAGAATGAGGGTTTCAATGTAAACAGAACCCGATGTAGTCCTTTCAAGCGGCAGGAACCACTGACGAAGCCAGGGCTGGTGTAGACTGCGCCCGGTCTTGTCTGAGAGTAATAGGGACAGTGTTGGCAGCCGCTTTCGTAGACTCATGGGCTAAGTTCAGGTGTTTTTCAATCGGCGTGTGTTGCATTTGCCGAGGGGTGGTGTCCCATTGGCCTAGCTTGTGGTTTCAAGGGGGGGGGGATATTCAGGTGGCCGCAAGAGCAACTGCGACTATGAGGACGCATGTATGTCTGAGCTGAAGTCGGTCAAGTGCATCAGGTCAGCGGGTCTGGAACGGCTATCTGCAAAGGGTATATGACCTTGAGTAAGCGAGGCCTTGGACAATGACGTCAGACCGGCCATGGTGGCTGCCAACAACACAATTCAATCCTAAGAATCCGGGCCGTTAATGACCTTACGACCCTCAAGTAAGTTTAAAGGTATGCAACAGAACAGATAACCGAGCAGCACTAACTACCCTGAAAAAAAATTATCCCATCTTGATTTCTTTCCATTGCGTTACAAACAGCTAAAAGGCGACCTAATAGAAACATTCCGCATAATGCGTGTCAGGATCGCTGTCTTGTACCTAAAGACTTTTTGAATTATCAACCACAACGGGCCTATGAATGGTGGTAGGTTTAACATACGGAAGTTCTTTTTCTCCAACAGAGTAAATAAATGATAAATGATTAATAAATAAGATAATTTTATTAAAACCCTTCAGAGTCACGTTCAAGCAGGTAGAAATAAATTTATATCGGAGAGTGGTTATAGTCTCCATTGGTCTGCCAATGGATATCGTCATGTCCACGACTGTAGAAACTTTTAAGAGGAGATTGGACCAGGATAGAATTATTTACGACAATCCGTCTGACGGTCCTTACCTCACTCGTTTTATGGTGAGTATCAACATGACTCGCTACAGTTATGCTAATCTTTGGCTGACTCGCAAGTGCCTATTTTCCCGGACAACTTACTCTATGACGCCGAGAAATGGCCACCGGAAATTTAGGACGCCGTCATTAAATTTCCGTATCCGCTCACATTTCCTTCTTTTGTGTGTAGTATCGCTTCCTAGAATCCCTAATCAGAAATTTTTTCGATTTTTCAGTTCATGAATCGTGCCTCTAACAGAATGCGCTCTATCGACGCTCCTGGCGGAACCTTCTGTATTCGTCATACACTAGTAGTCTGGTCGCATCTCCCTTGCCCCATCCTCGGATGGAGTCGACTGACTGTAACCGATAGCATGTGGGTTCCTATCGCCTAGAGAATGGTTTTCTATTCTCCACTCTGACACGACTGGCCTCATCCGGCATATGGATTCTGCCCTGATGATGCCCGGTTCGAAGCTTTTACTCAATACCACATACAAGCCAGTCCTGCCTGACCCGCCTACATACCCTTTCATGAAATCCGTTATACACTTCCACATACAAACGGGTTGTGCCTGCTTTTTATAAAATCAGTAGCGAGAGTTTTTTTCTTGTAGTGTTAATCCAGTCCTATTCATTTTGTTTGGATGTTTGGAGGTTTTATAATAATAATAATAATAATAATAATAATAATAATAGAAGCGAAGAGACCAGTCCCAGGAAGTAGTCTTGAAGAAGAAGAAGAAGAAGAAGAAGAAGAAGACACGATCGTCGGGACAGGAGATTTATTAGCCTGACGTTTCGGATTTCTGCTCGAATCCATCATCAGAGACAAAACAGCAGAAACGGGTGGTTGTTGCACAAGGGGCTGCGGTATTTATAGGATGCAGTAGCCATGCTACCGCATACCTATGAACATTCATGGCTCCCCCCTTCATCCGGGATCGTCGCACTTGGTGAGATAATTGCTTGATGGCCAACATTCGAGTCGATAATTGCTGCAATTTCATCACGTGCGTTGGATGTTGGCGCGATGATTGCTCGACCATCTGACGCACCGACCCCGGTGTTGGGAAAAGTGTTCACCTCTGCGCTCCCCGCATGGCTAGTCACTCCGCCTAGGCGAAGTTTTAGCACGGAGTATGGAATAGGAAGATCGTCGCACTTTCTGATGGACTGGGGACAGGTAAACCATGATTCCAGTAGCTCCCGGCTCACTCGGTTGTCACCTCTTGCTAGAATTTCGGTCTCATCGAATGTGAATGTGCGGCCGGATCTCGTCGAATGAGCCGCAACTTGAGAGCTGGCGTCATTTCTGCGTACCGCTGCCGCGTGTTCGGCCATTCTCGTTTGGTGCTGTCTTCCGGTTTCTCCGACGTAGTTGCTTTATCCGCAACTGCACCAGATCCAATAAACGACTCCAGACGTTTCTAGCCGTGGCAGTGGGTCTTTTGGTTTCATATTTCGGTTTGATATTTGAAGATAAGTGGAGGATATTATTTTAAGTGGTTTTTCTGCAAGACCTAACGATTTTAGTACCTGTTTTTGGTTGAATTTCCTTCAATACAGGCCTCTTCTCTCAGAACTGCCTGCTGCCATCTCCTTTTGAGTTCTTCTAGTATATGCCCGTACCTGCCAGCACCAGCCCCCTCTGGCCCCCTCATAGCCCCGCCTCATGAGGGGGCTATGGCGGGGCCAGAGGGGACTATGAGGGGGCTGGAGAGGGGGCTATGGTGGGGCAAATCCCCGATGTGGCCCCCTCTGCCCCCACCCCCCATCGAAAAAAATGCGCAGGGGGACGCCTTATAGTAGTCATTTTTTGCCCCCACCCCTGGCCATATTAGACTGTCTGACGGTAATGCGGATCCCTAAACGTCTACTTACTCGCGTTATAATCCTCATTACCCTTTTCCTAGACAGATTTTCCCCGGTATCTGTCCTATATTATCCCTTGATGCCTTCTTGCGAACCCCATATCGCCTAATATGTCATGTTTCATTCCGGCCCCCCTTCCCAAAGCCAATTTCCCCCGCGATCGTTAGCGGACCTTCACGCGTGATTGCGAACTCCCCAACGAACCATATCGATCAGCACACTTGAACGCCATTTATAGCTTGAAGAAAATTTATTGAACGAAAAAGATAAAAATTTGATATGTACAAACTGTCATGTTTCCTCAAGGGACATATTTGGTAATCCGTCCATGTCTGTGGCGGGCATCTACAATAAAAGAAAGCAGAGCGTCCTATTAATTAAATTGTCACAAAATATACTATTTAAGTTAGGCATTTAAGTAGTAGAATTTATTGTCTAAAGTAGTTTGAAGTTGATGGGCTCGAACATATGCAGGTTTAATAGATATAAAGAATTGCACACTTACAGTGTCCTCGGAAGGAGAATGTATCAGATATTCTTCGGCTGAATTGTAGTTGACGGGAAGCCGAAAGTGGCTTATAAAGACTCAAGTGAATTAATTTACCGTGGTATTTGCCGTGGTATTGTCTCTGCGCTTTGATCGGCCACCGTATCTGTCACGCGCACCGTAGAACCAATCAACTGTGCTCTTGCGAATTGTGTCAACGGTGCAATTTGAGAAGGTGGCGTTTTCACGAATTGCAGCTGAATAAGTAAACGGAAAAATAAATATCCTACCAATAATAAGGCCATAAAGGGGGCTGTCGACGAAGGCCTGCTTATCTCTTGCTCCACCCCAGCAGAAACTGAGGCATAGGGGGTGGCCGAGTAGAGTGGTTAATAGATTTCTGACAAACTCTTTCTCGTTTCGCCCGTCAGTAATCGCCAGACGTTTAATCTATAATCCATTCAAATAATAGAAGTGTCAGTATATGGACATACCGCGTCTTGAGCGAAACCAGCATTGTTCTCAAGCTCACTGACGAATGCCTTGTAAGCCTCCTTCGTACACAGAGGCAAATACAGTGAAGGCGGCCTCGCGTCAGCTAGCTGACGTAATTCCTGAATGACCTTTAAAATTTCGGCCATTGTAGCTTTAACCTGCGTTATATCAGCCCGTAGTTCGACGATTTCCTCAGCAACGTAATCAACTTTCTTTCTACTCGCATGTCATCAAGAGTCAGAGCAGACCTACCGGACGCATTCAACATCGTGCTGCACCTGCGATAACCGTTTGTCATAGCTTGTGGTTCTTAACCCACATCACACAGTTATCGCTGTGGAACCAACACTTCGGCACTGCCACCACAGATTTATCATTCAGAAACTCAACAACCGCATACATCTTTAAGTAGTGCCCACAAAATGTAAAACGGAAAATTGTCTATGAGATGCAAAACGTAAAAAGTGGGGGATCAAATATCAAAAGTATGCAACATGGGAATAAGGAAAAAACAACCGTCCAGGTGTAGCGCAACGTATTTACAAATAATGTCATCAAGAGAAGCATTCGAAAGTTTACTATCCAAAAGGGAGGCCTTAAAAATGAGTAAATTTGAGGAAGGGAATGCAGGATCCAGGCAGTCTTAGCAATCGACAAACTGGCGGTAAACTATGCCTGTAGCCGACACAGATGTCAGTACGCACGGTCTATCGCCGACAAGTACCACATTGTCTAAAGATTGGGTCGACAAAAGATACCCGTTGTGTCATGGCTTTGGAGCTGCGGGGCAACTGCAAAGACCGTGGCACTCCCTCATCGTCGTCCAACAGCGTGGGACCTGTGGACAACTCAGGCAGGCGCCTTTCACTAATGTGCCTGTACACCTGCGCGGCTACGTTTGTCGGTCCTTTAATGTAACTGCGGACGTTTTGCAGAAACGACTCAAAGCGGAAAGCCGAGAAGTTATCTAGCACTCCGAACCGCGATACATCTTCGTGAAGGTGGACCAGATGCGTGCAAAGTCAATGCACGTAATGTGTAACCGGGGATGGGAAAATATATACACGGCAACAGACAGCTTCAGGAAGTGCTGATAGCGCTCCTGGTCAAGAAATGAATTTAAGGCTGCCGGGCCGATGTATAGGAGAAATTGCCGGAATTCGGCCGCCTTCCAATACTCCAGACAATCCAGAGTTCGGCACTTCCGAGCAAATTCTGTCGGTAGACAATTGCTGCACTTTTTAATCCGCGCATTGAGCGCCGCAGAAAACTTCTTCACCCCGAGGCGCCACATGTGCAGCAATTTACGCATTACTCCCAGGCATACTAGGTGCATGTAGTCCATGGGAAAGCAGGCAACCATATCGATGGGTAACTCCTCGAATGGTGGTATGCCCCTATGGTGCATGGCCTGCTTTCGCAACCGGAAGGACATGTCATCCCGAGGACGCCCACTATCCGGCGGAAATGTCATCCGCTTAGCAATGGGAATTCCAAGATGACAGCACCTAGAGTGGTTTAGGATAGCTAGATGAACAAACCTACCTATCGCATCCATAGTATCCGTTATGTGCCTTGACTTGCCGGATGTAGGAGCGGGCAGGGGCATCGCAAATTATATTGGCTAGTTCCACTTTGACAATATCCCCTGTACTTGGGAGTCGCAGGCCACCATCAAGAAGTCCTTTCAATTCGCAAACACAGTCATGAAGAAACCCGTCCACTGGTTCGGGTTTGCCAAAGCCGGAAAATACACCAACGACGAAGGGTTCACCAATTACAGGGTGACTAATTCGCGCTATTATTGGCCAAAGGCATTGACCCGATCCTTTAAACAACCTCATCCCATCAATGTGCAATTGGATGCGCATTTCAGGAATTTCAGTCGTTTGACGACGGTTTACCTCATAAAGCAAAGCCCGCTCAATGCCCAGATGGACATAGTTCCTGTTGCTTAGGACCTTGTTGCTACAAGTTCTGGGAGTCTTCAAGAGCGTTCGCGGGTCCTTCGGGACTTCTGGGTGGTACGGCCGGAGCGTATCGAACATAGCCTTCATCATAGATAGAGGCATTCGCGTGTTCAGACATAATTCTTGTAAATCTGATAGAAAAGATTTTCCCCTTTTTTCCGTCATATGCTCTTGACTTCCTGCAAAATCTACACCCACTAATATTCTACATTGATGGAAAAACCTACCAGTGTAACCCTCAGCCGTTAATTCAGGCATTTCTAATTCAGGAGAGTCGCTTGGCAAAGTAGACGTCGTTGGAACATTAACCTGTTGGGCAGCCTCTGCTGCGGCATAGTAGGCCGTCTTCAGGCGCCGGATTCGCTTATAGGCAGTGTTCCGGTTGATTCCAAAATACTTACGCTTCATTTCTACTTGATTTCAATGACAAAAATGATAAACAAATGCTCAAAGTTCAGCTTTTCAGATGACTCTGCTACAACGGATATCTCATTGATATCGCTTAAATCAACAGGCAATTATTCAATGATAATACTAATTTACAGGTCAAAACTTACAAAATATCATAAAAGATAGCAAAAGGGCAGTTCATTACAAACCACAGTAACGTATGCACGTAGACCGCAGTAGACAGTATTAGCCCTCACGACGAGAGGAACGCAGCTCACGTGGGAGATAAGTGCCGCAAAGTGACACACTTAAACAATTAAGAGCTTTATACCAGGATTGCCCAGATATGTAAAAAGCACAACGACGAGACAAATGCGTGTAGCCTGGGATTATGAGTCAACATTGTTGACGTACTTGCTTTCTATCAGTAGGCGTGCTTTTAGTAGGTTTCATACTTACAACTGCCAATTGGGCGAAGGAAGGGTGGTTATGCGGTAAAGTCCTTCATGTTATTGCTCCAGCTATGTTTGCTTTATTTGGCGTACAGGGTCTATCAGGATGACTTTCTCCTTCACTGTAACCGCCCCGAGAACGAGGCGCTGTAAGACTATCTATATGGGCACATCGCATTGCACCCCCCACACGGAAATCTTCAGTAAAAGGCGAAATCCTTGACCTTTGCGGATTGCGATTCAGCACGCTTTACATTATGCTTCTACCTGCAAGCTGCTTCAGTCGTGTTAACAGGCTAATACCCTCCATCCCCCCCTGCCTTTACGAAACTGCCGGGTTGTATTTGATCGCTGGGGGGGCCTCCCATGCGGCTACCGCGCCAGTTAGCTAGGCGCGTAGGCGTTGGGTGCACTTAATCGGCGCAGGTTTGCCTTTCGTGGCTTACCCATATAGACGTTAAACCCGGTCGCTGGCTTCCTGTGTGGTCTACTAAGGCCGCTTGCCGCTTGCTTTCTTTGCCTGCCGTACGGCTCACTTCCCCGCCCCTTCACCCCACCACAGCTGGCTTTGGAACGGCTACCCAACAATAGGGCTTCGGCTTTGCTTAGCACTTTCACGGGCTTAAGTGTACGCCCGGGCCTCGGAATCTCTGTGCGGTCTCCTTCGATCGCTTTCCCTTTGCGCGTCGGCCGATTTCGTACGTCCGTGCGGTTGGGCGGTTTGGCCGCCTTTCGGCGACCAGTAGGTTTGGCTTTCCCGTTTTAAGTTCACCATTAATCGGCTTGGCGGTTAGCGTACTTACGAAGTAGCCTTTGGATTGGTCAAGACCGCCAGCTAGGGTGTACATTGGTTTACCATCAATCCCTTCAAACATTACGCATTAAATCTCGGTTGGCGCATTTTTGGCTGGGGTTATGGGATTAAACGGGAACAAAAAGTTCAGAGGTATAGTAAGGAATTCACTATTTATGTGCGGAGTATGAAAGAATTACAAACTTTTCCCGCTGCACCCGTCAATCACTATTATGCTTCCGGGAGGCGACTATCCTTAAACACCGAACCCGTTCTCAGTGCCCTTTTGGTGCCACATTTGTTACACCTGCGCAATGCATAATATTAATATTTTCGTTCACTGAAAGCAAAACCGTCCGTGTGCTGCCGCAATATGCGCAATGTCATCGGCTTACAACAGCGACATCTAACTTTCGTAGCCAGCAGTCCTTTAGCTTGCAAATATTGCACTAAATACGGGGACTGGATAATATCCAGGATCTGTCCAAACTCCGACGGATTATTTGCTTGCGGAGCGGCCTTCCGCTTCTTCTTTGCTGTCCGTGTTCTATAAGTGGGGAACGTTTGGTAATTATTGAACAAATTAATAATTACAGCTTCAGTCCTCTACGTCCTGCGTATTTTGCATTCATACTTACCGTTGCTCGGGTTCACTTTCCACCGCCCTGCTTGTCGTTGGCATTTCACTAGGATTCATCATCCGTGACAGTATCGTCTGGGGCACCTCCAGCGGAATAGCTTTGGCCTTAGGTATCTTGTTCCTATTGGTTACAGCTTACTTTTTGAATTTTCGGCACATTTTTCACCTCAGAAAAATTTAATTATTAACTTTCAAAACCTTTTTTTACTTACTTTTTTAACTCTTTGCTCGGTTCCTCATTTTCCCCACCCTTAAAACCCCCTCTTCCAATCCATCCCGTATGACACGGAGCTTCCGTTCGCTTGCATAGTCCAGGCTACATACAATTGTCCGACCAGCACAACTACCGAGGTCCAAAAGTACTTTTTGCTATTAAAAAAAACAAATTATAACCGAAAAATGCACGCTTATTCACGGAGTAATGCCTGTTAATTGTGCATTAACGACGATAAAACTTTGAGGGGTCTGGCCCCCTCATAGCCCCTTCTTGGCCCCCTTTCAAGAGAAGGCCACGTGCTGGCAGGGGTTGTTCACTAATCGCACTCTGCAATTCTCATTCTGCTCATCCGATTTCTCTCTAAATGTTGTAATTTATTTTTACATCGTTAGCCCCTTGCTGAAATTCAGTCAACTTGTCTGCCAGAAGTTTTCTTAATCACAAATTGCCTCGAGACAAGATGAGACCAAAAGTCACTGGTCGACGTAAGCTCTCGGCTTCTGTGAGTACACATGGCCTAACTAAACGTAAGTCAGATGCTTTACCTAAATCTAAGTCAGATGATATTACTAGTCAGTCGTCACCCGTTGTAATTGGTCGGCAGCTTGATCTGTCTGCACTTGACCACTGCAATGACTTTATGCTAAAGTTTGGCTCTTTGCTGACAATTCTTGGACATTTATTCGACGGGAACATCTCCGATATTCCCTCTGAGGAATGTAGGCGTCTCGACCCACTTGTTCACCTGATCGCCAGTGAATCTAGTGGTAGGCAGAAGCGTTCTTACAACTTTCTGCTAAAAAATGTTCCTCGATCTGCTCGGCCAATTGATGTTGCGACCAATTTCCTGTATTCATGTGGTTTCAACTATAAAATAGCCGATGCCAAACGCTTGTCCTCCCGTAGCACAAATCCACCCATCTTAGTCAAATTATTTTCATCAATCGAGGTTGACACAATCTTAACACATCGAGAGCGTGTCACTGCGTACCTAGAAAAGGCAAAATTTTTCCTTTGTCATGATCTTACTCCTATGAAGCGTAGAATCGGGTCTTTATTCTCACGTAAACCCACTGCTTCTCAGTCTAATGCTCCCCAACTCCGTCATAATACAAGTGGCCGTAAGGATTCAGCTTCTCCTACTCCTGCGACATCTGACTCCCTCCTTCCTTTTTCTCCTACATCTCCATCTCACTCAAGCCACTTGACGCATTTGCCTGCCCCTAAACTTGCAGCAGCAGCAGCCCCATGTGTCGTTTCGTATCCTGCGGATAGTCCCGCTGAGACACATGAAAATTCGTCTACATCAGCTAGACCGATAACTTCTGTTGTCCAACTGGGTGCTGTAAGGTCTACAGTTAAGTCACCCCTGGCTTGGCGTCAGAACGGTGAGACTCGAAAATTGAATCAGACTCCGACTCAAAAGATAGGTAGTACAGTTCCATTTGGGGGTACGACGCCTTCTCTTAGATCTAACAAGTCTGTTCAGCCCAGCACGTCTACAAACCTCGCAGCTCCAATTATATCCCCGAATAATTCTCTGTCCTGCGTACCGGTTACTTATCAAAGCCCTACTATATATCCAGCAAATAATTCATACATGAATTGCCCTAAATCATTTATGTCCCAACCTAGTTCAGGCTTCCCACCACTTAAGGCCAATTGCTCTCAGGTACGTCAACCTATCTCCTTTGACTTCCAACCTAGACCTGGTTTCTCACCCTTTCATTCTTATAGCGGCCTACCCTCACCCATTAGCCCCTACTTCCCTCTTCCTCCCCTTTCTCCACTATTTAACTACCAACAAGTTTATCCATGTTCTAAATCCCCTAGCATTCCAATGTTTGAAAACTATATCCCCACCTCCTTTAGGTCTCATACTCAGCCTCCTCTTGCTGACTCCCCGTACGTCAATAACTCTAGATTAACTGGTACTTATTCTCCAAGTGTCATTAATTCACAGCTTACATATCCGCCTCTAAATTTTTTTAAATACCGTCGAAAATAGCATTGCCGTTCGAAACACATTAGATATTATATTACTGAATGCCAGGTCTGTTATAAACAAGATGGCCCAAATCAGAGCCATTGCTCTGGAAATGACGCCTGATATTATATGTGTAACAGAATCTTGGGACCATTCTCTAATTCCTGATTCTGCCCTTCTCATAGATGACTTCGATTTTTACCGCCAAGCCCACACGACTAGGCGTGGGGGTGGTTGTCTTCTTTATCTTAAATCCTACCTAAAGCACTCTCCCTATTACTTGGATGTTTTCTCATACATTGCTCTCACTCACAGTTTGAAAGTGGTTTGAATACGACCTATGGACTTTCCAGACTGACCTGTTAGACACTACTGTCACCGAATAAGTCTCGAAAACAGAGAAGACGCAAATAATACGCTAGGGTAGTTCGTAAATACGCAAAAATAGTTTAACAAATCTAATGAAATCAAACTGATTTTGACCTACGTCACACCTTAAATTATTGTTCTAATGGGGTGTACAGAAAAAGGCAGCTAAAAGAATCGAGGTTATGCTATCTGGCCACTAAGGCATTTGAATGGACCATTTATACAAGCGCATGACCACTTGATAAGTTCCTATATGAGGATATTGCTTCTATCAGGCACGAACCGTATTCCAAGATCAGTATTGACTGTGCAACTGTCATCTGTCATATGAGACCATCGTACTTGCTGAATTCTGTTGACCTTTCGCGTATACACACCGAAGGGTAGTATATGTATATGTATGTATGTATATGTATATTACCGACAAAGACAAGGGAGACTGGAATGGACATTTCTGGCTTATTAGTCGTCGTCAGCCAGTCATGCCCAACCCCGAAGTATGGAACACCTGGATGGATGGTATGGATGACGCGCTCAGCGGTAGAAGTGACAGTTCACCCGTGTCCCATGAAGTGGAAGCATCACCGGTATATAGCATCAGCCGCACACTCTCCTCATTCACTCAGAAGGTTCCGACGACGAACTATTGACTGAAAGGCCGGAATTTGGTGCAGGCGTAGATGCCGACACTGCCGACAATGCTCCCCGCATAACCTCCAAGTTATTCGGGGAAAAAATGTGCGCTTCGAATTCCCTGGGAATTGGAATGCCGTAGAAGCCAAATTGAGAAGAAATATTTGGGCTTGACTCCAGGTTCTCGAATCAGTCAGTCCATATACGACACACACACGACAGTTGGGCCGTCGACGTCGACTAGCTTCACCGCCCAATGTGAACAGGGGCAGTGACTGCGCATCAGGTTGTTTAAAGTAACAGTAGACTCATGCGGTATCTGCCGTACTCTCACATCCTCCTCCTCCTCCTGCTCTCACAGCTGGACCAGGTGTCCGAAAGACGGCAGGCGAAAGAGGGCGGAGGTGGCTGGCGTGGCAAAAATCCGCACCTAGGCGCATCACCAAACCTCCTGGTAAACAATGTACACCAACCAACGTACAACGACCCAAGCAGGGGTGCGCACGAATTCCCAGTTGATAAGCCGTCACACGTCCACTGCTTGTAGAAGCAGACACGTTCGCTGAGACAAGAACTGTATTAACCTGACGTTTCGGATTCCTGCTCGAACCCAGCATCGGAGACGACAGCAGGTACGAGTGGTTCATGCACAAGGGGCTGCAGTATTTATAGGATGCAGTCACCATGCTACTGCATACCTGCGAATATTCACGGCTCCACCCCTTTCATCAAGAAACATTGCACTTGGTGTGATGACTGTTTGTTAGCTGACATTCGCTTCGTTAACTGTTGCAATTTCGTCACGGGTGTTGGATGCTGGTGTGATGATTGCTCGACTATCTGACGCACCGACCCTGGCGTTGGGAAAAGTGTTCACCTGTGCGCTCCCCACGTGGTTAGTTACTCCGCCTAGGCGAAGTCTCAGCACTGAGTATAGAAGGGAAGGTCCTTGCACTTGTTAATGGAATGGGAGCCAGTAAACCACGACTCAAGCAGCTCTCGGCTCACGCGGTTGTCACCTCTGGCGAGAATTTCGGTCTCGTCGAATTTGAATGTGTGGCCGGAACTCGTCGAAAGAGTCACAACTTGAGAGCTGGCGTCATGTCTCCGCACTGCTGCAGCGTGTTCGGCCAATGGCGTTCTGAGCTGTCTTCCGGTTTCTCTGACGTAGTTACTTTGTCTGTTTTAAAGATAGAAACGAACAGGCGAGTTCCAGGAAGCAGTTCAGAAGAAGCAGACATGATCGCTGGGAAAAGGGTTTTATTCGCCTGACGTTTTGGATTCCTGCTCGAACCCATCGTCAGGGACAATAGCAGATGCGGGTGCTTCACGCGCAAGGGGTTGACATATCTATAGGATGTTAACGTATGCTAAGGCACGCTTATGTTTCTGTCCTGAACTGGTGGTCAGACATATGATTGGCAGGATGAAGGTAGAATAAGCCCGAAACGGTTCTGTACTAGTAGGGGCTTTGGCAGATTTCGAATAATTTATTTGACCCAACTATGGAAAACACGGGAAACTCGGTGAAATTCGAAAACACGACAGCAAAGATGGGGCTTGACCACAGCTAAGGCCACCTGATCTGCGAGGTCCCACTGGGGCCGTAAATTTAAGCGCATCTTAGTCACTCTACCAGCCCAGCCTACTGCAACGTATTGAGGTCACTAGATCTGATGCAGTGAGATGACTGCCCAAGAAGGATTTCCTAAGTAATCACTGTGGAATCCCCCAGATGGCTACCAGACTCACGTAATTAATGAGGGTTCTGCATTCGCTTACCTGCATTCTCTGTGTTCTCCATGTGTTTCTGATTGACAAAATTCGACGTCCAGCCAGAAGGATAAGTTGAAGACTGTTTAATTTTTCTTCACCTCTTTCGTGATCTCGAAATCGGACACCTGTTCGGAATACAAATTCAGGAGTTCATTGCCATTCATGCATCCTGAATCGAAGGGGTAATTACCCAACTCATGGGCAAATCCCGAAGACGTTGCGCTGACTCTAGGGTTTTCTCTTCCCGCATCTCAACTTCAACCCTAACACTTATCCTGATCTACCTGACCCAACCTTAACCATAACACTAACCCTCATCCTAGCCCCTGGACTTTGACGCCAGACTATCTGAAATAGGGGGTCCATCTTTCCGTCCCCTACCCTTCCATTTTAAAAAGCCAACGGATCCCCAGTCTTTCAACTTGTGTGGAAACCTTTCTTTGCGCATTTTGACCGCATCGTGACAACATTTTCTCTGAACTACCAACCGGAACGCCAAGTTAGCACATCGGCCATGTATCCACAAGCCTTTCATGCCCTCAATTGAAATCTTCAAATTAGACCATAGGTCTCCCACTCATCATTTACTTAAAAAACAACCACCTGTTTCCGTCATCTACTTTCTCGAATTTAATTATACAACAAAGTCACGACAGGTTCGTCGGCTTTTTAAATTAAACATCTTTTAGTGGATTCTCATGTAAGTTTCGGAAGTCAAAGTAGGTATAAAGTATTTTACGCCCAAAAAGGTTTGAAATTGTCATTTCGTACACGATCCAAATTTAATTTGAACTTCCTAATGCTGGAGGAGGTGAACCATCACCAAAACACAAGTTTTTAGACTATCATTTCTCAATTAGATCGCCTTCAGTGATCATATTCATAATGATTTTTTAATTTTCCAATGCACAGCCTGCTTAAAACTATAAAATTATATTATTTAAACGCTTCCTCAAACTCTGACATTAGATGACCTTTCAGGGTATTCAGGTAGCAGCAAGCGATCGTCGTCACTTCTTCTATTAGAGGGACGGCCTTGAGGAAAGGCGTGAAACCTAGTCAGCGCGACAGACTCTACTCAATTAATCGTACCCCTTAGACAGCATGCAGAAAATTTGTAACTGAAGAATTTCAGATTCACGGTTGGCGTTCATAACCGAGGGCTATGATAAAAGTCCCAGGTCGGTAGCGGAAAAATACAATTTTCCGGTAGCTGTCTACTCTGAGGAACTTCGTTCAAACTTGCATTTTGACAAGCCTTCTCCACTCATAAGAGAAAGAAATGCTCATTAGAGAGGTGTATTCTCCACAGCGCATTTCAAGCAGTGTAGTCGACCTTCCATAGGCCCGGTTCGCCTTAAAAAGCACATTGCACTGTTACTGGGGTGGAACAGTGCTTTCTAATTGGGATACGCCATGAGGGGGAAGGGGGAGCATGCGCGTTACCACCCCCTCTCCTTGGCATCGTTTCTGTCCGTTGGAGCACAGGTCGTATGCACTGGATCGCCAATGACCTCGCCCCCTCTAATGGATGGCAGGCGGGAAGATTTCAGGGTGCCCCCCAAACGGGCAAAGTGGAAAATGCGCTGGACCAGAACGGGGACCATATCGGACGTTGGCAGGGGTTATCAGATTTGCACACCATAACAAATGCCAACATTTCGGGGTGCGGTGGCAGACCCGGATGCCGTTAGGCGTCGCGTACACTGGGCTCCTGTCGCCCCCCCCCCCCAATGCTGTTGTTGGTCAAAAACTTGGTCATTTGCTGTGTGGACCAAGGGGTATTGAGTGGAGCGCCAAGGTGCGGGATCGACCGCGCCATCCACCTGCGCCCTCCCTCTTGCCTCCGGTCCTCTTAACTCTGTCTTGACACCAGGTCCAGGTGGAGGAGGAAGAGGAGGAGGAGGAGGAGGAGGAGGAGGAGGAGGAGGAGGAGGAGGAGAGAGTACGGTAGATGCTGTGTAAGTCTGCTATCACCATAAACTAATTCAAGCACAGGTCACCGTCCCTGCTCTCACCTTGCCGTGGAGCACACGGTGGACATCGTCGAAATCGGCGGTCGAACTGTCGGATAGCTGGCTGTCCCACTCCATTTGTCCGCAACCCGCGGCTGAATTTGACCCGTTAGACTGTGGCGCGCAGCGCCTGTCTCGCGACAGGTAGATTCGCAAAGCTACATGGGGTGGAGGCTGCTCGGTGCGGCAATTGGCTGAGCAGCCGGCTTACAATCAAGCTTTTTGCGACTGCTCTCCGTGTGATCGGCGCCTCTCCCTGTGACCTCGACTCGAATACATGTCCACACTTGGCTGCACGGACGGCTACCTGCCACCTGGAGTCGATCGCCTACATCGCTAAAATAGTTCTGCGTTATTCGCCAATCGCATCTCCACCGTTTTCTATACGTCAGTGGCTTTATGTTGTCTCTCGACATTTTTCCTGTGATCCTTCTCCCCATTTCCTTTTACCCTTTTATCGTCTGCTGGGATGTCCCCTGTCTGCGACTGATACACACTTATTCTCTTACGTAGGATACCCATTCCCTTTTTATGACCTCTGTTCCTTTTAATTCTCTGTGTTTACGGAAGAGGGAGTTTCTCAAGAGATCACTCTTCCGATCCTGTTCATTTAGTAATAAAAACTATTGGTTGGGCATGGAAATATGAACCTCCCACAACTTGCCGCAGGGGGCCTTGCTCTGAATTCAAGGGAGGGATGGTCGACGTCAAGCTCAGGAGGATAAAGATTACAGTCAAGACACGGAAATAGGTACCCTCTAGAATTAAACGCCAGACTTCTCGTACTACGGGGCTGGGCGGGGGACTAAAATCCCCCCTAATGCGAATTTAATGCATTTTAGATTTGCATTGACTTATACTTGTAAGTTTGACCAGTTAGGCCCCCGGGCTAGACTTTCAAATCTAGTTGTCTGAGCCGGCGTTGGAGGATGCAGAATTTTGAACCAAAAGATGCTGCTACGGCTACTTATGCGTCAAGGTACGATTTTGGAGGCTGCACACTTCTCACCCATACTGCAGTAACATTTGAAGACTGCTTTCTCCTCATCACCAGAGGCTTCGTAGGGAAATGCTAGGCGTCGACGGAAACTTCGTCTGAGCGTCCCCTTCACCGCCCTCTTCCAGATACTCCACGTTTTATCCTCGTCGGGCCTTCACCCAGAGGGATTTCGGCGACTTGCCGGACTGTCCTGGATAATAGTCATGAAGTAGCCGTCGGTGTCTGCTCTGTTTACAGCAAAATCGTTTCCTCTGGGAAAGCTTTCGACGAACAGAACACCCGGGTCCATTAAAATAATGGATAGATCACAATGGTATCCTCACTTCAATTGTTAAATATGCAGTAGCTGGTTGGTGTGGCACATTAAAAGTTGAAGTTTTCTATCCAATTCCCTTTTCAGTGAACTTCTCGTTCGATGTTATCTACTTATGCACAAGTTATCACCACTGACTCGAATTGTAGCGGTCTTCGATAAGATCGACTGGACATCTATCGTACGATGGTTAGTTGAAACAAATTATGCTCTGCAATCCACAATCTTCTCCCAGAGGTTCACAAATTCCAAGAAATCGGACATTATAAATATTCAAACTGACATCAATTTTAATTTATGATCAAAACTCCACTGCTACAATATGTCTAAGTACAAGTGAAACATTTTGAACGATTCGATACAAATTCTAACTGCACCCATTCATGGACTTTGATGAAGATGCGAATGTCTACGACAAAATGCGAAATATATGACGGTTGTTTCTTTTTAGGCCGGAGACTGTACAAGTCTAGTAGTTAGGTACCACCCTGCACTTGAGACAAACCTTGACTCTTGTTTTTTTATCGTTTTCTTATTTTTACCTTGTTTTCAGCTTTATTTGTTTTCGTCAAAACAGCAACCTTTCACATCGGAGTAGTATGAAGGTCCCCCCACCCTTAGAGGATAGGCTACACTCTATGATAGTTCACAGCAACTTTATTGTGAGCCCTGGGGAGGAGTGGATCGGCCAACTTTTGTTTACATTTCATCGCCAGTTGGTCATACTATGACTCTTAGATCTGAATTCAGATCCGGTTAGCCAGTGAGTTCGGTGTACAAACTGTTAAGCCTCGGGCTAAGTGATTGTCGGTCCTTGCACTGTCCACGTGCTGTTTACACAGATGGTGACGCCCTCTACCGAAACCATTTTGTCTGCGCAAGGCTGGCGTCAAACTGAAGGTGATCTTCGAGCGCTCTGAACACGCCTGGGATTCATCGACCGTTTAATATCTGTGATGATATCTGTGGTCAGCAGTCTTTTTTCTCCTGAACCCTCCAAACCTTAAAAAACACGATCAACTTTTTTTATTCTATTTTGACAGGAGTTTTTTCCACTGCTGGCCGGATTTGTGTTTAACGCTTCTCTGGCAATGCCTCGAAACTGGCATTAAATGCAATTATTATTATTATTATTATAAAACATTCTGGAGGATGACTCCCTTCGTTAGCCCTCTGCGAACTCATCAGTTGTCTACGGCAGGACAGGCGAGTGATGCAATCGGCCCAAAACAGTCATTTTAGGTACTCTTTCTATACCGGAAAAGAGAGTTTGAATAAATACCGCATTCGTACCATCAGGGCGTATAGTGGAAAAGCCAGTACGTCCTCTCTTAGAGCCTGTAATGGATTGCTGAAAATAGGTGACATCCCATTGGTGGAAGTTGTCAACTGCCTTTGGGAAGAGCGATTTGCCTGCCTAAGAATACCATACGAGGAAACAAAAGTTTAACCATCGAGGCAGGCAAGAAAGCGAAGCCTGGTGTCAGCAGCCCCAAAAGTTGAAGGGCTGACCAAAAGTATTCAGTGGTCATGTGAAGCCGGAAATGGCTTCACATGCTTCGCTGCATGGCTTAGTGCACACACTCACACACTCAGGGCTCAAAAGGTTTACTACCTATTTCACGAGGCTGGGTCAATCCACTCGGTCCGTTGAGCGACCACTTCGGTTGCGAACAGGTCAATCTGTCGCCTACAGAGCCTTCCCCTACAAGCCGAAGTGTCCGTACTTAACGTTCCGTGGGTATCAGTGAGCAGTTAGGAATCGTAGACCTGTAGCTGCACAGCAGTGAGAATGTGTATAGTCTGTGAGCTACAATTACCAGCTCGAATACCAAGTCGTAAGGAGAAGACGGAAGGCACCAGCATGAGGGGTTGATTGTGCACAGAACCCGGAGATGTCCTCTCGGGCGGTAGTGGCCACTGGCTAGGCCAGGGCTGGTGTTGACTGCGTCCAGTCGTGCCTGGGAGTGCCTGAGATAGTGGTGGCAGCCGCTTTTGTAGGCCCAGGTGGTGTCCAGTCAGTGTGTGTTGTATTTTCCGAGGGCGGTGTCCCAATGGCTTAGGTTGTGGTTGCAGGGGGGAGGGGGTGGTGCGTCCAAGTGGCCTCATGGACAGCTGCGGCTGTGCGGACCCAAGTGTGCCCGACCTACTTGTCGTGTGACTTCAGGTCAGCGCGTCTGGAACGGTTCACTGCAAAAGGTTGGATGACCTTGAGGCAGCGAGGTCTAAAACAATGACGCCAAACCGGTCATGATGACTGCCCGCTACAGACCTACTACTTATCATGCTGACTCACGCGGAAACGACGGTGGGGTAGTTGAGGCCATTGTCAGTAACTGTCGGGTAGCAGTTTCAACGATGGCACGCTGGAGTGGATACGTGGTAGCGTATGACTCTTGCGATTCTCGGCGCATGCCCGAAGGTTTGGCGAAACCTTGCTACCTAGCCGGTGTGTGTGTATGCTGTGCCTTGAGCCTAAAACGAGTCACGCGGTAGACGCGCTGGACCATCGCATGGTCCATATCAAAGTCCGGCAGGTGTTATTAGGAATGTGCACACATCACGAAAACCAACATTTGCGGTGCGACGGCAGGCCCATTGGCAGGCTCCTGCCGCGGTAACTGGGACTCCATCTACCCCCTGCCCCCTCCCACATATTTAGTGTGGTTTAAAATGCTAGCCAAGCGTTTGTTGTGGACCAGAGGGTGTGGTGGTACATCTGGGGGCGGGTTTTCACCGTCCCAGCCACCTGCGGCATTTCCCGCCTCCGGTATTTTGACTATATCTCGGCTGCGGGCTCAGGTTGGGGAGGAGGAGTGAGTGCGGCAGGCGCTGCGCAAGTCTACTGCCACAACAAAGTCGCCTCACCTGCTCTCACCCTGTTGTGGCGCACACAGTGGATATCCCCGGTCACGACGGTCGAACAGTCGCGGATGTGCGTGTGTGTATATGTATGTGAGAGAGAGAGGGGGGGAAGTGGGAGAAGGAGAGATGAGAGTAACCAGCGAATCCACCAGTCAATTCACTACAAGCCATAGGGTGGGCTAAATCACACATTCGACACACGTTATGGAGGAGGAGGAG
>CACRXP010000428.1:154923-167309 GCA_902702965.1 Spirometra erinaceieuropaei | reverse complement strand
GTGGTGGTGGTTGTGTGACCTTTTAGACCCTGTAGCCAATTAGAATTCGCCTACAAACGTTCGGAGAGAAGTAACACGGCTAAGCGAAAACATGACCGGGTCCACGAGCCGCCATGTGTGACACGTGTTCCGGGGTCATGAGAGAAGTTTTAACTAGTCAGAGGTCAGGGCGGTCGGTGGTTCATCTGTCCATTTCACGACAATGCAAAAAATGCGAATTTGCAGTCGAGCAGGATCCTGATAGAAAGCATGCGTCAATGCGAACTAACGTTTAGGAATTACCATGTAGAAAAGGCTGGAAAAGGTCTGAAAACATGTCTACTCAGCAAATGTAAATTGAACCCGTACAATTATGTAGCACTTCGAGAAGCTTCCGAAGCAAGCTTGGAGAAATGCGAAGTAATACGTCGCAGCGTATGGAGAGTCGCCAGCAACCAGTCAACTTGCAAATACAAACGCTCTTTCACTGGATGGTGATGGGACGCGTCGCCGGCTTTTCCTTGTCCCCATCAGTCTGGTTAATAGACGTTGCCGCAAGTACCCTTGGTAGTCCGGTGACATTCTGCACACGCCTGAGCCCGTGTAGATGGCAATGTAATCTTTCGTGCAGCCGAGAGAGTGTCATAGAGCAATTAGAAGCCCGCTTTGACAGCGCAGACATGCAAAGAGTGCGGCAGAACAGCGTGCCCCGCCGAACTGCGGCAGCACCGGTACTTAGCGCATGAATTAGTTTATAATGGGGCGGACTTGCACAGAATCTACCTCACTCTGCTCTTTCTCACCCATCTGGCTGCAACAGTATGACTATGTCAAGATGTGGGCGCGGGTGCAGTGGCTAAACAGTCTGTCTGCGCGAGCCACACGCAGCACCTGGTCTCACTTCACGTGCAAGGCTTTTTCTACGGGCGACCCGGACCTCACGCCAGTGAGTCTGCCATAGAGGCCACACGAAGAAGGCACCTCCCTGCGGCCTGATTCTCAGCCCCAAGAATGATCGACTTGTTCCTTTTAGTTGGCAAACCTCGGAGTCACAACCATGGGTGTGTCCCGGTTGATTCGAATACGCCAGATTTGTCAAAACGGGGACTGCGCTGATTTGTCGGCCACACTCTCTACTCCCTCTCGTCCACGCACCGCTGGACTGTCCGAGCCAGTCAATAAACGGGGAATGTGATTGGACGCAGCGGTTGGCATGGCGTGAGTGCCTACGTGCCAGAGACACGCACGCACAGCGGCGAATGTGAACTCGCGCGAGCTGCCCACTGGCCGTGAAACGTTGGTCAAGAGCCAGTCTGACTCACGGTTCGGTCCAAAGCACGCGCGACACAGCCGTTACATGGGCCGGCTACCACAAACTCGCAGTGTGAATTTGCAGGCCTGAGAGTAATTTGGCGAAATAACATGCTTGACGAACAACCCTCTAGGTTATCATAACACGCCCACGCATGCTAGCTCTCGGACTGTGCGCACGCCAAACGCTGCATAAACAACTAGAATTTAGTAAGATGACTCGATGTGAATCCAAGACCGCTGTGCTGGAAGGGGCCTGATAGACGTTCCCGTTGATAATGTCGAACATTCATGTGGTGGCGATAGGGAGTCCTCGGGTAGCTAGGACTGAGTCTGGCCGAAATCACCCCGACACAAACACTAATCTGGCAAGTAAAAAGGTACGGAAGAAAGATCATTTTCTCCGTTTTGAAAACAACTAGCCAAAGCTTGCCCACGCGCATTCAGATTAAATGAGATGATGAGCGCGCAGCCAGAGAATCAGTCGGCTGGCTGGCTTGCCACTGCGCCGCGTTTCAGGATGATCGGTTCGGGCAGGAATCCGAAACGCCAGGCGAATAAAGCTCTTCTCTCTCCCTCTCTCAGCAAGCGGTCGTGAAGAAGGAGACACGATCGCTGAGGCAAGAGCTTTATTCGCCTGACGTTCCGGTTTCTTGCTCGAACCCATCATCAGAGGCAATAGTGCCCGTATCTGCTTTTGTCTCTGACGATGGGTTCGAGCAGGAATCCGAAACGCCAGTCGAATAAGGCTCTTATCTCAGCGACCGTGTCTCCGTCTTCATAGGAAACACTGACAGCGGAGGAGAGCATCTGGAGGACGCAAAGTAGGAAAAACGGCTGTAGAATAATGAAAAATGAGAGGCAGAAGGCAGCCATCTGTAAATCCTCAGACTACGAATTGCTAACTTCTGTCCGATCCACACAAATTTGAATTAGCAGCAAGGAACATAAAAAATAAATAAAGTATAAAGCCCTTCACTCCGGCGTCTTCACTGCGTTCTCACACCGCACCATGCAAGCGGTCTAGTGAATGGAACTTTACCTCAGTTCAGGATTATTTGTGCTAACAGGCTTTCGCTCAACGACGCATGCTGTTAGCTGTACTGTAGGCTAATATCGTTATGAAAAGTAGCTATGGGCAGCTGAGGGAAAGAGAGAGAATGATACGGCATAACTATTATGGGGACGGTTTGAGTCCCAAATTTCTGAATTCCAATATCTTGACACGTAGAGTGTCTTGCCAGAACTGGTAAAACCGAACGTCTATTTGCCGATATACAGCAAGAAATATGTCGAAACCACGGCGCATGGGGCAAAAGACTTCGAAGCAACTAACTCAGGGTGAGGGAGAAGGACAACAAGTTGCTTGCCCAGTGTAAAATGTCGTCTTATAATGCTATCGCCTACAAAGACACGAAAAACACCAATAGAGACGAAGAGACGAATACCGGGAGGCAGTCGTGAAGAAGGAGACACGATCGCTGAGACAAGAGCTTTATTCGCCTGACGTTTCGGATTCCTGTTTGAATCCATCATCAGAGACAATAGTATCCGTATCTGCTATTGCCTCGGAAGATGGGTTCGAGCAGGAATCCGAAACGCCCGGCGAATAAGGCTCTTATCTCGGCGGTCGTGTCGCCGTCTTCACAGGAAACACCGACAGCAGACGAGAGCATCCAGGGGACGCGTTTTAAAATAAGCCAATCTTTTTTTAAGCAAAGTAGGAAAAACGGCTGTGGAATAATGAAAAATGAGCGGCAGGAGGCAGCCATCTGTAAATCTCCAGACTACGAATTGCTAACTTCTGTCTGATCCACACAAATTTGAATTAGCAGCAAGAAGCATAAAAAAATAAATAAAGAATAAAGCCCTGCACTCCGGCGTCTTCATTGCGTTCTCACACCGCACCATGCAACCGGTTCAGTGAATGGAACTTTACCTCAGTTCAGGATTATTTGTGCTAACAGGCTTTCGCTCAACGACGCATGCTGTACTGTAGGCTAATCTATATATATAAAAATGGAAGGGTTTTTTTTCTGTGTTATATCTAATCTCCGAAAGTACTGCACTGATTGCGCTGAAATTGGGACACAACCCGACCCGCGCATAGGGCCGGGTTTTTGGCTGGTCAGTTGTGTAATTATGCAGATGGTATGCCTGTGATGGGCAAAAAACTGGATTTTTTCCGGCATAACAACGCCACCTGCTGCGGCCACTTGACCTACATCCGCGCGGACACATGTGCGCCCAGACTGTGGCCACTTGACCGACATTCGCTCAAATGCACGTGCTCCGCCCGACAGCCGCGCCCACCCCACCACTCACCTCGCAGGCACTTGAGCAGGCCCTCCACCCTCTCTGGGCCGATGCAATATGGGCCGCCAGAGCAAACCACCCCTTGGGCAAAAAACACGCAACATTTGGACGCCACTTAAAATTGTCCCACAGCCCACATAATAGGGCCGTCACCGCTTACTCGGGGATTCTCGAGGGTGAGGACTGGGTGCAGTTAACACCAGCCCCACCCCCCCGCACAACCCATATAATAGGGCTGTTACCCAGTATCAGCCCAGTGTAGTGCAGCTCGGCTTGCGGAAGCCCGGTTGCGGTCACGGCGACCGTGTTCTGCAGCTTCAGGTCTGCTTCGTTCACAACAGGATGAACACAGCCAGCTGGGAGTGGCCGAATGGCGCCAGCGAGGAACAGCGGACCAGCGTCGAACACGACTCCGTGCTCAGCATTCACGCTGCGCTCTGAAGAACACATTCATTTGCGCGATGCTGTTGTGAACGACGGTGCGACAACAACCGTTGGAAGACTAACGATTTTGCCATCCGACATATATCGGCAGTCCGAGACCGATTTCGACGCAGTATCCAGTTACTTTTCGGGATGGTGCGGATGGATATCACCTCAACGTTAAGATGATAAATCCAGTCAGTGACCAGGAAACGCGCATGAAATGCAGCGCAATGAACTACTACTCCTGCCGACTTATGATTCGACAGAGTGTAAGTAATCCCCTTTTGAAATGCTGTCACTTGCTTCATCACTGCATTGTGGATACGTATGCAAAAATTGAAACAGGACGCCTGCTTTTCATTCGCTTGAATCAGACCGAGCTGAGCTCTGAAGAATATATTCCTTTGCATGATGCAGTTGTAAACGACGGTAATACAACTAACGTTGTAAGACTAACGTTTTTGTCATTCATATACACGGACAGTCCACGCCATATGCTGGGGTACGCTCGAGGTGCAATTGCTTACGTTTGTCAGTACGGGCGTCCAGACCTACTCATTAACTTCACATGCAATCCAGCCTGGGGGGGGGATATTTATCAGCTCTTACTTCCTGGGCTATCGCCGGTGAATAGGTATAGCATCACAGCACGTATTTTCAGGAAGAAACTGCAATCGCTGATGAACTTCATGGTGAAACACGAGGTGTTTGGGTCTGTGAGCTGCTGGATGTATTATGGGGAATGGCAAAAGATGGGCACTGCCCCACGCACATGCCTGGATCTGGCTCTACAATAAGATCACTTCCAACGAAATCGCCGATGAAATGTGCACTGAATTATCTGACGCCGACGTCGACAATGATTTGTACGCAGTCGCGGCGATGAAAACGATCAGGGAAAGACGTCGACAAATTGCCAACCGTACGAATGCGAATCGGTGATGTACCAGTCGGTAACCGCTGGGTTGTTTCATATTAGCCTTTGCTTTTAAAAGCAAACGAAGCTCACATAAACGTGAAAAACCGCAATTCCGGGAAATGAACTAGGTACATTTGTAAGTACGTGAATAAAGGCAGCGAAATGGCCGTTTTCGGTCTGGAACACGAAAGGAGGGGGAGGGATGTGGACATACAACTCGATGAAATCGCGCAGTACAGTTAGAGAATGAGCAATGCGTTTACTTTACAGCTGCAAATGTGCAACAGGTTGCCTTAGCTCTACCGGGAACAACATTAACTGCGTTCTTCACGTTAAGCCAAAATGACGCTTTTGCAAAAACACTGCCGCATTCGGAAGTGCCTAAGTATTACACAGGGAATGCGTGTAGAAGGCATCTTCCGTCGAATACGCAAGGACAAATCAAATGATGATTTCACAGTAAAAAATCTACAACGAGGTGTTCATAATGATTGAGGATGTATACGTAGAAATCACGAAAAAAGTTCTCAATCAATTGGGAAAGCCATCACCAAAAGCAATCTGCTGCTATTTCGTTAGGCGTAGATTTGCGGCGTGAGCAAACCTACCACAGGGTTGATCTTCTGTCGTATCTGCAATCAAGCTTTCCTAAGCTAACACTGGAGCAGGATGGTATTTACGATCAAATAATGCGGACTGCCAATAGCGGGGTTGGAGGAATCTTTTTGGATGCGCCAGAAAGGGACTGGCAAAAAACGTTCCTACTACGACTGATTCTGGCAGCACTTCGGTCCAAAACTGACATAGCCTTAGCTCTTCTGTCGTCCGGAATAGCTGCGAACTTGCTACCCGGTGAAAGAACTGTTCATTCAACTTTACAATCGTCGTTGAACGTGCAATTCATTGGAACTCCACGTGCGACATTTCCAAGACATCCGGCATGGGAAAACTACGACAGAAATGCAAACTTATTGTTTGGGATGAATGCACAATGGCACACAAAGATGCAGGAGGTAATTGACCGATCATTGCAATATTTGCATGGAAACAGGAGACCATTTAGAGACGCATTGTTACTGTTTGCAGGAGACTCGGGCAAACACTGCCTGTAGTTCCTCGATCGACTCCAACCGACGAAATAAATGCCCGCCTGAAATACTCTACGTTGTGGCGCCACCTCCAGACGTTAAAATTAACTACGGATATGCGTGTCCAGCTGCAAAACGACTGAACAGCTGAGATATTCTCACACCAATTGCCGGCAATCGGGAACGGATCGCTGCCGGTTGATCCAACTTCAGGGCGCATTTCACTACCTCCTACCTTCGGAAATTTAGTGTCGTCAGGAGAAAAATTGGTTGAAAAGGGTTTTTCCAATATTAAAACCAATTATACGAATCACGATTGCCTGGGCGAACGAGCTATTCTTGCGGCCAAGAGCCAAGAAGTCTACCTACTTAACCATACTATTCAGTCTAAGGTACAAAGCGGGGCAGTTCCCATTCACCTCCGTCGACACTGTTGTGGAACCAGGCGAGGTAGTTAATTGTCACACAGAAATTTTGAATTCACTTAATCTGCCAGGGACGATGGCGCGGTTACTGTGATTGAAAATCGGTGTGCCGGTTATAATGCTGCGAGAAATCAACCAGCCGAAGCTTGCCAACGGCACGTGGCTTGCAGTAACCCCATTAGTGAACAACGTACGGGGATCCAATATCTCGACAGGACCTTTTAAAGGAGAGCATATCTTTATTACTCGCATTCCACTGATTCCAACTGCCATGCCATTTCTATTTAGGATACTGCATTTCCCCATTCGACTGGCGTTTGCATTCACGATCAGCAAAGCACAGGGCCAGTCCTTAGAATTGTGCGGTTTTGGATCTTCAACCGAATTGTTCTCACATAGTCAATTATACGTTGCGTGTTCCTGAGTCCGCAAACTAGACAATATTTGTGTCTGCGCAGACAACGCAACGGCAACAATACCTTATATCCACAACCACTATGCACTTAAGCATATAAGAAACGTGTCCCCTTCCTCTTTTCTTTCTATTACACTTCATCAGACTGAGCCACAGCAACGCGTGGCGGGGTCCGGCTAGTATCGTTATTAAAAGTAGCTATGGGCAGCTGAGGGAAAGAGAGAGAATGATACGGCATAACTATTATGGGGACGGTTTGAGTCCCAATTTCTGAATTCCAATCTCTCGAAACGTAGGGTGTATTGCCAGAACTGGTAATACCAAAGGTCTACATGCCCATGTACAGCAAGAAATACATCGAAACCACGGCACATGGGGCAAAAAACTTCGAAGCGAATAACTCAGAGTGAAGGAGAAGGACAACAAGTTGCTTTGCCGTTGTAAAACGTCGCCTTATAATGATATCGCCTACAAAAACACGAGGAACACCAATTGAGACAAGGAGACGAATACCGGGAGGCAGTCGTGAAGAAGGAGACACGATCGCTGAGACAAGAGTTTTATTCGCCTGACGTTTCGGATTCCTGCTTGAATTCATCATGAGAGACAATAGTACCCGTATCTGCTATTGCCTCGGAAGATGGGTTCGAGTAGGAATCCGAAACGCCCCGCGAATAAAGCTCTTATCTCAGCGATCGTGTCTTCGTCTACATAGGAAACACCCACAGCAGAAGAGAGCATCCGCAGGACGCGTTTTAAAATGAGACAATACTTTTTAAGCAAAGTAGGAAAAACAGCTGTAGAACAATAGAAAATGAAAGGTGGAATGCAGACTAGGGAATGCTCACTTCTGTCTGATGCACACATTTGAACTGACAGCAAGGAAAATAGAAAAAATTGGCTGAGGAAATCTACCCGTTGCCGGGAGAGACGCCAGTTCGACCGTCGTTGCCGACTATGTCCACCGTGTGCCCCACAGCGAGGTGAAACAGGACCGGTGATTTGCACGTGACTTCTTTTATGCTGCTAGTAGACACTTGCCGCATCTACCGCACTCTCTCTTCCCCACTCCCCACCTGGGCCCGGTGTCAAGACAGAGTCGAGAAGACCGGAGAAGGGGGAGGACGCAGGTGGATGGCAAGGTCGAGCCCTCGCCTTGGCACTCCACTCCATGCCCGCTGGTCCACACAGCAAATGACCAGGATTCTGACCAACAACAACAACGCCACGAGGGGTCAGAAGGACGGCCTGGGCAGTCATGCTCACGACCCGTATACCCAGCGGGAGAACAAGGGCATCTACCGGCAGGAAGCCAGAGAAGTGTCAGCGCGCACCAGGCTACGAGGGCCATGGTTTGCTGACGCCTACAGACCTTGAGGTCCATGAAGCAAGTAAAACAAACCCAACGATGCAAAAGTGGTTGCTGCCTGTTCACAAAACTGGCATACGCTCTGGACATCGGACTAAAATGTGGACAAAGGTATACCCGTCTGCGAACGACTCCAGTGCACCCGGGAGAGAGGTTCAAAAATGAAACATCAACCATTTCAAAGGGCTTAGTTTTTGCTGTGGACGGCAGAACTGGCCATGACTGCTCTGGTGCTATCCGATGAAGCCGCAACGACTATGCTTATAATGTCTTCCCAAAAAGTCTACCCCCAGTTTCGGACCAGTACAGTCCGAGACTGAATGGAAGGAATTTGCCCAAATGTCAGATATCGGCAATTTCGAGTTCCGTAAGAAGTGTGAAAATCTTTGCGTAGAAAAGGGAGGAAAATTACAGCATTCAACTGGTTTGCTATGAGCACGGCCTGGCAGGCATTGTCTCTGACAGTAGCAGCGGGAGATGCCTTATGGACTACTAGTAATTCTTTGGTATACCTGAAAACCTTTAGTATCGCCCACGTACGGACCTCCTCTCATTGGCTGAGTAATGATCCTGCGCTTAATCGCCCATGGCCAGGCTGGTAGGTGTGCTGGCACTACCAGATACGTCGTTGGGATAGGTAAGTGGGCAAAGGGACTGAACTCCTGCAGCCATCTCCAGGAAGACTCACTCAAAGACAAATCGCGGTCGCTGGGCAGCAAACCTGTGTGTGCGTGAGGGAGAGAGAGAGCTCAAGCCTGTGAGCTGTTTGTTTGTAACGGTCGCCATTTAGATTCAAGAAACCGACCGTTCATAAACCGCGGACGCACCAGACAGCCACGAGCTTGACAAACAGGCCAACCCCGTCTTCCACGTTGCCCGAGATTCACCACATTTAATCGGCGAAGTTTCAAATATCAGAATGTCTCGCCATGCTCCGATCAGTGTTCACATGAGTTTTCTCGACATTACTTTGTCCTGGATAGAAAATCCACTTGGAGGGGACATAAGATCCTCCTTCTTATCTAGAAATTTGCTCAGGCTTTCCACCACGAGGGACCTTGCATGTATATCGAGAGGGCAGCGCTCTTTCGAATGAAAACAGCTATCGAACCAACAGAATTTGAGCGTGTCTCTTAGAACATGGGACTTAGCAAAGCCCCAAGACCGAAGTCCTTGCCCTCTTCTTTACGCCTAGCTTAGTCATCTGCCAATAACGGCCAACCGGCACTAGGTTTGGAACGGCTAGCATTCGCAAAAGAAACAGGCCTTAGCCACCTCCCTACCCAAGGAAGGCTTTAAGAGGCCGTTCACAAATACCTGTGCAGTCAAACTGGCAATATGAGTTGAAAAAAGTCCCATTAGGCGGTGGCATGGCTTCCATGAAAGATGATTCTCGGTTGGAAGTCACACAACGTAAGCCTTGGAGAGGCCAGAAAGTAGCGAATGAGTCGAGAGCACCTCCTTCGGATCTCAGAAAGGCTTCCAACAGTCAAAGACTGACTGTCCGTATTAAGTTTCCTAGAGGAGACGACATTTCGTGTACACCATCGCGATGCTTCGTCGTCTAAACTGCAAGTCCGTAGCCCTGTTACTGAAGGGTTTGCATTTAGAACGGTGTTTTTCCTTACTTATGTAGACGACGTACTGGCAGTAGTTTCAAGCAAACGTCCCGTGCATGCAAAATCTAAGGTCAGACTAGGGACGACGAAGCGCTGGTTAGTATCCGCATGAGAACATGGAGGAAACCCAGCCAGTTAAATATGAAATCTCATCTGCCAACAGCACCAGGTACGGAGGCCTTTCAGTGAGTTAAGCTTACCACCGACGTGGAAACAGCAAACCCCACCAATCTGGTACTATCGACTTTAAAGTCAATCAACAAAGCTAACACCGAAACGAATGACTAAAGCAGGCCTAAACTTGCCTTGCAACAATATAGGCGACAAAGCGCGCAGCCTGCTGGCAATATAACAAGCAATACAGGCGTTAATAGACACTTCTGGCCTGGAAAATTGGTAGTGTTCGAACCGACGGTAGAGAAGGTTAGGACTGAGCAACGCCCCAGCCACCAAAACAACGAGACCCCGACCGCAGTCATTGAATTTACCACATTTGGGCTAAATTAAACACTCGACATGCCGTAGTGCAAGGGGTCCATCAGTCCTAACGTATGCTTTGAAGTCCTTTTCAGCGCAATTCTGCGCGTGATCTTCACGGACACCCACAAAAGTTATTCAAGCAGCGCACGCATAACCGAACTCCCAGATCCTCAGTTTGTCTTCTCAAGAAGTGGTTGCAGTTAACAGTAGTGTCTCGCTCCTTTGTTGGGACCAACCCCTAGAGGAATGGTGGATTTACACCTGGTAAAGCATTCCTTGTTAGACGTAAGCTAGGGCGAGGAAGTGACCTTTTTGACCTGCACATCTCGGCTTTTCGCCAGAAGTTACGGTTGTCCTTCCCAGCCTTTTAAATTAGCGTTCGGTGGTTTTCTACCTAGTCTTTTGTTGTTCCTGCCTGCCACCTGTTGCGTCATCCCTGATTCCTCAACTTTTCGAAAAAAACTAAACGACCAAGATGTTATTTTGATATTTATCACCGGCCGCACCCCTGCTCATGCACTGGTTTTGACTTCTTGCTGTACGCTTCAGTGCCTGGCCTGTAGATTATGACAGAAAGGCGCCAACGTGCGCAGGAGGTTTTCGATGTCATAACAGGTCTAGAGTCTTGTGCTCAGGTATGCAAAGTGTTAGGATCGGTAAGGAATTCGACCTTTGAACTGCGTCTGCGAAAAATTCACCCGACCATGGGAATTGTTAGCTTTGCTGGGAGGGGATTTAGGTTGTTACTGTTTAAAGGAAACGATCGAACTCGACGAAAACCTACATATGCTAGTCACGAGCGCAGTATTTTTTGGAGTATGATTAGGCCTAGCGCGGACCAGAAGAGAAATCGGAGTGGAGGATATTGCGTGTATTTTAAATATAGCAGGCTCAAATGCATGTCTTCAAAAAAAATCAAGAAAAGAATTATTCGATATTCAAAATATACGGGGATTAAAAATATTCAAGAGGGTCCCCCAAGCCGCTTTTCTCAACAACTTTCACTATTTCTATGTCTCCACCATTGCAGGGCAGGGCTTTGAAAGCGCGCACATGACAGACCTCGCCGTCGGAATGTTTAACCTGGAAAGTTTAAAGATAGATGGACACAAACCTTCAGGAAATAATTTGTTCCAGCGACAGTTTGAGTACGAACTTCAATGATTTCGACGCTCTGCGGGGATTTTCCGAGGCGCCCTTCAAGGTGTGCACTGAGAGGCGGAAGCAGAAGTTGCTTTTCTTCTTCTGACGGAGCCCGACAGTTGCTGGCACCACCGCACATCATCTTTACGAGCAACAAATGTACCTGAGGCGCCAACGACAACGGAAGTGTCCCCAACAGCAAAAAAACGAAAAGGTAATCAAATAACGAACTATTAAAACACAGCATTCCTAATAGGGAGGGGTGGTGGTGGTTAAGTTTTGTTACTTGCTGAAATTTATTTATTTGAAATTCATGACATATTTTGAAATATCAGCCGTTTTGTAGAATGCGTCGATCATGGACCTTCGAAGGGGGTTGGAATAATGGAATTGGAATGCAAGAGAGTGTGACGACACATGCAGACTCGGAGAAAAATAAAAATCCCTAAGAATCAAATGGGCGATTAACGGGGAAAAGTACGACAGCAAAAGTAAAATGACATTTAGCAGCAGTAATATGAATGGTGAACCAGACACTGAGTGCAACAAAATGAAATCAGGGCCGAATTGTGTGCCAAGTTCCTCTTATGCATTCCGCGGTGTATTCAGTCATGTTAAAACCAATAATTATTGCTTAATTTGAGAGACCTAAGTCGTGTTTAATTCGCGTTTTTGTCCTTTTTACGCACCGCGTTATTCGCACACATTTTTGCAACACGCGTTTTCTGTTACCGTTTCGGACCATTGTCACAGCATAGATAGATAGATAGATAGATAATTTTTATTAAAGACCCGTCGGGGTCCCATCAAAGCAAGTTAAAATAAATTTGCATACGAGTTTTAGACGAGGTAGGCTGAATCTTTACAAAATGCAATTCATAGTTTCTGAATTAGAA
>CACRXP010000428.1:140704-154851 GCA_902702965.1 Spirometra erinaceieuropaei | reverse complement strand
CGGAATGCGGGAGATGACATCAAAAACCGCGAAAATTGTCGCTATGGGGGGGGGGGAAGGATAGCGATGGATTTAGAAACCAATTAAAAACAGGGGTTTCTAATGATATAATTAAGAGTTACCACTTAATCTACCACTAAATCCCAGCCCTAATCATGAGCAGACGTTTGTAACCACGGACTTTAGACTCTGTCTCGATATAAACACAATTCGAGCGTCAGTAACTTAGTGTCCTGTGCATAAGGGATCGAGAATAGGCTGGCGCAACTTGGCATGCGGAAATGACATACATCCGGCACTGACACAGCAGGCGTTAGTCTGTTACCGGGGTGATAACAGATAGCCTCAGGCAAAGGCATGACTTCATCGGCCTGCAAGTCGACTAACCCGTTTAAGAACTTGTAAATGATCGAGAACAAGACTGCTATTAGTTTGTGCATGCCACTGCGCTCGAGAGCCTCAGTGTGACAGCAGGCTTCCCCGCAACATCACTACAGTTTGTTTTCAATGCCACAGTTTTTACCCCTTCTGACCTCAAATTATCCTGCGTCTTAAATTTTGCAGTTCTTGTCACCCTATTTTTAGCATTGGACTTTGTCCGTTTGGGTTTCCCTGCTTTCTAACTATTACATTATGGATTCCAAGGAGAAATGTACTGTCTTGCTATTCACCCGAAGCATACAGATTCCCGAAATAGATAACAATTTTTTGCCCCGGGTAGAGGTCACCGTGCTGGTATGAACAGCTAAAAAACGTCAAACGTTAATTAAACACGTTTAATTATGTAGGCAACACCGCATTATCACAATCATACTAATAAACAGATTGTTTTTCCCATTTGCTATATTTGGCGATTGTGCATTTTATCAGCTGATATCAGCGACATACTTTGAGCATCCTTCATGCAATATTTATACTGATCCCCGATTACTTTCCAAAGAAACTAACGGGCATTCATTACCGTTAGATTCGCCTAATGAATCTGCGCGCCTGAAATCTACAAATGCATCAACTGATTTCATCTTCCAGTACTATTTAAAAAGTAATATCTACCACCAAAAGCGTGGTTCACTGAAAGTGCACAAGTCGCATACAATTTCCCATGACAACATTTATTTAGGAATAGGGCAATCGTTTGTAGTTTAGTGTAGCAAATCATAGGTTACAGAGCCAGAACTGATGCATACCTCCACTACTTAGTCTGTTTAAGACAGTTCATTAAGTCGGTGAGGCTTCGGCCCTTGAGTTCCCTCTTCAAGTTCAAAAATGGCAATAAAATCAGTTGTTTTACCAGTTATTGTAGAAGTTCAAAAGTTGTCGACTTCTCTCAACCAGGCGCAAACTGCCGTCGCTGACACAACTTATGATCAGCGAGGTAAGAAAACGCTTGCGGACACAATAAGGTGGCTGTCTCCAATCAGGATACTCAGTGGTCCTATAATATGCTGAGTGTCACATTAATCTCTCCTATGATCGACCTTATCAGCTTCTGAATATTTGCAAGAGCAATATTAATGGTAGGGAGAAAAGCATCAGGCAACGGAGGAATTTCAGAGATGGGGTCACTTCCAATGATAAAGGAGTTGGCAAAGAATGATTTTAATGCTTCTGTTTTTCCTGAGTCCTCTGTAATGAAGGCATTGTTACAACTAAGCAAACATGTCATGTCTTTATGAGACTGAGCTGACGATATTTGACAAAGGGCCATAGCGAAAGATCTAGAAGTATTCGCACCGCTAAATGCTAGAGACCGTCTGCTCTTATATCACTCGATTCTCATTTTCGTAGTTAGTTCAAATATTTCAACAGTTCTGGGTAAGCTGATAATAAGCTTACGGCTTTTTAAGTGGCTTTTTAAGTCCGTTTTTATGAAAATGTGGGACAGTGGAGGAGGTGGTATTCGATTTAAACGTCTTCAGTGGAATGAGGCCGAGCAGGCCTGCTACGCACTAAAATAAATCATAGGAAAAAAATTTAGATCATTATTTGAAAAAAATATTGTGCTGTCAAAGAGTGCTCGTAAAGTTATCCACTAATTGCTTGCTAACACTAGTTTTGCTTTACCGTCCGGGTGGCGGAAATTTCAACTGGAAGACGGCAATGAATTACTGCATTATTACTTGTAAAATAGTCACGATGGAAATCCATAGATAAAAGGAGGATGCCATTAGTAAAAATTAAATCCAATACAGTATTGTTTTTGTCGAAGAATGGGCTAATTGAGACAAATCTGGAAATCAAATAGTATACAGAAGCTTCTGGAATTTCAGAGAGGAAGTATTTATGTACCAGTCAATTTCTGGCAAATTAAAAGCTGGGACTATCTGTAGGGAGCGCCGGGTCGGAAATCTGAGAGTGAGTCCAAGATTCACTAATGCACTAAACATCTGGGTCAAACTCGAAAGCCATAGTTCTTAGACATGCCATTTTTGCACGACTGATCTTGCGTTGAGGGAAACTATACTGAGCGTATTTCTGAGACGCAGGTTCCGCTCATTACTATTTGCAAAAAGAGGAGTTGGTGGTGGAAATTAAGCTGTAGGGTGGAAGGGAAAATTGGAAAGCAAACCTGCTGTGGTCTGAGATTTGTGGAGATGTTACCACTGACTGAAGAGGCGGTACTGCAGGTAAAGATATCTGGAGGGGATTCAGAAAGAGGAGTGCCATCTCGTGGGGTCAAAACATAGGAAGCATAACAATAGGTTGTTCAGAATGTTGAGTATAATATGAGAAGTGAATAATTTTAGAAAACAGACTAAATGGTCTTGAGAAGCTGTTTAACTTATGAGTAGTCTTTATTCTTTGTGGGGCCACGCTAGCTGTGGGGTTGGGGAAACTACTTGCATTTTAGAGACTGGGGTGTTAGTGGACATCCCAACTGTGGTGCCTTCTTCTAATTGAGTATTCAGGATAGGACAGTTGAAGATCTCCCTGGACAATTATCTGGCTCATTTGGCCTTACTGCTAGGTCAGACTTGAGTGGCCTGACACGGGAAAGGGATGTGTCTGACCCATTTTTATTGACTGTGTCATTATTCTGAGTTCTGAAGGTTGATTGTGACTCCGGAGTTAGTCCGTGTTAACTACTAAGACCAATCAGCCTGATAAAATTGGGAGCAGTTCAGGGGCAGCAGTTTTTCTCCTGAACCATCCAAACGACAAAAACACCATCCTCTGTATCTATGCATAAGGGGTTTTTCATTGCTAGCTCGATCTGTGCTTTGCCATTCTTTGGCAGTACCCGTAAACTGGCATCAAATACAATTAGTAATATTATTATTAAATGACCGGGGTTATGCCATTTGACCACCGACTAATTTGAACGGGTCGTTGAGACAAAACTACGAGGACTTGAGGTATTTCCACGTGACACCAGGCACAAACCATATTCCGAGATACATAATGACTGAGGGATTGACAACTGCTACATGACATCATCGCAGCACCCAGGATTCTGTATGCCCTCCATGTATACACATCCTAGGCAACCGAACGATATGGATGACTCTGTCAGCGGCAGAAATGACATTCCTTCTGTCACTGCCGATGATTTTCACCCTGTGACCTAAGCAGTGGGAACAGCACCCGTAATTTGTGATTGAAGTAGTTTCCAGTGAAGCAGATTTGTGCAGCGCCTGCCGCACTCTGTTCTCCTTCATTCACCAGGCCCCAAGGACAATACATGTCAGGACGACTGAAAGTTATTTCGGGCAGTGGTCAAAAAAGCTAACTGATATATCCGTACATGCCACACACAATCTGGTCGTCGCACAATCTACAAGGCTCTTCATCGCATCCCATATGAGTGGGATTGCCATCTACGCCACATTCACGAGGACTTTGTAGGCCCGATTCCCAATTCTCAATTCAGTCACTTAGTATGCACACAGTATTAACCACAAGGTCCGAGTTACCCGGTCTGTCGGCAATCCTCCAAGGTGAACTTCTACAACTCTAAACTGTGCGAAATTCTGCATTCGCTTATTTCCTGTCTTGTCCCCCAGCAAAAAATAACTAATGTCGGGGATAAGGTTTTCCTCCCTTTATCCCTTCACTGCAGATCACGTAGACTTATCACAATAGCTAGTCATGCCGAGTAAGACCCTAGCGACTACGATCTTCTGGCCCGATTCCCAATAGAAAGAGAAAGACTGGACACCAGATGGAAAGAGGTTTTATTTTGTACGGAATGATGGATGAAAGATGACAGCCAGACAAAGGTGCGTGTGGCGTCGCAAGAGCGGAGTCCGCCAGAGAGAAGAGCCACAAAGGTGTCGAGGGCAGTCGTTTGCGCCAGTGGACTCTTGTTTCCGCCTAAGTACTTAACCAGTAAAAGGGCTGCAATGATTGGCTCGAAGTTCACGCGAGGGCCTTGGCAAGTCTCGTATGGCGGGGGCAGTGGCAAGTCTCGTATGGCGAGGGCAGTGCCAAGTCTCGTATGGCGAGGGCAGAAGATCGACCAGAAGCAGAAACTGATTTTCTGAGCCTGTCAGACTCCCAGTGGAAAGACTGATCGCAGTGACTGGTAAATCCGCAACAGCTCGCCGACATGTGCCGCACACGACCTGATCAGTCAGTAGGTGGACCAAAACACAAGCTTCCTACTGACGTGAGCGATTTATATGCTGTTCAAGTGTTCGGTGTATTAAGGTAGGCTCCTGTGTGGTGAATTTGCCGCTGGGATGGTGTAGGGGAACAGGGGTAAGATCTGTGGCGTATTACCGCAGGTTTTCTCAAGGGCACATATGGTCGAACAGGCCCGTGCAGTGGTGGAATATATTTGGGCAGTGTAGACAGGTGAAGTCAGAGCGATCGGTTATACTGTGGCTTCGGACAATGGCACAGTAGTCGTTACGACATTGCGGTAAATTCCACTGTCTTTGACATGCATATAATTCAAAATAATTCAGTTTATACTAGGGACGTGGGCAGAACCTTTGAAACCCTCATTTACATATACATGGATAACAAAAGTGCCCATGTTTACATCATAATTTTGTCAATCGTTTATACCGAGTAAATATACGATCGCCAAATAAAAATTTGCCAGGTTTTCTTTCGAATGCCTCAACGTTCAAACACGCCCATAATTGTAGGACAAAAAGAGAACGAGTTACAGGGGGTGAGCCCTACTTCTCATTGCTCTTGGTCATTTTGGAACATAAATATGTCAAGATTCTTTTTAAAACTTTATATAGATGGTGGCATCACAACATCTGCGGGAAGGACATTCCATGCTTTGATCACTCGAACAGAGAAGGAGAACTTCCATACATCCAACCTTGCATCCTGAGTGCTCAGTTTTAACGGGTGACCTCGGAGGTTGATCGTGGTAGCAAATTCAAAAAAGTCCTCGAAGGCCAGACTGCAATCCAACCCCTTAACAATGCGGAAGGCTTGCAAGAGATCACCGCGAAGTTGCCTGTAACTCAAAGGAAAGAGGTTCAGATTTTCTAGGCGGGTTGCATAAGGAAAGGAGCTTTGACTCCTAACCATCTTCGTGGCTCTCCTCTGAACTCTTTCGAGGCAGTTTTGATCCTCAACCGCCCACGGCCTCCAGCCTTGTATACCGTACTCTAAATGCGGCCGGACGAATGTTCCGAATGTCTTTGAGAAAGCATCTTTGTCAAAGTCCATAAACGCACGCTTGATGGCGTACAGTACGGACATTGCGGTTTTTGCCACTCTCGAACAGTGGGCTGATGGCTTTAGGGAACTGATCGTCAGCACACCGAGGTCCTTTTCGACTTCGACCTCTTTTAAGGCTGTACCACCCAGAAAGTAGTTTTTTGTGTTGGCGGATTTGGCTGTGTTGCCTAGGCGAAGTATGCTACATTTACCAACGCTGAACCGCAGGAACCAACGGTTTGACCACTCCTCCAACCGATTCAGGTTCATCTGCAGTCTGTCTTGGTCGATAGGACCCCGAATTACACTCCATATCTTCATGTCATCGGCGAGCATTGCTACTTTGTAGTCTAAAGCTCATGCGGCATCGTTCACGTAGATAAGGAACAAAATGGGTCTCCGTACTGAACCCTGGGGACAGCACTCTCGACCATAGCAGGATCTGATTTTCCCCAACCGATGCAGACAACCTGGTGTCGACCCAAAAGGGAGTTTTCAATCCATTTAAGGAAGTTGCCGCTGATCCCTATTTTTTTAAGTTTATGTAGGAGCCTCTGGTGTGGCACAGTGTCGAACGCCTTCTGGAAGTCGATGAAGGCTATGTGAACCTCGTGCCTGTCGTCGAGAGCTTGGGTCCAGCTCTGGAGAGATTGCAGCAAGTTTGTCGTGCAGGATCTTCCTTTCCTGAACCCATGTTGGCAGTTCCATAGCAGGCCGTGAACTTCCAGGAATTGCATTAGTTCACTCTTTATGATCTTTTCCATCACTTTGCAGAGAATGCATGTCAAGCTTATGGGCCTGTAATTTGTCGTCGCTGCCCTGTTACCTCCGTTGTGTAGCGAAGTAATATGCGCCAGCTTCCAATCGATAGGAAGTGTTCCAGTGTCAAATGACGTTTGAAAGAGCATCGACAAAGGCACAGAGAGCTCACTGGCAAGTTCCTTGAGAAGCTTGGGTGGAATCTCGTCTGGTCCTGGTGACTTCGACTCGTTCAGTGCCTCTAATTCTCTTCGGATAATGCCTTCTGAGAAGAGTATATCGCTGACTCTTGGGGTCGGCAATCCTTATGTGGAGGTAGGAATGAACCTTGCTTCGTTTGTGTAGACTGATTGGAAAAACCGTGAAAAATACGCAGCTTTATCCCTACTATCAGCAATCTCAACGCCATCAGTAGTCCTTATTAAGGGGATTTGGTGCCTGTTCCTTGTACTTCGTCGGAGGTAAGCGTAGAGTAATTTTGGGTTATGCGTTGCTTTTTGTAGCAAGTTCTTCTCAAATTCCCGTCGCGTTTTCGTGATCAGGTTCTTCAGTTTGTTCCTCTGTGTCTTGTAGGTGTTAAAATATTCTACTTGCCTAGTGACGCAGTATTTTCTTCACAATTTTTGTTTCCTATCGATTTCTTTCTTGAGGTTGCTATTTAGCCACCCAGGCGTTTATTCAGTCTTACACTAGTCACTGGGCAGCGGTTGTTGATACGCTGCAGAAGGACATTCTTGAACAGCTCCCAGTCATCGTTGGCATTTCCCGTAAACAATGAGCCCCAGTCGAGACCGGATAAGTTTGCCCTCATCTGATTGAAGTCGCCTCGTCAAACATTCCGTCTTTTTTGGTCTGGAGAATGCGAAATGGAGAATAACGAATATTCCCACATGATAGCAACTTAATAACTTGGCTTTTGTTAATGTGGAGGTTAAGAAACCACTCACCACACCAAAATCGCAAACGGCCTAACCTTTTTAACTGCAACTTGCATTCCGACTTTTATATTGGTTTCCATAACTTGGTTTCGTCGAATGACAGCAATCAAGAGGTGTTATGATGAACCTATTCTAGTCCGCTACCTTTTCGCAGTTCGGGTACTCCAAGCAGTCGTTTGCGTACAGTAGAAAGACAATATGACCCAGAACACTCCGATATAACGTTACCAGTACAAACACCCTGAGATCTGGCCATGAGAAAGTCAGGAAGCCATTTTAGTAGATGCTCATTCATGCCCATTTGACATAAATTTGAGTCATTGGAAACTCCACATAAGGCAGACCACCTGACGTCCTGGAGAATACAGCAGTTTACTACCCGCGCAGAGGATGTTTGACGTGCTGGAAGCGGCTGAAACTTCAAGGATTTTTCAATTGCACAGTTTATATGCCTAATGCAAGCACATTCGGAGGTGACCGGGTGCTCTTAATCGTCAAGATCATCTGCATTCAGGGAACGCTGAGACGATGTGTCAGGGCGGGGCTTCAGTTTTAACGACTTGACGATTAAGCCGAAGTGGCATTGCTTCTGAGAGAGTAAGTTTAAAGAAAAAGTTGTAAAGTGACAAATGCCTCAGCTCAGATTTAAATATATAAATGTGAGCTTAAATGCAAGTAAAATAACGGGATTCCAGGTCACCTTAAGGATTCCCACCTTTTGTGCCTTTAATTCGTCCCCCCTCCTCATTAGAACAAACAACAAAGTGTGGGGAACTTGCATCTTCCTGCCTGGGACGCAACCATCCCGATTTTGCCGCTGATTCATGCTGCAGAACCCGTTTGCAGCATTGTAGTTATTACGCCCTTTTCTCTTGACGGAGAATATTCATTGGCGCCGTTCACGACAGGGAACTCAAGGATGCGCTCATGACTGAGTGTGAATATTTGGAGTCAGCGCCGTGAAACTGCTTAAGTAGAAGCAATCTGTGAACCGGGCAAGGGCAGTTAATTGATGGATTGGTGTGAAAGCAATAAAGGCAAGCAGTCTTAAAGTACGGATTTACTGTTATTGTGGAGCAAGGCCTGTGATTAAAGTGCAGGAATGCCAGATGATTGGGTCCTTGACGTGAGAATAGATGAAGTGCAATGGAGGCTGAGATGTGGTATTGGTGAAATGTCGGGAAAACCCATAATCGTCAAATGGGACTGTTCGAATTATTGTATTATTTACGGCGATGGCATTTAGGGGCGACGGGACGCTCTATCTTTTCAGGATCGCTTCTATTTACTGCAACTCCCACTATGACGAGAAGTTTGCGTCACGCTGGGGCGTTCCGCATCAGCTGGCAGGGTGGTGGTCCAAAATCGGGCGTCAAAAATATGCCTAACAAACTATGAGCAGGGCAAAAACGAGAAAAAAAACAGTACGAGAGATGAAAAAATGGGTAAAATCTAAATGCTTATCTGTATACGTATTGCCTGCCCCCTAGAACAAGCCATGCGTCAGATGCGCTATACCACCACAGGACCAGGATGGGATACAATACGGGTTAACCAGGCTACAGACAGTCCCCGCAATCCATGACAAATGCCATACATGCTGTTATTGGGAGTGCCCACGCTCCTAAAAACAAAAGCAAACCAATCACTGGAGGCCACGTGCATTTTCTCTACCGCACTGACAACATAATCGTGGCGCCTCTCCATCGGCTGCTTCCATCGAGCCCGATCGATCCGTGTATGTGAGTTATCTATCAGCTCGTCTAGGATGTTCTTCTCGAAGTGCATTGGGACGAATGCAGGCGAACCTCAGTAGGATGTTATAAATACGCGTTACTTTCCAGTTATATTCGACTTGCAGTTTCCTAGTACACCTTTCCGTGGCCGGCCGTGTTCCCCTTCTTTGCTGAGTTGGTATTGGGGACAAGAGTCGGGTACGCATACGCTCCCACGTGCTTTCAAGTACCAGGCCGGGTCATAACAGAAACCACACCGCAAGGCGTCTTAGTTGGGCTGCCGCTGGGAAAAAGAGATCCCTCAGAAATTCGTGACGCGCACAACAATTCAACCATTGTTGCCGACGATGTCCACCGCGTGCTCCACTGCAAGGTCAGAGCAGGGACGGCGACTTGCCAATGAATTAGTTTATAGTAAGTGTGGACTTGCACATCGTCCACCGCACTCTCTTCTCCACACTCCCCACCTGGACCCGGCATCAAGACAGAGTCAGGAAGGCCAGAGGAGGGGGAGGGCGCAGGTGGCTGGCACGGCCAGACCCGCACCTAGGTGTGCAACCACACCATACACTTGACCAGGATCTTTCACCACCACCACCACCACCACCACCACCACCACCACCACCACCACCACCACCAACAACAACAACACCCCCAGAAAGGGGTCAGAAGGACGGGGATGGTGAAGGGACAGTCATGCCCACCATCTGTGTACCTGGCGGGCGCGCACGCACATCTGCCGGCAGGGAACCAGGCGTCAGGAACCTGCCAGCGTACACCAGGCTGCGAGGGACATGGTTTGCTGATACTGGCATAGCACACGCTTTCAGACCTTTGTGGCCCAGAAGGGCGGCACGTGCCCCTGCATTTAACCCGGGGCCGTCACCCATCAAGGTTGGACGACCAAACGGTCCACTAGCAGTGTGAGGAATTGCCGATAGAAGAGGCCAATCCCAGGAGATAGTTCATAAAAGAAGGGCGGTACGTGGCTCAGCATTTAGCCTGGGCCGTCCCGCTTCAAAGTTTGGCAACCAAACGGTCCACTAGCAGTGGGAGGAATTGCCGATAGAAGTCAAGAGGTCAATCCCAGAAGACAGTTCATAAAAAGAAGATGCATTCGATGGAACGCAATGCTTGTTCGCCTGACGCTTCGAATCGCTACACTCTAACCCATCATCAGGGACATTCGCAGTCTACCCCCTATCTACGACTGTCTCTGACCGAATGGCAATGCGGACTGACAGGAGAATATGATTCTTGTTTCGTCGATCACATCTTATCCTTCTTCTGAGTATGTCGCTGTCATAAGTGTGCGGGACAAATGGAAGATATTATTTGACGTCGCTTTCCTCTTTATATTCTACATAGTGGAGCTCGACAGATTGGGGCAGATTGCGGTCACGCAAACGGGTTCACCGATTTCCGCGATGATTGTTGAGGTTGATTTCGGAAGCCCCGAAATGGAGCTATTACGGCGGTACAAATCAAGACACTGGACGCGATATGTCGTCGACAAAACCAAGGTAAAAACAACCGAGTAGTTCAAATCACGACTGATCTCGGTCGTCCCCGGCATGTGGTTCTCGGGACAGGAATCAAGTGCGCCTACCAGGCCGGAGCATAACAGCTGTGTGGTTTCACGTCTCGACAGCACTAAATCTCAACCCCAGATGGTTATCAGGCTTGGACAGTGTACAAGTGCGTGGGCGAGGGAAGAGAGAGTGAGGTCGACTCTGGGGATCCAATCCCACGGCCTTCAGTATTTCAATCAGCATGCATGAATCCATCACGACGAGGTACGGCTCGTAGTTTGAAAGACTGCCAGCCGACTCACCAGTTCTGTCCTATCAGGACCAAGAGACAGATTCACTGTCTCCTCGACATAATCTCTATGACACTGCCACATAGGTGGGGTTCGAACCGTCCCCTCCTCGGTAAATCCCGATATATCGTGTGGGAGACGGTCGTGCGTGTGGCACGCGTAGACAGGCTGCTTAGTTCTGCCAGTCACTGCACCTGAATCCGCCTTCGGTCGTCTCGCTATCAGTGGAAGCTGATTCACGGACACCGTCCTTCACTTACCACATCATAGGGCGCACGATGGACGTCGTCATTCGCGATGTTCCAACTACCCTGTCGGCTTTCGAAAAGTATCGCTTTATTCTGATTCGTACTCCGCGCTCGACCACTGCAGTGGGGTTTTTATGCGTACTCGCAATTAACAGGTTTTCAGGGCGTCTACGGTTGGCGGTCGCCGGGAGGACGTTCTGACCCAGGTCTGGTAGTCAGAATTGCTTACCTTGACTGCGGGCGGTGTTTTGTCGGCAGGGGGAAGACTATCCCGGCCTCAGCTCCAAAGTTCCTTAGGATTTTTTGCTTTTTCTTTGCGAACCTTCAGTGTCGGCAATCCTAGCATGTGCGCAGTCCCACCTTCCATAACGAATGTCACACATGATGTGTGATGATAGACGGGGAGTTTCACGCCTCGACAGCACTAGATGATTAACGGGTTTGGACAGCAGACTGATGCATGGGAGAGGGAAGAGAGAGTGAGGTCCACTCCGGGGATCCAGTTCCACGGCCTTCAGCATCTCACTCAAGGCAAAAAATCTGACGCGCACTAATTCATTATGACGAGGTAAGGGTCGTAGCTTAAAAGGCTATCAACTGACTCGCTAACTCTGTCCTATCAGGGCGAAGAGTCAGACTCGGTTTCTCCTGGGTATAATCTCCACGGCGTACGCACATAGGCGGAGTCCGAATTGCTCCTTTCCTTGCGGCACCCGGCTGGGCGAACCCTACAGGCTCAGTGGAACGCGCGGACACAAACTGGCCGAATCAACTTGGACCCCCAAACCCATCCTCGCCTTACAGTGCGGGCTGCATGTCCGATTTCATCAGGCTCTGCTGATGAGCTGCTGTACATGTCGTCCGAAAAGTCAGACGCAAGATAAGACTATACTATTAAGCCCCTCTTCCTTCCCCTCCTGTATCGCAGTCGATCACGTGTTTGAACTGTGTTACTAAACAAATAAAGTGAGTGAACTTCGTGGGCGACTTTTTAGACCTAATCGGAGTGTGAGGTATCTGCAAAATGTTGATCCTCTTGTTCAGAAAAACAGACAGCAGGAGTCCGACTGGTTTGCCGAAGCTCAACTTTCCTTTACTGCCACAGTGCCCCCAGCATGTAGCAGGTTCGCTTTTTTCTTCTCTGTGGAGATCAGTATGGATAGTATGAGTCTAGTATCCTGTTGAAGAAACTCTAACTTCCAAAGAACTTCAGGGATCTCGGTCCGCATTAAGCGGCAGTAGGACCATGCTATAGGGCAGCTGCTGCTTTGGGCTTCAGTCGGGGAATTTCTGTGTGCTTCTCGGACTAAACTGCCTACCAGGTTGTTTGTAGTTACTTGACATTATGACTTGCTGTGGCAGGATTTTTGCAGGGGTATGGTTTGTCTCCGGGAGTACATACTCCGGGAAGCATATGCGTTGAACAAAAGAGATGAATATCTAGGGACCTTATGGTACCGCAAATTTTGATCCTCCATACTGCTTCCAGTCTTTTTCTTTCTTTCTCTGGTACGTACAAATAAATACCGCCAGTAACTTTCTTTTAGCATACTTGCCCCCCCCCCTCCTCACAGTAAGTGACCCCCGCCATAAGCCATTCCCTTACCAAGATTTTAATTACTAGCCACAATTTATTATTTAAAAAATCGATCAGACTTACTTCTGTCATAATATATAACGATGTTTGTTCTATTTAAAAAGAAGCAGTTTAAAAAATTACTGCCATCTCGGACAAAACAACCCTCAGAATAAACACCCAAAGGTAGGTAGCAGACGATTGCATAGTTTAACTCAAAATTTTCTTTTTTGATATTGGGCATTTAGTCAATAAATACTGCCATTCGACATCCACTATGTAAAACTGTACACCTGCGAAATAAATTTCGCCTTGAGATGATCAGCCAAGTTGTTCTACTGAGCTCATCTGTTACTCCGTTAGCTACATATATGCAGATAAAAGGTTCGCCCAGACGATGAGTTGATATTACCAGCTCGAAAATTCAAGAGTACAACTCAGTTTTTTTCCGAAGAGCCTTCTACTTCCATACCTATATATTTTGGAGGGCGGGCATCCCAAGAAATATAATATGAAGGCAAACAGGTTCTTCGGGAAAAATAGGGAACTTTATTATGTAAATTTCCGACACTGATCCCCCAGTTAGTCGTCAGACCTGAGTAAATGTGCAAAAAAAAACAATTAATATCTTAAAAGATTTGAAAAATCAATGTTCATTTAATATTTGTACCAGTAAGTGACCGCCGCGTGCGTCATTCTGTATTAAATGGTTCTTGCCTCTTACACATTTCCCTGAGATGTTTGTACACGGCATCTCGCTTAATGTGCTGATTGATGCATGACTCATCGGAGTGCATGGCTTCAAGAAACTCTCGGCCTTTTTAGATGGGCAAACTCCGACGATGCGAGTTTTGCCCCATGCGAAAGTGTGCCCAGTAACAAGAGTGTGCATGGCCATTTGAGACAGGTGGTCTCGCCTCTTAACTGCCAGTTGATGTTCTTGAATGCGTGTAGAGACAGATTTTCCCATTTGGCCACAATATACGGCAGCACAGACATCGCATGGGATCTTATAGACGACTTTCTTCTTATCAAGACAGCCAACCATAAACTGAGGGTGGGCTTAAAATGAGAGGAACCAAATAGTTCCAATCAAGCACCAAAAGCAAATATTTGACGGAGCGTTCCTTACATCAGGAGTGTGTATCAACTCGTCGAAAGACACCTAAGGACACAACAAATAAATTTGCACACAACCCGATGAGTAATTTACGCACTCAGTTTGTACACTAGAAGGATATGGTTCATATACCAAGCTAGAAGACATTCACTTGTCGTTGTATCCTGGAGTTAAATGTGGCAAGGAAAAGGATCTGTGGCTCAGTGGAAGAACATTGGGCTTAGAAACGCTCAGTGATCAGAGATTCTGGATTTGAATTCCTGTATCTGCAACCTGGGGCTCATTGTGACTGATGATGATGATGATGATGATGGTGGTGG
>CACRXP010000428.1:118016-132899 GCA_902702965.1 Spirometra erinaceieuropaei | reverse complement strand
AAGAAGAAGAAGAATAAGAAGAATGAGGAGGAGAAGGATAAGGATGAGGAGGAGGCGGAGGAGGAGGAGGAGGAGGAGGAGGAGGAGGAGGAGCAGCAGCAGCAGGAGGAGCAGGAGGAGCAGGGGGAGCAGGTGGAGCAGAAATGCACATGTGCACGCTTAAAAAGTCTTGTCTAACGCTTAGAGAGCAGGATGAAGCATAATAACAACAGCGCTCAAGGTAATAAGTCCAAATTTATACCTACATTGTAGAGTCCGAGAAATGGGAGGAGAATGGCAGCATGATATCTAGGGTAACTCATTCAGCGAACTCCAGAAGTACGAATGAAAGTACTACTAGATGGAAAGATTTAGGACCAAAATTATCAGAATTCTAAAAGATGGAAGTGATTCTTACCTTACACCAGGCCTCAGGCATCTGGGGTTAGCAGGGTTGATGTGCAAAATCCGCTCCTTGTGGGTTCGTATTTTGCGCAGTGTGTAAGGTAAACTGGTTAACGCCGTTGAGGTTCGTAAATGTAGACTCAAATACATTCCAGGCATGGACGGCCTTCGTGCATCTTGGATAATCGCGTGATAGGGAGGCAAAGGTTAATTCCAGGAGAACTTATCCACGATTCGAGGGAGTGTTAAGTGGCGACAAGCAGGATGGTATGTGCTTCGTTGTCATCGCAAACAAATTTCCTCGTATCGTGAAGAGGCGATATTCCCTAATAACAGGAAAGGGGCTCTAAATTAGCTTTGGAGGAGTGAACCTCCTTGAAGAAAGTTGAAATCTGATGTCACGTGTGGCAAGCATTTGGCGTCCTCCTGCGAAATTCATCAACGGTAGCTTTACTTTGAGAAAGAGGGCTGGGATAACGTGTCAGTCGGAGAGCACAAAAAGTGGGAACCCATAAGATAACCTGTAATCCTAGTTATTTTTTATTTCCACTTGAGTTCAATTTGAGATATTCGAATTCGAGCTGGGGCATCTGGTAACTTTGTGGGTTTTTCTGTCTTTAAACTAACTCTCCGTGGGACGCCGCAACTTCTGCTGAATTGTCTAGTTGTAAGAAAAGAAGTCCTACCCTGGCTTATCGTCTCGGCGCAGGCGATCCTGACAGTACACAACGCTTGACCACCTCCGAATGCGCTTACAGTGGGCAGTAGACTATCTCAAACTGTGAGCTTGAAAAGTCGTCGACTCGTCAGCCAATTCCAGCATCTCCTTCACTTCACCCTTTCCCACGTCAAGGGTCTAAGTAACTGGTGTTCCCAAGATTCACTTACGCATCCTGCTCCACAATAACAATCTCGGCGAAGTCTGGTTCTGCAGCCCCACTTGATCGATATCATATGGTTAGCCGCTTAAAACAATTTCAGTAGGTGTAGTCAGGTTGGCTTTACAAATATCACGTGTTTACACCTTTTATACCATCTCAATGAAGCAAGTAACTCTGACACGGATGGGATGAGTGCTTATAAGCCATCCTCGTATACATCAGATATCAGTTCACACGCGCTTCCCTGCGCATGCTTCGAGTCCTGCTTGCGCTCTCATTATTATCCTAATCTAGCAAGCGTCTAAGTAGGCTTGTTAGTGGAATTTTTCGGACAGACTGGAACTCCGCTAGCTCCACTTCAGTGCCAGGCGGTTCCTTCCTTGACCCTCCAGTTGTGATTGCACCCTCATTATATAATTCATCCAGCGAGTAGCTGTATCACTGAGAGAGTCTGTACACGCCACTTTCACCTGCATCCCGGCGCGTACGTCAAACTCTGCTAGCGCGCTCTATCCCTCCCTGTTCCATCGAGATATTCAAAGTCGAGCTGGTGCATCTGGTTACTTTGCGGTTTTTTGTGTTCTTAAACTAACTCTACGAGAAACGCCGTAACTTCCGCTGGATTGTCTAGTTGTAAGAAAAGAAGTCCTACCCTGGCTCATCGTCTCGGCGCAGGCCATCCTGACAGTACACAACGTTTGATATTGTTTTAGTAAGCTAACCATATGGTGTCAGTCGAGTAGGACTGCCGAACCAAACCTCGCCCTTTTGGAACCTCATGATTTAGCTGGCACGATGATGAATGTGGGACTGCGCACATGCTAAGACTGCTGGCATAGAACGATGGCAACGAAAAGAAAAAGATAAAAACTCTGAAAGACTTCAAAGCTGACGGTGGAATAGTTATCCTGCTGTTAACAAAGCCCGTCCACGATCAAGGTAGTCAATTCTGACTACCAGATCAGGGTTATAACGCACCTCGTTGACCGAAAATCGCAGGCGTCCTGTGATAGCACCCCTCTTTCAGAAGGGCCGCAACTTCGGCTGAATCATCAAATCGTTAAAACTGAAGCCTTGCTCTGACTCACCGTCTCAGCGTTCTGTGAGTGCAGATGATCTTGACGATTAAGAGAACCCGGTCACCTCCGAATTTGCTTGCATCAGGCTTACTGAAAAGTCCTCGAAGCTTCAGCCACTTCCAGCCTCCCCGCTCACTTTACCCCTTTCCATGTCACGAGTCCAAGTCACTAATGGGACCCCAGCAATTCACTTACGCGCCCTGGTCCGCAATAACAATCAGTGCGCATATTAAAAAGTATATACCCTCGATGATCTCAGCAGAAACTACCAGTTGCCTTCCGTTCCTCAGTCGTTCCACCCCTCACTGTGTGCGATATGACTGCTTGTGGTGAGCCTTCCACTGAATATGTAATCATGACTTCTAAACAGGGATTTCTACTGTTCCGTAGCATGAGGAGCAGTGAATGTCTTCTGGCTATCCCAGTGTTACCTATGTTTCTTGTCTGCCTTGATAAGCTGCAGACATCTTAATCAACATATACATGCAAGAATTTCTACAAATCATCACGGTGCCGGAAGAAGGGCATCCCAAGAAATTGAATTGAAAATAAGTAAGATTCTTTGGGAAGAGACTAAACTTTAATGCGTAAATTTTCATGTCTGATGCCCCAGCTCGTTGTCAAAATTTTGGGTTATGTACAAAAACAGTTAATTAATTAACCGTGTAAAACAAGTGATTCTATGGTTGGCTGAAGCCTGCGCCAATGCGCATCAATGGTTTTTCGTCATCCCCTCGGCTTTGGCTGAGCTCGCTTCAATTTGTTCTTGAAAAATTTGTATGTGGCATCTAAATCGACATGTCGATTGATGCATGCCTCATCCGAGTGCATTGCCTCCAGGAATTCGCGGTCTTTCCTTATTAGACAGGCGCCAACAATGTGAGTGTTCTCCCATGCACATTTGTGTACAGTGTCCAGTGTGTGCATAGTCACCTGGGATAGGTGATTTCGTCTCTTCACCGCTAACTGATGTTCATGTATGCGGGTAAAGCAGTTTTCCCAGTTTAGCCACAATAGACGGCATCACAACTGGGACGTGGTATTTTGTAGACAACACCTTTTCCATCAAGATAGCCAGCCCTATCCTTAGGGTGTACAAGCTGTGTACGCAAGGTGGTTGTAGTTTGGTGTGCTACTTGTATCTGATGCTTCTTCAGCTGTGTTTCGACGAGTTCAGATACATTTTTCACGTGTGGAAGGGTTCGCCAAGTGATGATTTTTGGTGTCTGGGTGGCCGTTGTTTTCGAAATACCTTTCTGTTTAAACTCATGTTTCATGCAATGACGTACAAAGTCGCGCGGGTACCCGTAGTAGGAAAATAATTTGAAAAAGTATTTCAACGGATTCGTGCTGAGTGATGGCTGTGAATAAGATACTGCCAAACGACACGAATGCTATGTATTTCTAATTGGATCAAAGGCACTCAAAATTTGCTCCTGTTTTACGTACTCGCTTCCAACAAGGGCTGGACTTGCTTGGTGTAGATTCAATTTCCGAGAAGTTAGTTTTCCTTAATTTTGCTAAAAGACTCTGGTTATTTGTACCTGGCATCCCTGTCTAGCGTTCGAAAATTCCGATTGGTCCACTCATGCGGGACTCCGAATACTGCTGATATTAGGATATAGTACGTACTAAACAGTCCGTATTAATTGTTACACTTATATGTGTATAAAGTCGGCGATTTTGGAGTTGCCCCGGATCGAGCCTTCCAGAGCGCTCAGCCGGTTCTGATCTTTCACCATCTTCCATGTATCCTGGTTCCGCCCACGCATAGTAGTGTCGGTATTCCTATTTTTAAAATAAAGATGGTGAAATCTGTATTACTGACGAGCCATGTCGCCCGCGAATTCACATCCAAACATTGCGCCCAGTATATGCCGTATAGAAGTTGACTACCTTTCATATCGGTTCTGGTCCCCATCGGCTGAAATATGGGACACAAAGGTAGGTTCCGAGCCCCGGCCCCAGCCTTTGCTGCATTAATTTTTGCCTGAATCACACTACCAAACCGTCATCTTCTGATGACGCAAATATGGGTGGGTTCTGTACGACAGGCCAACGAGACGTGTTCTGTAAATACTGCATGCCTGCGAATATCTGATTAATATGCCTTACCATCTCTGATGATATTTTCGAAGGAGGAATTTGAATGATCCTTTGAGCTACGGCCTAAATCCCACCGTTTCATGACCCAAATGTGATTAAACTCGTATCGTCCGGTGGGGCCTCGTAGCTCAGATGATTAGAGCTTTGGCTGTACTAAAGCCCTCACCTTGCTGTCGTGGGTTCGGATCCCACCGAGACACCGAGTTTTTCACAGTTGGGTCAAAGCGAATTATATCTTACCGACAATTTATAACATTAAGATTTTCGCGAAGTCTGTTGAGTAAACCCACAACCGCTGTGGCACGATTCACACCCGCGTATTTGGATGCTATAGCAAGTCTAGTACACAAATCAGACGGCCCCAATTTAACTACTGAAAAGATCGAATTTGCCACAGACTGCGCATTGACAAAACAAAATTCCTGTTCCAGTGGCGTGACCAGGATAGATTCAATAGTGCATTCCACCTCGCAAGAACTTTTCTGCCCTAAGACCGCTGTCAGTAGACTTCAACTGAAAGCCAAAATCACACTACCTATGGTTGTAGTAGCAGTCATGCTTTCGGATATCTTGCAAGTCAGGTGAAGAGTTTGTCGGCTGACGATCAAGTGATGCACTCTCCGATTTCACAACCCTCCCCACGTGCCCGATTCCCCTGCCCAGGGAAACTCTCAGCGGAGTAGGAGGGCGCGGACGAGCAATAATCCCAGTGACAGTGAGCCAAATTGCCGAGCAATCGTCACACCAGCATCCAACATGGATGACGAAATCGCGGCGATTAATGACTCGGACGCGGACTGACCAGCCATCATCGCATCAATTACGATCCCAAGGCCGTGACTGCCAGAGCTGTTAATTACAGTACGCATATGGCCCCACGGCGGCCACGCGCTATAAATATTGCACTCCTTTTACCACCATTACCCTTGTCTGCGACCGTCTTTGGTGATGGGTTCGAGTGAGAACCCGAATCATCAGGCCAATAAACCTCCTCTTCCAGTGAACGCATCTTCTTCTTCTGAACTACTTCCTAGAACTCGCCTGTACGCTTCTATCGGCAGTGTTTTTCAGTGTTTGCGACATTACTCACCGTACATCCGTTTCACCGATTTCAGTCGCTAAACCGATGCTGCGATGGCGTGGGAACCCCAAAACGTCCACCAAGAGCACGGCAGGTACAGACAACATCAAAGAAATTGATGAAACATGCTAGACAGGAATCCAGGCGATGGCAGTAAGTAAACAAACTCCCGTTGTACCGCAATCTGAAGAATAATATGATCTCATGATCTTGTTGTGATGATACTGCTGCTGCTGCTGCTGCTGCTGATGATGATGATGATGATGATGAGGAGGAGGAGGAGGAGGAGGAGGAGGAGGAGGAGGAGGAGGAGAGGAGGAGGAGGAGGAGAACGACGACGACGACGATGATGATGATGATGCGCTAATAATAATACTAATAATAATAATAATAAGATATTATTATGACTATAATAATAATAGTCACAAAAATAAGATTTTATTATGATCATGATCTCATGATCATAACGTGATTTTATTGCAGTCCACATGGCCAGCAGACTCTGGTTCTCGTAGCGTTGATTGGCACACCAACATGGAATGCGTCAGCATGAGTGTCAACCATAAGTAGGTGCCTCGATTTTTCCAAACACTGAGCAGTCGCTTCGTCCTTCCTGAAAAAAAGGAACTCATAAAAAGCGACTTTGGCTGAAATTATAGATTGTCACATAATCAGCACAATTGTTCGGGTGTTTTTGAACACATAATGACAATCCGCAACCACGTTAAATTGCGTACAGTAGAAGTGCTAACCCATAAAAGGCTAACCGAAATTCTGAAATGCGTCTTCGACTCGAAAAAATTACTTAAGTAAAGTTGTAATATTAGCCACAGTGCAGTATCATCCCATAATAGTTCAGTTTCTATGGGATGCCTGATTTTGGGTGAGCTTCTTTTCGGCCGCCGGCAAAAAAACTATGCTCTATAGGAAGTGACTACTTAATTAGCATGAATTTTTCTCAGTGATTTTTGATGCCCTTAAAAATTCAAATATTTTTCATAAAAAGACATAAAAAATATTCCTATTTTAACCCATTTGGTAAAAAATTACGTCTTTTTCAGATCTTTAACTTGAAGAAAGGGCATGTTTATTTTTTTTTTAATTCTGATTATGAGATTTATCAAGACCGCGAAATGCCTGTTCATAAAACATCGTGTCTCTGCATTTGTAATGTGGCCTGTAAAGTTTGCGATCTGGCCTAAACCCACTGCTAAATTTTATGAACGCCATATAGTTTCCTCTTAATACTGTAGAGAAATGTACGATTTTCGTACACAGAAAATATGCAGCTCCAAGTTTGAAACCTCGAATGCAAATGTAACTGCAGGACAGGTTCAAAATTATTCGGGAATTAGAAATGTTTTAAAAACCGAACTATACCCTTCATCCGAGCATAAAATTTAAAGACGTAACTTTCTGTCAAGTGAGTAAAAGAACGAATATTTTCATGCCTATTCTATAGAATATATTTCTGAATTTATCAGGGTGTCGAAAATCACCATGAAAAATGCACACTGCTTAAGTAACCACTTTTTGTAGAGTGTGGTCTTTGCAGGTTGCCGGAAAGAAGTTCATCCAAAAGTCGGCATCCTCAAGTAACTGAATTATTATGGGATTATACTGCATGGTGATTAATATTACAACTCTAGTTAAGTAATCTTTTCGAGTCGAAAATGCATTTCAGAATTTGGGTTGACCTTTCATGAGTTAGCACATCTACTGTAGATTTGGCTTAGTAGACCGCGTGCTGTCTCCATGACCGGTGTCTGACTATGTTTGAATTTTCCACGCAGAACATTCGAGGAGAGGTAGGATGGCAGAATCGCAGTTCTATGGAAAGAGTAGACAATTTGTCATCGTTACTCAGTGGCTTTCAGAGTTGCACTATAAAACCCGACTGTAAAAGACAGATAGGTCCCATACGCTGAGGTCTGCCGGTGATGAGGCTTAATAGTCATTTAAGGGGGATCTGAAGTCACTCATGTTTGACTTACTCTGACGGTGAGCACCTCATTATAATGGCTGTCAAAAGCTTTTGAGAATAAAATACAGACTCCATCCTGTGACCGCTTTGGTTTCAAAGATGCCAGATTTTCTGCCGATACGGACAAGTTTCGTAGGGTAATTTCGCCTGCTTGCAAAAGCCTGCTGCTCCACATGAATAAATGTTATCTTTCTAAACGTTTAATTGCTTCCACCTTTATCAGTAGCCCTATCATTTAGGTATTCATTAGTTAAAATGATCGATTTAAGGCTATTTCGTCGGATCGGCTCACCATCTTACACACGGTCCATACTGGCTCGCTTCTAATCTGTGGGAGAAGTCTCAGTCTCCATACTGCTTTCCCTCAGTTCGAAAAGTGGCATAGCTTGTTGGTGGGTAGGCCCATTCACATAGCTTGCGGATGTGCTAGTCAATGCAGATGACTAAGTGGCTTGCGGTTCTCCCTAAGCTCTCCCTCGGCAGTTTTTGGGTGAGGTCGTGGACTCATGCTGGCAACATCCATTTTCCAGCTCATTCTCGTGTCTGTCTGTCTGTCGATCTCTTCTGACTGCTTTCGACCCAATCAGATCATGTCGCTTTTAATGGGTTAGAAAACTGCACTTTGATCACGCGGCTGACAATACAGAAATGTGTTAGCTGTTCTTTTGACGCCTGCTGTCCGGCTCCGTCTTCGCGCACGCAATACTCCCTGCCGAACTTGCTGGGAAATCCACTATGTTAGGTGTGTCACTGGCAATGGGAACGAGGAAATGTGCCGAATTGTCAAAAGCAAGTCCCTTAATGTGTACGACATTTAATAATCTGTCTATATTATCGGCCGCTCGGACAGAAAACATGGCATCTTCTCTTTTTTATCTCCTTCCCTAGATCAATTTCCCACTTTATTTTCTAAGGAACTACCTAGTTATTTATGACAAATTCTGGACGAACTCCGGCATTTGCTTTGCCGTTTTCCAAAGTCAGACGCAGTCGGAAACGCATGTCAAGATGCACATGATCAAATTGAACCCTACAAGTCCAATGGCCATGTCGTTAGGAGCTAATGGAACGAGTGAATCGGAAAACTACACTCGGCCAGTTTGAAGATTTGGTGCGACCACATCAAGTGCTCAGTCCAACCGCAAACAAAATGTAATTATAAAAGTAGTCTCAGAGGCAACCTCAACAACTCCTAGAGACAAAGTTAAACAAGATGCAGGTTTTTTTGAGGGTGTGTTAGAACTTTCCTAAGGGACGGCGAGTCGTTTAACATTCGCAAGGAATAGAGGAGACTCAGCAAGCGTCCGGTTTAGATTCACAGACACGACCCTTAACATAATTCTGGAAACCAAAGTTCAGACTTAGCTCCTACTACAGAGAAAATCTTCTCGGCGAGGCATGTATGCGGAAAATTTTTCAACCGGATTGCAAAACAAAAGAAATAATTTAGATAAGGCAGCTGATAACGGAACCGAGGGGGCAGAGGCGCAACAACGAAACAGACCTCAAAAGTCGAACGAGAACTCTTTCGATTGCAGGGAGTCATTCTGACAGTCTAACCACTGTAAGGATTTCCAATTTAGGGGCTAATATGAGCACCAGTGGTTGATGTCAAGAGTCTCAACAACAACCTAGATGAGTTCAAATCTCGCATAATTACATTAGCAAAAACCTGGTTGACTGAAGAAATAAGCAGCAGCGAAGTCGGTACTGGGGGTTATCAAAAGCTCCATTGTGGCGTATTTAGACGCAAAGGCTCAGACATTGCAATTTATGTATCCCATGAAGTTCTCTGATGTCGGAAGGAAGTATCCGGCGTTGTTATTAAAACAATTGTGAAATAATTTCGTGTAAATTAGGGGAGGACGAATGCCGACTCTCAGCCTACGTGTTGTCCGTGGGCCTTCCCGCTGGAACGAAAGCCCGGAAGTGGAAATACTGAGTTAATTGCGACTGATATGCAGGCTGAAGAACTTCTTACTCCTGTCCAATGTTAACGCTTATAGAATGGGCTGGAAAGTACTCGTAGTAGACGTCCCCAACCAAATTATCCGACTACATGTTATTGCAGTTTTCCCTGAACGAATACCTCATGGGGCTCGATACACGGCTCAGAGATGAACAGCGATCTACGTATTTTGGTCTTATTTTCAATAAGGAAGAAGTCATAATCCAAGTAGGCTAACAAGCTCCACTTGGCTTGAGTGAACATATTGCTTTTACTTACGTGTGTTGTCCCCTACCTTCTCCACAACCGCATACCAAGAGGCATGTACTCATTTCCGCCTAGTAACAGGAGTAAACATAACTGAGAGTAAAAGGAAACACAAGGGAACACAAAGTCAAAGACAGTTAGGGTAGGCAATGTCAGCGTAGAGCGAGACACGGCGTGCGCAGTGCAGCGTGAGAGAGCAAATAGTGGCACCGGCGAGAGCCGGAGGACTATCGGGCACCGAAGCTAATCGATAATCAAGTGCAACTATGCGCGGCCGCTTGGGCCCTTCGCGACGCCGGCGCAGCCGACCCGGGAACCAATCAAATCGCGAGCAGGCTAAAGACCCACTACCCCCCCAGAGTACGCTAGCTCGCGGCGAGCTCGCTTGCTATTAGGGGTTGGCCAGTATGGCGACTAACGCATAACATTGAATAGAGATTGTGAGAGAAGAACTTGCATTTTGAAGATCTAACATAATTTTCGAAAGGTAAGAAGCAACGTTAGGAATGTTCTTAACCAATACAGCTTGCTAGAACTTCCCTCATGCACCGACTGACATCAGAGACCGTTACATGCCCCGTGAGGCCCAACATGTACATCTGCAGCAGGAGGCTGTACGAGTATAAGATTATGAATTTAAGGCTAGCATCAGAAAGGCATTTTCTGAAGAGCCATGGAAAGTCCAATTACTGTCTCAGTACGTTTAGTTCGTGTTTATTGTGAAATCCTCTAAAGACGATCCGGAGTTTGAAACGGGCCAAGATAGTGTCGCCACTGAAAGCGAAGAACAAAGTCCGGGTCGTCAGTCATACTAAGCTAGACAAGTCTCTCGGATGCAATGGGGCTCCTGGGCTGATACTCAGGGAATTATCGGCAGATTTGGCAATGCCAAACGGGGAGCCTGCATTCGCAGTGGAAGACAAGTGATACAGCAGTTCGAACAACGAGATACAGTGCTCATCAGTTAGCTGGTAGGTCTTCAGCGCTCTAGGTGGTGTGTCATTTGGGTGTTTCACAATTAATAGCACTGCTCGACTCCTAAATGCAATTCGGCAACTTAGGAAATATCCGAATATTTTGTTTTATTTACCCTTCCTATGCTTGGTCAAGGGCTTGTGAGAGTGCGTTCATAAAGTCACTCATCTTGACTGTGAGTGCGCAGTCCCGCGCATATTATCTTCACATTCGTCCGTTTATAGCCGCGATCACCGTCTTGAATAAGAAACACCAACGTGCGCAAAGACAGTAGAATTCACTGACTTCCTGACGCAAAGAAACAGGAAAAGATTTTCTTTGCCAAAAGTTAGCAACGGTCTGTTAGGTATGAAACATTAAATATGCGGTTTTGGGCTTCAGAAAAACAGTGTTATCTCAACTGACGTCTGATAAACATTAAACGAGGTTTGCAGTACTCAATCCCTTCAATTTTTCCTTCATCTGATGCTACCTTCGCCACCATAAACTTCGCTCCTGCAAACCTTCAGAAACTGATAAGCTAGCTTACTAGCTCGCACTCAGTAAGAACTGACAACATTCCGAACTCCCTTATTAAACAGCTAAGAGATTCTCCCCCCTGCTTAGCAAATCCTCCTCAGTCTTTCTCGAGAATGGCTTTTTTCCTGACTATTGGAAAACTTCTATTATTACTCCAGTATTTAAATCTGGCTGTCGTTCTGATGTTCAAAACTATCGGTGTGTCCATAAAACACTTTCTCGATCTACTTACTCTTCCTCGTAATGATTATTTATCTGCAGTCGTCATCTATTTTGATTTTAGTAAAGGCTTTTAGAAAGGGCCACAAAGAAAACTCCTGGTTAAATTAGAAGCTTAGGCGCTTCGCAATCCCCTTACTGACTTTATTAAGTAATACCTAGCTAATCGTAAGCAAACGGTTTTACTGGGTTCTTCATTTTCCAGTGAGAACCCTATTGTAAGTAGTGTCCTACAAGGTACCGTTTTTGATCCTCTTTTGTCCTTGCTCTACATTAGTGGTACCTCGTCTGCAATTAAACATTCTCAATCTTTTAGTTATGCTCATAACGTCAAATGCGTATATCCATTCAATAAATCCATGAAATAACATTGCGTGGAGAAAATTCGTGCTAATTTGTTTGTTCTATCAGCTTGGAGCTCAAAATGGCTAATGGAACTCTATCCATCAAAATGTCGCTACATGTATTTTGGACCTGAAAAGCTACCCCAACCAGTGGTGTTTCAAGACACACATATGACTGAATGTGCCACCATCAAGGGCTTAGGTTTAGGCCGCTTTAATAATCTAGATCACCCGCCACACACCGACAGAATTACGTCCAAAGCCGTCCAGATATGTGGTTTTATTTCCCACAATTTCTATCTCCCCGAAATTAGATTAAGACTTTATCGAATGTTTACACTTCCCATTCTTTAGTGCATTTCTTCATTCTTTGGTTTGATGAAAGAGGTTAGTCATGCAAAAATTAAAAAGGCTCAAGGACATTTTACGAGAAGACTCTTAAGCACTGCACATGCAAATATTTCCCACTCAGGTGGATGCCAGCTAATGAAGCTAAGATTTCTCTGGTTTCGAAAACTGTAAGCAAACTCCTGTCTCCACTTTCGCATTGATAATAGTTAAAATCTTCCTTGGATCTAAGCCCTTATCCCTGTTAGTCGCCCAAACGATCTTGTTATTCTCCCCTGATTATACCTCATCCCGCGTCTTACACCTCTAAGCGCTCCCTTTTTTCGCCTCCAGGTGTACTTTCCTCTCGAATAACATTCCAATAGATACAAGCTCATTTGCTAATCTACATACTTCTAAGAGAAAGCCGCGTCTTTATCTTAATAATGACTCGATTAGACTTCTATTTTCCTCCTCCCGGGCAACTTTATCAATGAGGCTGGGAAATGGCTGACGAGGATTTCGGACGCGGTGACCAAATTACAGCATGTGCGCACACGTTTTCCTATAGGTGGCTTCACCTTCATTGATGAGCATCAAAATGTTCGATATTCTCGACTTAACAGTCTATGCATCGCGTCATTCGCAGAACGCGATGTCCTCCCTGACATATCCTCTCAAAGAAGTAACGGGGCCTGATTGACGTGCACGCTCTAAGCCACCTCCGTTCCGCTAATTACCGACCCTCATCAGGAATATCCTTTGGCCCTTGCGATTTTTAGCTCTCACCCCCAATCGATTATTTCCGCGGTTCTCAATTCCATCTCCTCATTTTGACTCCAAACATCCTGCTGACGATCACGGCGGAATTCTCTGTTTGTGTCCTTTGCTTGTAGGTTGGTCGGTCAGCGAAGGAGTCCCATGGTCGCATTCTTCCCTCAACGCCTTGTTGACTGGCCTAGCCTTTACTGTCCCCTCCTAGGCTGAACTCTAAGCCGACTGTGACCAATCGCGTCTGGGTTCCTCTCTTCTCGCCACTTTGAGGCGGATAATCTCGTCCGGTCTACGAATTCTGCCTTGACGGTTTCCGTTTAGGATCCCTAATGCAATATCAAATACAGGCCAGTCCTGTTCGACCCCCATAATTACCCTTTCGTGAGCGACAATTTTTCTCTTCTCAAAAGTGGGCTCATTCATATTCATTTTGTCTTTCCAAAAAAAAGGATTTTTACCCTGCTCCCTGACCGTTTTTTTTTATATCTGACTGCTTATTCTACAAGCATAAACTGAATGCCGGAGGTTAGGTGAAATCCTGGGCACAACGCTTCGTAACAGCTTCATTGGAGAATCCGGCTTTTTCGATCTTAATATGGCTGCCTGGAAGCTGAAACACCGGTATCTAGGAATTCATCTTCTTGACATGGCAACTGGCAACTACCAAACATGCAAACTGACACACTCGCAGGTAGCTCAACCTCCAACCAACAAATATAGGATGTTCGGGATCCCAAAGCTGCTGAACACGAAGCTCTATTCCTAAGAGGGTTTGCTTGGTTTTTTTCTAATTTTTACTTTTTATCTGCCTTGGAATTAAAAACAGGCTCTTAATCCACCCGCCAGTGTGTAAGCGGACACCCAAACCAGAAGCAGTCAAAGTGCAGCCGAAATGGGTGACTTCATCGATAAAAACAAAGATGCGAGTTCTGGGAATTAGTTGATAAGAAGACAAGGCGATCGTCGGAGCAAGGACTTCAATCGTCCGGCGTTTCGGATTCGCACTTGGATCCATCCTCAGAGACAGGGGCAGAAAAGGGTGACTCGTGCACAGAAAGTTGCAGTATTTATAGGTTGCAGTCGCTATGTTACTGCAAACCTTTCGTAAATAACCGCTCTCCCCTTCATAAACGATTGTTGTCCGCTGGTCCACTAATTGCCTGATGGCCGGCATGCAAGTTGTTAACTTCTAAAATCTCATCACGCGTGTTGGATGCTGGCCCAATGATTGCTCGGCCATCTGGCTCACCGGCTTACGCGATCCCCGAGTGGTCAGTTGCTTTGGCCAGCCGTTGCCTCAGCACGCAATATGGAGTGGGGATTTCGTTGCACTTGCTGGTGGACTAAGGTCCCGTGAACCATGACTCAAGCAACTCGCGGTTCACGCGATTATCCCTTTCGTGATGATTCCGGCCTTATCGAACTTGAAGGTGTGGGCGGATCTCATCGAATGGGCTGCGACCTGAGAATTGGTGTCAGTTCTCCGCATAGCTGCCGCGTGTCCGGCAATTCGTGTCTGGAGCAGTCTTTCAGTTTCTCCGACGTATTTTCTTTCTTTACAACTGCACCAGACCGAATAAACGACTCCAGATGTTTCATTAACGCAAATGCAATGTTGCATGTGGCGCAGAGAGAGGGAAAGTAAGAAGAAAAGAAGTTTCCCTATGCTCACATGCTGAGACGGCAATTTGCTACAGCTTATGGGATAGAATTGGTATATTTAATCATTATTATATCACTATTATGCATCAGGAGAACATTGTCTGCAAGCCTTTATAATAGGGGACGCACTGCGCTCTAAAACCACACATATTGGACTAAATCTGATATAGATCAGCAAATAATTAGTGTGCATATTTGGGGCTATTTGTGGCGCAGAAAGCTTAAAAGGACATGGGATAAGTAATGCAGGTGATGGATTTGTCCAAAGACAATAAGCAGCAATATTACAGCAATTAACAACGCAAATGTCGACTATCAAACAATTAGCACAAC
>CACRXP010000428.1:63143-74267 GCA_902702965.1 Spirometra erinaceieuropaei | reverse complement strand
CATGGGCCGATGCGTTTCTGATTCACCGTTGATTGATCAAAAAGGACACCATAGCAACTGAGGCCTCATAACCGTCTTTCGGGGATGTGGGAGCCAAGTATCTCTTCCGACCGACCGAGTTGCCTGTCCTCATGCTAAGTGACGCGCACATCATACATGTTGACGTCGCGATTGGCAGCCTCCAGGTCAGCATGCTGATGCTCTTCAAGGAGATGAAGACGTTTGCCCCGCACGCACAGGTGCCGCTCCTGCCAATGGGTACCGACAAAAAGCGTCGCAAGCCACTGCGACATTACCAGGCTTCGCTCGCCGCCATCCTGTGCAATCCCGAAGCCTTAAACTGGAAGTCGTTTGCGCTCCAAGCCGGCCCCATGCAACCGCGAGACGTCGAGCCACGACCTCTCCTGCTTTTGGGGCAACCCATAGGCTATGGTCTGATTTGACTCGCTGAGGGCAAATGAGATCGAGGAGAGCAATTTTCCATCGAACACTAGTCTGTGCAGTTTGAACTCTGGTCTTCACATGCGTACAAGCATTGCATTGTACAAGCATTCTGCAGGGTTCAGAGCGATCTCTCGCAGACAGTACTTATTGTTGGGTGGGAGCTGGTTGGCCATTAAAAAAGCCGCCTGCGCCCCATGGAACAGGCGCAGAGGCGGACTTTCACGGCGTCTACTGCGCGCTCCCCTCCTCCAATCGCCTTGCTGCGACGGCCGGACAATGTCCGGACGGTCGGTGGTGTGCGCGGACCCGTTTACGCGCGCCACACACGGCCTCGCACGAACGAGAATGCCACGAAGCCTACATTAAGGGGGGGCGGCATGACGGTTTACGTTAAGCATTTTGTCATAACATTTCGACCACGCTGCGGTAACTCCCATTTCAGACCCAAATCCTCTCCCAACTGACCGCCAGCTACATGAGGTTTCAGTTCTACCAGAAGTACGGCAACGAACCCCACCTTTCGAACGGCGCCAAGCTGGTTCCCAGAATGCAGCTTTGAGGGCCTCTTGCTACCTGTGTGGATTGTCTAAGCAATGTCTTGTGATATGTGGCGTGCTGTATGCCCAACTTACTGTTTGTCCTTTTATTACATTCCTTAATAAAACTTTTTTTATCTCGGAATGAATATTTTTTGCTCTGCCACAATGTGGGCTTTGAGCAGGGTTTCTGGTCATTTGTGCTAAGACAGATTCCCGGTTGTTCGATCGGGCGATTACAGGCTGGCACCGAATCAGCCGGGGGGAGTTATCGTGTTCCCTAGTGAGGTCGGATTCGCGGTATTCAATGGGGGGCGGACGCCCACCTGCGCTAGGAAGTGGCTTTCTGCTTAAAGTGACAGGAATAGCGCTCCCCCTGTATCGGCGTACATTTACCCATCAATGTAAGGGATGCTTTGACCGATCTCCGGTATCTTTGGCCCTGATGCGAAGTTAGTCTGACAACTGCAATGAGTGAGTGTAATATCTGAGTCCGAAGTCATCTTAATCGGGTTAGGAGTGTTGCACCCAGGATTGGTGAAAGACAGGTGTACGGGCCGGCCTTAGCGGCCGGTGCTGGGAAACGTGTAAGTGATGCGGCTGCGATCATGCCTGATCTAGCCGGCCTCGATGATGTCACGAACTGTACCTCCACGCGTGACGATCCGCGGCAACAGATCTGGACAGTTCAACCCATTCCATTCGCCAAAGACGTAGGCCGAATGCCGAAGGTCCAAGAACCACCTCCATGTCTTAACGAACTGTGTCGAGCCAGGTTTTGAACTGACCCCCTCTTCGACGCCTCCAGTGGGGCAACGGTGCCGGATCCAGGACAATAACACTGATCTCCAGAAGGGGACGACGATGAACATGCCCGAACTACCCCCGTGCTACGGGTGACCTTGCGCTAAATACTCGGAAGGGGCATCCATTCCCGTGTCCGAACCTTAGCCCTGACCGTAGCCGCCCTCCCGGAGTTTAGCGGAAGGCCACCCGTAGTACCGTACTGTACCAAGGAAACAACAAGAGTTCGTCTGGATTTATGTCGACGTCCACAAATATACACGCGGGAATTCCAATGACTCAACGCCTCCTTGACTTCGAATTCCGTCCATTTCTTCAAACTAGCTCGTTGCTTTTACTAGAAGAAATCACATTTGCAGAATTTACCTGCATTACGTCCCTGCTTTCCCATACTTTGGAATTAGAGAAAAAAAGAGATACGCTAGAACGAGCTTCTGGGGAATTTCGCAGTGAAGCCGAGTCTACTCACAGTCCACCTGCAGTGAATCTGGTCGTCTCTTTGCGACTAAAATGGACTTATGATTCCCTCAGGACGACATGGACCCCCCGAAGGGCGGGCTGTCGCTTAATCTAACTTCAGACTGTGCGAGGCATCCACGAGTGGCGGACGAAAGCCAGCTGCGAAACAGGCCAGCACTCGAGTCCGATGAATAATCAGCCACGGACTACGTGGTGTTAATACTTTCGAATTAGGCTGGACAGCAATCTGACAAAGGATTACTTGAAAGTGGCCGCCATTCAATAAGATTTTACCTTCCGACTGGCCCAATCGTGAAACCTTAAGCCGACGTGCCAAAGCGGTGGATGGGGCTCACGAAGGCCGAATCGATTAAGCAAACGGAATCGCCCCTCTGAAAGGTCCAACTACGCAACCGCCGTCCGGTGGGCCATGGCTTAACCCACGTTTATGGACCAGCGGAGAGCCAGAGCGTGCGTGCGCGCTCCGATTGGACATGTCAAGGACGAATGGGGGTGTTTCCCTACCCAAGGACAGCAGTAAATCCCCTTGGCGGTAAATGAAAAGTAACGATGCGCTTTGAGCATAAAAAACCTATGAAATTCGGAAGTCGAAAGATGAAAGCGCCAAATGGCGCAGTAGATCATAAACGAGCCTTCAGAATTCGATCGGTTTTTTGGTGAATGTGGAAGAAACACGGCGGAAAATAGTCAGTACGCAAGACCTCTGAAGCAGTACTTGTTGATGCATTCTCTTCCCGCTCACGGCTTCAAGATCTCATGGCGGTCGACGTTGTGATGATGGTGACTACGTGCCACTTGGCTGTTTACTTATCCTAAAAGTCATAGGAAAATTATTTGAAAAAAATATGTACATACATTCTATTTTTTGTCAGTTTATTTTTGTAAGGATAATAGACAGCGCCTTTGAAAGCCCTATTGTTTGCATGCCAGTGCGTTAGACACAGCAGCACACACAAAGGGTCGTCATTAATAAAATACTACTCGCCTGATTTAAGTAACGTTGTTTTGAAACTAGATTTCTGGGGGTCGCGGGGCATCTAGCTCAGGCTCCGACCATTTCATTACATGTTTAAATGAAAAGGCCAAATGGCTAACATGTGGGGCATCGATACAGCGATAAGCTCTAATCTGTTCTGCAGCCGGGCACCCTTGGTGTAAGCCCTCACGCAAACAAAATTCCGTAACACAGTATTGCCTAGGCAGATGCCTTTTTGTGCAAGACTCAGCAACTGTCAGTTGAAAAAACAACAGTCTCCGTTGGGGAGATAACACTGCAGTCAGACAGTACTAAGCACCGACAAACTAATTCAAAGGTGCGTCATTTAAAGACTTTACCAAAGATCGACAAACATGGAATAGTGCTCGAATTGACTTGACTAAGAGGAAACCGTTGGCAGGCTCAATTAGACCTCCTTGACTGGTATCTGGGGTGTTCAGTGATATTTGGCTGCAAACCTATGACCAAAACTCGACAAGTAATATACTTTGTCAGAGGCTTGTGATATCAACAAGATCTAAAGATATGCAGTAGCCCTAAACAGCTGGTCAGAAACGTTGCATGTGCGTAAATGCAGAATTAGGCGATGGGCGCCCCTTGAATTAGATGAAAAATACAACGAAGGACAATTCGCCAAGTTTTCGGACGTCAAAGGGAAGTCTTCGACAAGACAGAATGGTAAACCTAGGACGGTGTGTCGGCTGCCTTGTGAACATGTTCACGCGTCCTTTGTGAATGACTATAAGTACTCCATCGGTTGTTTTTCTTTACAGATCTCCCGCGATTGGTTGCCAATACCCCGAGTCAACTCCGAGGCAAAAGACTGAAGTCTACCGTGACTACTTGTCCAACTGCTCTTGATTACGACATTGTACAGGAATAGAGCCGTCGAAAGGCCCATTCCGGTTCACTTTTTATCCCAATCCAACCATTTGCGGCAGCTTACTGTCACAGAACTACAAATCGCCATTGCAATGCCGCATCGACCCCGTCCATCAGAAGCTGCATCTGTCGATCATCTTGATGATCACCTTCACTGGCGAGCTAGCTTGCACAAACTCGAGGAGTCGATCGATCAGACAGACTGGCCGTTGCGCGTCCATGGTTCAGGTTTATCACCTACTCCTACAAGAGCCTGCCGCAAGCTGCCTGTGAACCACCAGGCAATAGAACTTGTCCAGCCAACTTTAACGCCTGGAGTCCCGATTTGGAAGCATACTACTGTAACGGGTGACAAGCGACGTCCCACCCCTACCCATACTACCTCTCAAAGCTGAAGCCACTTTCGTGAAACCTGTCCCCCTGCGATCACAACAGCCGGAGGGGGGTTGATGAGCCGAGCCTCTGGAGGTCATAAAAACGGACAATGTGGAAATTACCATTTGATGGCGATCTCGTCAGCTGCGGAGGATTCGGTCGTTAATGAGGCCAGGTACTCGGGTCGTAAAACTAAAAACGGAACATGCATAAGCCGGTGGAAATTCAAATACCGATTTTCTTAACCTGACTATGGTGCGGAAGGCATTACTTAAAAAATGTCGGTCACCTCTGTTGTCATAACTCTGAAAGAGTGCGAATAGACGTCAAGAACTGTAGACGGCCATTCCACCACCCTCCCTAATCACATATAGCAATTCTGTGTAGGAAATTTACTCATTTACCAACAAAGAACGAGTGTTCTTGTTTACTTATTCATACATGTGCATGACGTCTGCAATGAGTACAGTCGTGCAATTTCAGAAAAAAATGAAGACTGGTGTGACATGCTTAGCTCAATTGCCGAAAGAAATCAAATTTTCGCTGCCTTTTAAACTATGCAATTTGGAGAATTTTTCGCAGAAAACTGGCAGTACCTCAATATAAAAGCCTGCTTTGTCTCTGTGACAAGTTAATAAACGAAATTGTAAGCTCACCGTCGGCTGCCTTTGGCGGACCTGATGGTAAGGTGAGATGAACTTTAGTCATCGGGACTAGGTTGGCCTACAGTTGGAAAAATATGGGGATCATGGCTGATCAAACGGACATCAGTCACAGCGAAGGACTTATGAGGGCTAACATGGTGTTGGGACATCACTCTTCAAGCAAGGAAACCGTGTACTTAATTACGGACACGAATACTACTGAAAAGAATTTGAGTAAGCATTATTTCGAAGTCACGAGTGGTCGGAGTAGGATGCACGGAAAACGTAGTCTAGCTGCTGATTCACCGCAAAAAGAGATCCGCCGATAATACTAATAATCTACCCAAAACCCTTGACGGTGGAGTTCACTGAAATCAGAGCAAACCACAGATGCACCCACACAGTTTCTTCCTCGGTTGGCTGGCACGCAGAACGAGTAGCGCTTGACTAATGACTACCGCGTACGGCACACATGTTTGGCGCTGGTCAGTAACTACTACATCAACAACAACGACAAAAACGGGAGGTGTAAAATGTGCTTACGCGAACTAAAGGAGGGGGTAATTAATTGGGGGGCGGCTGGCTAAGGACTACCAGAACCAGTTGTTTTCACACCGAAACGACCAAACCTAAGTACGAAAGGGGAACAACTAAAGGCGGATTGCTTCCTTCAATATTCTCTTCCTCACGCAACAGATAGAAACCGAAAATTCGGTATTTGAAACACAATAAAAGGTAGGCAAACGGGCATCGGACTAAGAAGGTAGCCCGCGGCACTATCTAGCCTGCCTGGTATACCGCATGAGCTACGACGGGCGAACCTCGAGTTACTTGTGGGCGCGCAACAATAAATACACGCGGTTATCTCTAAAAGTGCCAAATATGGATAAATGAATTAAATTCATGACATTCTGTGCTTTCCGCGTACATTTAGGGCAATAAAAACAACGTACTACCAGCCCCCCGACGAAATTGTGAGGTCGGTGGCGAAACATTCCATGCTGTACGAAAGTCGCCGTTTTTCTGAAGTCATCGCTACTCCCTCCCCTCTCCCCCCCCCTATAGTTTCCAGACGGCACTTGAAAATTCACACAGCTCACGCACTGCTATCCTATCGATTCATCAAAAAGTACATGCGGTGATCTCCATAAATGCCAAACATGGAGACACAAATTAAAACCGTGCTATCCGCGTACATTTCGGGCAATTAAAACAATGAACTACCTGTGCCCCTCAGTTTAAACCCAATGACGGCACCGTTGGAAGAAAATTTCGCTCTGTACAGAAATCACTGTCTAAAAGTCATCGCTACTTCCCCCCCCCCTCTAGTTTCCAGAAGGTACTTGAAAACTCTGGAAGATCGAGCAGTGCTATGCAATAAACACTTATTGAAGACGAAACAATGAGGCTGAATGAAAACCCCCACAAGACCAAAACCAGCGGATTCTTAGTTCGCACACTCCTAATTGGAGCACGCAGTGGCTGCAGAGGAATGAGTTCATCGGGCGAAAATTTCTGCCTACCTCAACAAGGGTTGCCGAAGAATTGTTCGGGATATTAACCTTCGGGGGTGTTGTATCTGAAGAGAGAAGTGAAAACAAGTTAGCAGCACTGCGGCTGAGACAAGAATGTTTAACGATAAGTTCATATTGTCTGCAAATGACGAAGAGCCGCACAGGGAGGGGTCCCCCTCTGATGAAAGTCAAAGGGAAAGGTTGGATGAAGCGAGGACAAGGTGGGGGTGGGGGAGAACTGTGTATGTGACAGAGAGATAAGAAGACGTACAGAGTTGGAAGTCCCGCGCCGTAGGGACGAGGTAGTCCTTGATGAAGTCGTAGAGTGCCGACACTAAACAGAAAACATGGAAGGCACTGAGACCTGACTGGTTCCGGACAGGTACAGCAAACTTAACTTAAACAGGAAGGGGTGGAGCACATGCATTCTGGAAAAGACAGCAGTCTAAAGGTGCTGCGGTTGGTAGGGCTGTCTCTGCAACGACTTTCCGTACCAAAGTAGACCTGCGGGCTTTCGTGAGTGTGGCAAAGATCTGGCCCGAAACGAATGGGCCCCCTTTCTTCACCAAACTGAATATGACGCACTACTACGCTGGGACGAGGGTCGTACTGTCGCAGTCTGCCAAATAGCGACACAACGAAGTATGCCTTCGAAGGGTAGATCACGCCGCAGATCTCCCACTACAGCAATCCTCGCCTATGTGAAATCTGAGTATCTTAAGTGCCGCCTGCGCGGAGAAAAGGGTTCAGCACGTTTGTAGCACGCCTAGACGAGCCGAAACCACGACCAGTCATTGTGACCAGGATTACCTCGGTCATCTTTGCCATGAAAAAAATTACGAATTTTGGCAGAGAGAGAGGAAGGTGCACGCGACGCAATTCCCTCGCCATGGCCCAAATCGCCACTGCTCCACAAGGGACCGTGATGGCTCTAGCCGACTCCGACGGACGAAACGCAAGGTGCAACAGAATCGTTCTGGGACGATGTGGCAACTAACCGACACCTCGTCGTAGACGAACACACAGCCTAAACAGCCCTCGGTGATATCAGATAAACACGATACGCCGATACATGTCTCTCGTGGATGCGGAGTGTGTGAACGTACGCAACAGCGTCTGCGAAGGTTAATAGATGGCCAATAAAAGCCCGCGTTCCGCATCGTATGGCTGGCGACCACCAATCTCATTCCAAGGTGGAGGCTGGGCTTTCGGTGTTGCCATGGAAATTCGGCCTAGAGACCACGTGGACGTTTTCAACGGCCAGAAATCAATAATGCAGAGTTGTTGCATAAAAATGAACCTGGAATGCACACCTGCCAGCAGCAGCAGTCTATGTCGTCATGGGGCAGCCTGCGTAGGCGGATGTAGACTCACAGCTCCAGGGCAAGGCGGAAATGCTCATTTCCGTCTTGCGATCAGGATAGATCGGCGCACACTGCTCTCTCACTGTCCAGATTTAAAAAAAAAATAGCAACGTCCTCAGCGTGTAATGCTGGCCTCATGATTCCCTGTCAGTTCTCCAGAGATTTCCAGCTGGCAGCGCAGATATACACAAAAGCGTCTCTGTCCTCCCGCTGATATCTGTCAGCATGCGGCATCTTCGATTTTCACCGCACTGGATTGTGCTCCTTCAATCCGCCGGGTTCCAGTAGATGCAACTACTCAAGGCATTCGCACCGAGGCCCGTGTTTTTGGCTGAGCTAGTTTATTGAAGAGGTTCTGACAATTTGTGTGATGCACTTCAAGACGATACGGCTTTTTCAGCCCTCCAAGGGGGAAAGCACTTTTAGCCGATGTCAGCCAGACGTCAGCAAAACCGTCTTTTGCCATATTCTTTTAATTCCCACTATTTTACCACACCAAATACGGAGTGCTTTCTTCGATAAGATGTGGTTATGCAGTCGCACCTGATGGGCACGACACTGTTGGGGTTGGGGCTAGGGTTTGGTGTTGGGGCACCTATTTCTCAACCACTCAAAGTACAACTGCGCATTCCCAATAGCCTTTCTTTCGCATACAGCTACTTGACCTCGTCGCCTGTGCGTTCCCTGGCCCCACCTTATTACAGGTTGCTGGGGTTTGCTTACTGTAGGTGGGACTACATAACCACATCAGACCCTTTCTTAGCCCGTTTGTCCATTTTCCAGCAGTGTGTGCGCCGGTATTTGTGGGTTTCATTGCATAAGGAGCTGCGCACTTTCTTCATTATCCACATACTGCGCTTTGGATGCCTTAGAGCCGATTCTACATCAGCGTTCAGTCAGTGGTGGGGCACAGCGAATACAAAAGTCCCAATTTAAACCTCAGGGAGATCTAGTTCTAAGGCTGCGCCATGTCCTTGGGAAGTATGGAGCTCAACTTAGGTATACTCATGGTTTCGCTGTCATTGAGGTCGGCGCCCGTTGAAATCGGAGCTTTCGCCAGGCTGTCGTCACTTGAGTAGAACTCGATGGATGAACTTGATCACTGCTCTTCTAATCCCACATGCTGCCGAAATCATGATTTGCTTTCATTTAGGTCGGGATTTTTGCGAGTTGGATTTAAAGCTTGTTAAACTGGTCCCGAAAGCCTGTTTATGAATATTCGAACAGCGAGAATCGCTTTTTTTCCTTCCCTGGGGCAACTTCCCGTGAAGGATAGGCAGGCGGTTGGTCAGTAGGCATCTAGTGTGTAGGACCAGGTTCCTATTAACCGATGTGATTTCGGTAGGCATGTTATACCGCGAGTTAGAATCCGGCCAGTCGGTTACTGTACGTGTTGCTGCTAAGCTTCTGGGGTTGGGACTAGAATCATGCGATTTGTTCTGGGGTGATGCCGGCAGACAAGATAAGGGTTTGGAGGGTGGGGGTTAAGGATCTGTGTCGTCGTTCAGACAGTTTTGGGACTGCTGCGTGGGTTGGATTTCGCTCATGGGTTTAAGACCGGAGTTTAGGATGAGTCTAGGATTAGGTGTCTTTAGTAAATGATAGGCTTAGTCGCAAAGTTAGGGTTGGCGTTAATTTCAGGGCCAGTTTTAGTTTTGGGGTTGTGGTTAAATTTAGAGTTACGGTTAGTTTAGGGTTAGGGTTAGTTTTGTCATGCTAAAATAAGCATTACATTTGTCTGCTGATTTACGGTGATGTGTCGAATATTTTTATAAGTGTGGATACCCTCATCTTGCAAGAAATTCATCAAAACAAGATCCGTCTCCTTTATATTCTTAGAGAACCCACGCGCTTCTGTTCAAATCAGTGAGGTCAATAGCACAGGCCGGTGAAACACGCGGGCCAAGCCTAATTGGTACACGGGAGAAAACGTAATTGAACAACGCCTACTTAAGTAAATGCAGTAAGCAGGCTTGTGTACTATTAGGCTTGCCTCGGATGCAAACCATACCCTTATAAAATCAGCTACCGTTGGCCTGGTTTTCTGATCATCCGGTAAGTAAATGTGCAGGACTGAAATACAGTCACCTCCATGTAATCCACGCCTACGTGGTGGTTGCTTACTTTCGTTGGATGGGGGTCCGCATTTGCTTATCTATCTCTGAAATGCTGCTTTGGACAGTATGGTCACCATATTAATTTCATCGGACTCCCGTGATTCAACGGACGTTTGACTATCCACTCAATATCAATGTATTTCAGAGAAAGTAGGTGTGTACCTTTGAAATCCCTATTGGTTACATGACGAGGAAGTATATGGAGACAACGGAAAGGAAGTAATATGAAAGAAATACAAGGGGAATAACAAAAACTGTACAGATGAACACAGTTAACGGAATTTAGAGGCGCATGAACTCGGTTTATTGATTAAATGCAGCAGACAGTTGAAGCACACTTAAGAAACAGGAAAATAATTAAAATTTTAGTCTACAGGCATCATGGTGGCAGCGGTGTGCGACGTGGCCCAAAATTAATAAATTACATAAACATATGTTACTTTAATGTTGGCAGTAGCATCGTCTAATATGATGCACCTGAAAGAATGCTCACCTCACTTATTTGTTTGATAACAGTGTATGCCATAATGCGGCCAAAAAAATAAAACATGGTAACTTTATGCGGCAACGTTATTGGGATTTACTTTTAATGATGCGATACAAAATTCAATACTACTTACGCAAGGCTATAAGTCCAAGGCTCAACATTTAAACGATTCAGGATCTGGTAAGAAATGTACAACTTCGGGACGTGCGCGTTACTGTGGGTGATTGTGCTGGCGCCGAGTTGTCGCAGGCATTTAGTGAACTGCGCATAACAATTAAGTTAGAATGGTACTGGGGGATGCCGCATTCGGGGGAATAAAGGGCTATCTAGGGTTGGTTTCAGAGAAGGGGTTACTTTTCAGTCCAATCGCCAAAGGTTCAAATGTACTCCTAGTGTACGGCATTTACGAACGTTCCTCCCCTTCCTATTAGATATTTGGCGTGTGGGGGAGACTGTCTGCATGGGTCGGAAACCCCCCCA
>CACRXP010000428.1:19392-50432 GCA_902702965.1 Spirometra erinaceieuropaei | reverse complement strand
CACTGACCAGGATTTCATCCACAACACGAGAAGAGTGGGGCTACTCGGATCCCACGAGGTGTCATAAAGGCCACATTAAGAAGGAGCCATTGCAGCCTGACTCTCAGTCCACAAGTCCGCCACTCCACATAAACACACACACACACAGACTGGGCTGACTGCGAGGTCCGAGTTATCCCGTCGGTTGGCAACCCTCCAAGCTACGGCTTTTAGCACATAAACAATATAATACCGAGCTGATTAGTCCCTCAGAAGCAACTACCTCCATCCTCCGATGCTGGTGATCGGACGACTACTTGCCGACGGTGTTCCCACATTTGACAACTATATGTGATGAATGTTTATGTGTTGGGAGTTGTACCCGGTAATAAATGTCGGTCAGGGATACAACTGGCCGAAGAAGATCGTGAATAAGCCCAAGCTCACTGCTGTTACAGTCCGTTCTGGATTTGAAAACTGTTTACTTGGTCACTGCGACCTAGTTGCGATCCCTACCGTGAGAGGACGGAATTGGTTTTTTTGGTAGAGGGGCGTTCACCGATCGTTTTGACGGAACTCAATCGTCTCGCTGTTCCTTACGGGCTCCCTCTCTCGAGCCCAACCAGTAGCCGCACAGCAGCGACTGATATAGACAGAATGGTATTACTGACAAAGACAAAGGAGACTGGAATGGCCATTTCTGGCTTATTGACCGTCGTCAGCCAGTCATACCCAACCTCGAAGTGTGCAACACCTGGGGCTCGGTCCCGGGACCTGTTAGTTAAAAGTCCAATGCCTCTAACCACTGAGTCACGGACTCGATGTCCTGTCGGTTGCGATCGGGAATGTACGATGGTAGAGGGGCGCTCACGGATCGTTTTTACAGAACTCACTCGTTCCGTTAGTTTTTTTTAAAGACGCCAATCAGACCGATGTGCTGGAACTACGCTGGTGGAACATTGGTTTCATGACGCTGTGCGCATGCCACTGGACGGATTGTGGCGCGAAACAGTTGTCGTGCCCGTCCCCGCCTCTCTGTCTGGGAACGCTTAATAAGGCAATACTTGAAGACGTGCATACTACTGATACTAATTATAGAGACCCTCTAGTAAACATGGTTATTAATGGCGAGTCAGTCTTAATACCACTGATTCATCTCACTCAACCTAGAAGTCGATAAACGAGGTGAAATTGATACTGGGTACCATTGAGGTTCCTAGCGTAATGACAGCACGGGGAAGTTCCGAGATGCAAACAGAAATGCGAGATACCGACAGCGCTGAATCTCGGTGTACGCTGCCGTCAGACACAGCAAAAAGGAATTACCGTGATCAACTACGGCTGAGGATCGTTCGGCCTCGTTGGCTGGAAGTGAAGTTGAGGCAGTCTGTGGGGACGCAGAGGATGGTAAATCCGCATCTGTCTGGACCCGCTGAACGAGCTGAAGGAGCACAGAGCCCTCACGGATGCCGAGGCTTGACAAAGTTGCAGAGCGCAAAAAGGCCTCGCCACAGATCTGGAAGAAAATGCGAAAAAGTACTTGCACTACGTGTGCGCACACACACAGAAATCAACGAGCACCAGTCTGTTTGGCCTCCAGAAGCACGAACTGGCGACCTTCTACCAGGTCGCAATGGCAAAAGACAAACAAAACCGACAACGAAGGGAACACCAATGCGCTCGCCGATCTCAGGATAAATCGCCGAGACGGTCCTACAGCGGTTAGAGTCGCTGGTCTTCCATACCACAGACCGAAATTCTGCTAACGTTCAAAGAACGTCTCAACAGCATCTTCCGGGACATACAATTTACGATGGAGGAGGACGAAAATAACCAGCTGGCATTCCTTGATGTCCTCTTCTGTCGCAAAGATTGCGGTGGTCTAAAGACCAAAGTGTTCAAGAAGGCGACGAAAACGACGCAAATACTGAACTTCAACAGTAACCACCCAACGCAGTTGCGTAAGAACGCTATTTCGGCTATTTCGATGCACTGCAGTGGACCGGAAGACAAGGTTGCCGAATCCCAATATCTTCGAGGGGTTTGCAGATAAAATGGTTAGCTGCGCAAACGAGACGAGCAACAAAATCGTGCCGACCCCAAATTCTGGCGAGCGATCCCGTACATCGAGGACGTCTGCGAGGCCGTTAGTCGCGTTCTTGCACCACTTTGGGTTGGAATTTCACACAGGCCGGAGGCCACCATAAGGCGTCAGGTGCTGAGACCATAAGAACCACTGTCACAGCAAGAAATATCTGGAGTCGTTTACCGGATCTGGAGCAGATGCGGACAAGACAACTACGTCGGAGAAACTGGAAGACTGCTCCAGACGCGAATTGACGAACACGTGGCAGCGGTATGGAGAAATGACGCCAACTCTCGAGTCGCGGCCCATTGGACGAGACTCGGCCACACATTCAAGATCGATGAGGCCGAAATTCTCGCGAAAGAGGATAATCGCGTGAGCCGCGAGTTGCTTGAGTCATGGTTCACGGGACCTCAGTCTATCAACAAGTTCAACGACGTTCCCACTCCATATTCCGTGCTGAGGCATAGGGTGGCCAAAGTAATTGACCACTCGGGGGGAGAGTGCGCAAGCCGGTGAGTCAGCTGGCCGAACAATCATCACGCCAGCATCCAACACGGGTGATGAGATGTCAGCAATTAACAACTTGCATGCCGGTCATCAAGCAACTGGCGCACCAGCGGGCAACAATACTTGATGAAGGGGAGCGCGGTTAATTGCTATAGGTATGCGGTAGCATAATGACTGCATCCTATAAATACTGCAACTTCCTGTGCACGAGTCACCCTTTTCTGCCACTGTCTCTGATGATGGATTCAAGTGAGAATCCGAAACGTCAGGCGAATAAAGCCCTTGTTCCAGCGATCGGTTCTTCTTCTGATCACTTAATTCCTGGAACTCGCTTTTATCGGCAAAACCGACAACACACTGACAAGTTCGAGACCGTGACGACTGCTGTTCCTGGTTTTATCACTTCCCTCGTACTCGGTACAGCTGTGAGCATGCCTGATGTAGCCGGTCTCGATGATATCGCAAACTTTACCTCTGCAGGCGTTGCGATCCGCGGCAGTGGATCTGGGCAGGCCGACCCATTCCCTTCTCCAACGACGGACACCAAATACCGAAGGTGTAGGGACTACCTCCATGTCTTGGTGGACTGCATTGAGGCAGGTTTTTGCTAACCTCCAAGTAGGCAACAGCGTCGAATCGAGGGCAGCCACACCAAGCTCGTGAGGCTGGCGACAAAGAACGTGTCCAAACTACTTCAGTTGTCTTTCTTGGATGGTCAGAAATATTCGCACAGTGCGGTCGCAGCGACTGTGGGCTGTCTCATTCGAAGCCAATTTTATGTACTCCGCTTGAAGGATGGCTTTCGTACAGAAGTGGCTTGACGTCTCCATGCATTGACCAGCCTCCACGCATGCACACACACACACCGGCCCGGACGGATGCCCAATATACGCGAACGTCAAGCGGAGCCAGATAGACACTTTCTACGGATAGTGAGAACCCTGTAAGCAGTACTGATTTGGGAGACAATCTCGCTCTTATTCTGTCCATTTTGCAACCACCTCGGAAGTCTCTACTCCTTCGCATTAACAATCGTGAATTCCGGGGGATGCCTTCTCCTGGTCAGGGATGCAGCTCAAAAACACGCCGTCTTCTCACCGTTTGCGGATAAAACGACCAATTTAGTGACGCGACCCATCCATGATACCACAGCCTGTAGCTAACTAAAGCTTGACTTTGGCAGCGAGGTATCGTCAGCGTAGTCGACAGCCGGCCCCCGAGTGCAAATTCGTGATCATATAAACCGCCTAGGGTTCTTCGGAGAATCCAGTCGACGGCGAGGCTGAACTAAATGATCTTCCTCATGCCATGATCTAGTTAACCTATTCCTGACAAACACTTTCGACCTGAAACAGAGGCGAATGAACCCGCACTGCACAGACGATCCACCGGTGCGGCAGTATTGAACAGAAGTTAATTACTATTTAGCACAGTAGAAGTGGTTCGGCTGATTATCTACGTTAGAATAGAAACCGTCCCATCTGTTTGGCTCTCTCCAGAGTCGAAAAACTCTACATCTGGTCGCAAAGATAGCAAGCGGCTGACCGTTTTGTGCCGGATCAACACGGTCTGAGGCGATCGAAACAGCATGTATTTAATTATGTCTTCAACCAGTCGCAATGCAGTCCGACAGATGCCTGTCCGCTGTTTTATGGTTCGATCCTAAACCCTTAACAAATTAACGTACTATGTAGGTGGAAAGGTGGGCTCCCTTTCGGTTCCATACAAAAGTAGTATTTTTAAGAAAGGTGAGCCAGAATAACAATAACGGCAAAGCATTGGAAAGGTGGTTGGACTAAAGATTGGAAAGAATTTCATGTCGCGACATTGGGGAAAAAGACAAGAGCATTAAAGGAGCTGCGTCAGTTTATGTATATCCTGTGACCTCCCTGAACTTTCAGTGAGAAAGGAATACTGCGACTTACCTGCTGCTGAATGTAAATGAGCGTAGGAGCCAGACCAGCCTCCGTGGGTGTCATCAACTGGGCGATTCTGTTAAATAGCAGGGAGAAGAACAGTAAGACGACCGTTTGTGCGTCGAAATTGACATAGACCGGCACTATCTCAGGGCGCAATGGTGACTTACGTATGAGCTGGATTATGTGGGGGGAGAGTGGGAAGGATTTCATAGCATGTACCCCACAAACACACACACTTTTTGACCGCATCGCGTTTGAGTCGCAAGACCAGGTGGAGAAGACTAGAAATGGGTTTGCACGTGGGAGTCGATCCAGCAAAAACCCCCAGTCTACACGTGTCTCACAACACGGCTGATGCCTTTTACCAGGCCGAATAGAGTTCTTCAGAGAGGATACGCAACCAATCCCCCACCCGTGTTCGTTGTTGTGCTTAAAGCAGCTTCGCAGGGTCACAATCAAAAACCCGGCGCCAGCCATGTGCAGTCAGAAAGGGATGACGCAGGCATTTGGTGTGACTGTTAACCCTCGACAGAGACCGAAAAACTGAGAAGATAAGGACAACGGGGAAAAGAGGATAATAGTGGAGGGACGCTCACCGATCGTTGTTACGGGACTCACTCGTCTCGTTGTGCCTCACGGGCTCTCTCTCTCTCTCTCGCGAACCCAAGCAGCAGCCGCACAGCGGCGCATGATATAGGCAGAATAGCATTACCGATTAAGACAAAGGAGACTGGAATGGCCATTTCTGGCTTATTAGCCGTCGCCAGACAGTCAAACCCAAACCTGACGCGTGGAACGCCTGGGGCTCGATCCCGCCACCTGTTGGGTAGAAGTCCAACGTCCTACTCGCTGGGCCACGGGCTTATTGTCCCGTCGGGGATTAAATCAAACGGCAGGAGGTAAATGCCACCATAATCACTATCGAAGGCCGCTTTGGCTTCTCCGAAAATCAGGAAGAAAAAGTAGGGTGGTGTCTGAGTCCAGGGGTTGAAGAACTCTAAACATGATAAACGCCTAATTTCAGGTCAACAAAACAAACGCAGGCCAGCAGGGCACACGTTCATTAGCTGATCAGACATACAAGAATGGATACACACCGATCCACTCACTCCCCAGAGCAAACAAGCTTCAAACTTGTGACGGAAATCACACACAGGCAATCATCTATCAGGTGGAACTCGGTCAAAATATGATACCAAAGAGCATATCGACGAAAATGGGTGTTACGTGAAATATCACTGTTTCTGGAGTATTCTGCTCGGTCCCGGATGATAGTCGCGGCTACGATTGGCTAAATGGCGGCAGAATAGGCCCAGAGCAACGCGTCTTTTTCGACATCCCCAGCGTTGTCTTTTTACTGTCAGCCGCGAAACCCAGCGTCATTTCTGACTCACACAGACTTGCACAGACCCTCACAATTGCCTAGAGGCAGCCAATTCCCAGCATGCGAAGATATGATGTTATAACTACAGAGCGTCAAGTGTTAATTAGGTCTTGGACTTTTACTTAGTGCGTAGCCCTATCTGTTTTCGAGGCAACGTCTGACAATGAGCTAGGGTTGGCAAATTTTCTCGAAATGAAACTAGGCTAGTATGCCAGTCGTAAAACCTCTCATGGTAACTTATATCTATGCCGGCAGCAGCCATGATTACCCGTCGTATGTACTGGGAGGAAGTCTTGTTACCGATAATGTAGAGCGAATACATTCAGACTCACAAATCCGAACCTGAAAGTACAGATGGTCATGAGAAAGAGAGAGGTACTGCCATCGAACGAGAAAATTGTGGATCCCCCATGAAGCTTGAGAACTCGAGCAACAAAGCGGGCAGTCATGTGGTCACTTTGAATTATAAGCACTAGACTTTAGAAGGAGGCTAAATTCTTACTTGGGTTCGGAGGCAGCAATACTCTCAAGAATCTCCCAGAGGCAAGTGTTGACAGAACCCATCCATTCGGCACGGTGTCCATCCTCCAGTCGCAAACATACGCGAATGGGCTTGCCCTCGCTCTGGCTTCCTGCATTATCTGGTTGCTCGTCCGAAATTACGAGTTCCACGTTTGCGTGGTTGAGCAGACCCGATAAACGAAAGGGGACTGACAGGTCGAGAGGCTTCTTTCGATAGCTTTAACACAAACCGAGCCGCAGAAATAAATCAGAGAGAGTAAGTAAACAAATATGCGACCGGCACAAAGCATGGCGGTTGAACCAAGTCAATGGGTAGGGTTAAGAAGAGGGGGGAAAGACGGGAAGAAAGTAGATATCATGTCTACTCAACATGTCGGAGGGTCGAGTGACCATTTTAATCAGCCGGGTCTAGTGTATGGCCTCGGTCTACTTTTCTCCCTTCCCCTGGTCGTGTCGACTTATGGAAAGCAAGGTGCAGAGTAAAAGTGGAGTCAGGGTGTGCATAAATGATAAGACACCCAGGTATCAATATTTTCTCTGATGGAGAGTGCGTAAGGTCGCTTCTAAAATATGCGTTTTTATCGCCCGTATTCAAACCACTTCCACAGCATAGCATTGTTTTAGAATCCATGATAACAGGCGGTTCTTCTTTGCATTGTTTAGGGCCGCCGATATATACGCTTGCTTTTCTCGGCGCAAAAACATGTCATAAACAGCGTATAAAACGGTAAGGATGTGTTAATCAGGTAAAAAGGAATTATACTATACTCGTCTGATAGTTTGTTGACGAAAAACCTCGAAGACTGTACATAATGGTATAAAATAGGCCTGGAAAAAATTACGCAATATGAGTGGAAAGGGGAATTTTCGTCATGAACGGAATTAAATTAAGAAGAGACGTGTCCGAAACGCGCCTTGGAAAAGGGCAAGGTTGATCGGGTCTAAGTACAAAGCTTACTCGAGAATAAAAGTCTGCAGCAATATACAGCCATCAAACGTACATAAGTTTGCACTTCTGAACATCGAAGGATCGTTTCGAACATGCTGCTTCGAGAGCCTAGACGATAGAGATTCGAAAGTTGCAAAAATACCCGAAGTAAAGGAGCATTCGGTTGCACGGGTATTTTTTCCAGATGTCCCGTTGGGTACCGAACGTTAAGATAACTCATCCGTAATAAGCCTCAGGCGTCCTTTGCCGGGGATAAGAAAAAACGGTTTTCGAATGAAGTTCCGAAAAGAAACATGACTTAGTGTTAACTTTATACATGACTAGCAGCAAGCATCAATAGCGTTCAATAAATGGACAAATTGAAGGCAAACTAAAAGGGCAAGTCACTCGTTCGAGTACGTTTGATTATCACGTGAGTAGGTCGTCAGTGCACACTCATGACCTTATAAAAGTATGCTACATAAATCCGCGGAATTTCCACAAGGTATTTAAGGACTGCCAAAGGTGGTGACACGCTCCGACCTTCCAGCCAGCACTACTCATAAGAATGATCTCCAGGCGGCCAAGTAAGGTCGATATTGTGTGAACTTTGACCGGACAGTCTGAAAACTAAAAGGGTCGTTGCCGGTTGTGACAACAGAGGCTCGCGTCTGCGAAAAACTATGTACGGCACAAAGTGCGCTGCCTACTGTCTATTTACCCTCCTGTATATTCCAGCAGCGAAGCAATGCTATTTCGCTCAGCCGCTAGAAGTGTCGTAAAATAAGTTGAGGCCACAGAGGCGCATGAGGAAACTCTGTCTAAGTTCATGTTCAAGAAAAAGACCTGCTCGTAAGGCTATCAGGGTTTATAATGTCATTAACAATATCCCCTAGGATGCAGTGAGGTAGAAGGCAGTAAGCCAAGTCTGAATGAGATAGTCTAGTCTCGGATAGCACATGCACAAGGTGGGTAACTAGTTGACTTTCTGTTCACCTAAACTGGGGACTATCTCAAATATAGTGGCTGAAAAGTCAGAACAAAGAGGTGCGTTAGGGAAAGGGCACATTGACTGAATGTCTGATCGTTGGGTTAACAGAATGAGTCCCACGGTTTCGCGACATAAATTATAGAAAGAAAATCGTTCTCAGAAACGGACGCAGAAGGTAAATGGAATATGTCTTTTGAAAGAGGTCATAAAGGGTAATGGCAAAAGCATTAAGTCCCCAGTTTATGCTCCTACGATTCAAAGACTGTCATTTCGTCTGAGGTGAACGATAATTATAGAAGAACATTTCAGTTAAGCGCTTCCGCCGAAATATTAGGCAGGAAGTGCCGAATTGCTGCTGTAGAAATCGGCCACTAGCGTTTTATCTGCAAAATATAGTCTATTTTCACTTATTAAATAAAGGACTAGATCCCCTTGTCCTGACTGGGCCATTGGGTTCTTAGACCGAGTAACTAGGGCATATATCGCATAGTCAACATCATTTCCACTTCGAAAAACTGCTAAGATATTCGGAAACAATGCACCGTTGAGAATGGTACTACATTCTTGAACTACTAGCATTTACGTAAAATAGCCGCTGGAAGACTGCATAGCTCTGAGAAAAAAATTCGATGGCAGTTTGAATCGATCAGCACGTGTGCGCTCTCAGTGAACCCTTATCAGCCCAACATGATCGCATGATAGATGACAACTGAGTAAGTAATTAGTCAAAGAGGGTCACCTAATCCGGTCACTACAGTAAGGGTACGGCAGAGAAAAGGGGAAATGGGGTATGTGGGAAACAATAATTCGTCAATGCTACTGCTGCAAGAAATTAGCTTATCTTAGACGTCATGCGGGAGTTCGGCACACGGGCTCCGGTGTGCGTTGTCGGGGCGCACTAGCAATGGCTTTTGATAACTTTTAACATTATCCGAGCGCATGTTCACGAAACCCGTAAGGAGTCAAACTCAGAGACAGTCATTAGACTACTTGCTTAAGCATCTAAATGCGCCGCCTCATACAAGACGTCTTATCAATAATTACCTATTGAAATTAGATGTTGTGAGCCATGAATTACGATAACTAACATCACATAAGGCAAGGAGGAAATAAAATGAACTTAAGGCGCCTAAGTGGGTTAATTAAACAAAGCTAAGCTTGATAATTGGCGAAAGCCCAGGAAATATCCCTACCGCTTACTAAGTTGTCAATGATTCGATTTGAAAATACACTTTACATTAAGCACATATAAATGCAGGACTGGAACATACAGAGGTGAAAAGGCACTATTTATGACGAATTATGACTACTGGTCGCGATGTTGCCTTTCTGCTATAACCTGTACGCGTATGAAACCCAATCCGAAAAACATGCCTTTGGATATTTGAATGCCCGTTGTCAAACATAACGGACCACGTTTTCGGGGGTGAGACCGAGCATGAGTCGTATGGAAAACTTCAGTTTTTCGATTAAATTTCGAAGAACCCTTCGGATGGGATTTGGTATTTTACCTCCATAGAGGCTCCTAGGTAATGTGTCGCAGTTGACAATTTGAAGGGACGATATTTGCCTTATCTGCAGAATACACGATGATGCAAAATTATCGCATCCTCTCCGGTGACGTTCAGACCAATTTTACCACAAACACTGTGATATTCTAAAGGGTTGTGGATATTGCGAATTTAGTACGCAATTCTGTTGATTAATTTGGCCATTGGTGGTTTCCTGAACTTAATGGATTAAATCATGCTTCCTCATCTAGCATCACCCGCGGCTTTGATAGACATTTTGGAAACTGCATCAGAACTGTCCTTCATATCAATTGGTTGCAGAGAAGAGATTAGCACACAGTCCTGGAGAACCGTACCATGTAGTAGTCGTTTGGGCGATGCGATGTTCGCCACATATTTTTAATTGTCCTGCTGGAAGGTTACTTTAATTCAACCGATTTTAATAGTCGCAAACAGATAATAGTGAAAATGCTCCGCAAGCCTTCAGTATTAGGCGTTTTCTCTCCCAGGAATTTCTGAAGTCAGTGAAAACAGTCTCGAAGATGTCGAGGCGGTCTTTCCTCCTAATAAAGACTTCCACTACAATCGGAATGCTTTTGTGACATTGCTGCATGTTATGGGGATTACAAGAGGCTTGGAAACGCAGCCTAAGGCGCTGAAGAGGAAACCAAGCCGGCGGCGTGAAACATGCGTGAAGTTAGACTGTCGGCCGACGTGCGCTGCAGCGCCGAGCACGTGTAGTGGTCTTGCCTACGCATGCGGCCCAATCAATGGTTGTTATAATAATAATTATTATAATAATTATTTTTATTAAAGACACGTCGGTTTCGATCATCCCAGACGTTTCCGTGGAGGGACTATCGTGCACGCGATGGCCAATCAGCGACCAGCGCGCCGGGTCATGAGTATTCTAGAACGCCCTCAACGTCTGACACCTCATTGGACGAAATGGTCCGAAACGCACAGGGGTCAATATAAATAGCGCATCTTCCTAACGAGTTGTAGCCCCTCGTGTCCGCAAGTTACCAATAAAGCGCTTGTCCTCCGAACCGGCTCTCTTCCTGTTCCGCCTTCCTTTCGGGTCATAACACTGAACTTTAAGGAAACCATGTTGGACAGAGACAGAACGTTTATCCTGTTCCGCGAATAACCTCCTGTTAGATTTCGTAACCCGCATTAGTCTATGAATGGAGGAAATACTGAATTTTCAAGCTCGAGTTCACGTTTAAGGATTCTGGAGCAATATGTAACTTCTTTTAAGGACCTGTGGACGTACTGCACATAAGCGAAGCACTTAACATAAATACGGAAAAGATGAACTAGATACATCACTACTGACAGTGCTTAACGCAACTACTTAAATTGTGAGTGAGTATAGTAAGTATGGTAGAAAGATGGCAAATAGCGGCAGAAAGCATGACTTCATCCCGAAATGGAGTACTAGCCAGTCAGCAATCTAAGGTTTTAGTGAAAACTCGGATAATCAGTGAGACTGACCAGGTGTGGCATGCGTACGAATCAAGTCGACATCTGGAACACCGTCAGTCGATAAGGAAGACCTCCTGGTGGATTGCAAGTAATCAACGAAAACCTAAACCTCACCACCTCTTTTTAACTTGTCCTACTTTTGACCCATCTGCTTCAAAGTAAGCCAACTGAAAAAGAAAATGAAAACTAGATAGCCACAGCGAGACTGAGTTAGGAAAAATTGGGAGTTATGTTATTTTAGGAATTATCCCACTGAACGGCGTCGCAAACATGATCTCTTGGATTGCGCCAGGATAGTTAGCCGGCCATCGTTGGTATTTACCTGCATTTTCACCAGCTTTCTGGTACTTTCATGTCATTTCCTTACTCCCTCCCTCATTCAGTAGATCTTACTTGAGTGATTTCTGATGTGATATATCGTAGGTGTAGGAAATCATAGCGACCCTTCCCTGTTATATTCCAACTCTGTTTCGTCAGATCTTCCTGGATTGGCTTCGGTACAATGAATTTACCCAAACCTATCGTGCAAAGGTTGGATGAGTTGACAAACTACTGCATGTGTAGTCATCTTTCAACTTGTGGTCTCACACACAGATTGCCTAGTTTGTGGGGATGTCCGCCCGTCAAAAATATATATGGGCCTGACCTGTCCGTGTTGTGAACTAGGGGTTATTAGCACATTTAAGACTTCCAACACTTAATTTTTTAATTTTTGAAGACGTCTGTGCCTTTCGAAAAAATATCCTCGTGGACTTGTGATCGAATCCCGTTCAGATCTCGGAAGTGGAACTCGACCAGCATCAGCCTGAGTCAAGTGGGCATTTTTAGCCATCTTCGTTATTCAAAGCAGGTAAGTCCATATGCTAGAAGACATAACATTCAGTTTATTTGCTAAGGATGACAGGCAAGGCCTTTGAAAAGCCTACTGATGACATACCAGTACGGATTACACAACTGTACACGGATAATGAAATTTGTCGCTACTAAAATATTACTTTCGTGATTTTGAGTAGCAGTGTTTTAAGAGGCAAACTATCTGGGGTTTATGGGGTATTCGGCTCAGGTTTAGGTCATGGCAGCTCAAATCTGGTCCTTTTAGTTTCTAATATGAAGTTGTTTGCAAGTTGCCAGGGGACGATGCAACACACAACCTCGCATTAAATGTGCAGCTTCCTGTTAAATAATGTCCTTCTGGGCGAACGTAGCTTTTTAAAAATATATCTGATTCGCTAGTAAGTTAGCCTTTTGTAATTAATATCCCTACACTCGAGGCATGATACTCCGATGCCAACTCCATCAACAGAGATCTGGACATTCCTGCAGCTTACAAAGTCCTACGTCATCACGTTCGTAGAGCTCAGAAACAAACAACCACACCGAACTTAAAAAAGCCATACAAAGACAGCCCAACGGCGAATTCATTCGGCGAGGAAGAAGAATAACCGCTAGATCGACCACCTGACAAGGGTTCAATCCTCTCCACCGGACGGAATAGTGACTCACAAAGCACGCAGATAAAACGCCCGATAACCAACGCCCAAGAGACCGAGGCAGCGAAGTAGAGGAAAATCGATCAGCGTGAGGCCGACCAACACTATATGCCACTTCGGATTTCTGGTCGATTAAGTGAGTTTTACGCTTTGGCAATGGAGAGCCGACCAAGCTCTTCGAAACTTCAGCATCCAAATAAACCCGATCCGGTGAAGCCATCTTTTTCTTTAAATCACCAACCCGAATCTCTCAATTTTGCCAATCTGGGTACCTCTGCAGCTAACACCCCAAGGAGTGCTAAATAAAACAAACTATATGTTTATTTACGATGCCAGTTCGCTGTGTTATATTCCTTAAAGAAGCATCATATTGAACGTCAGCTTAATTCACACGGTCTCATTTTCTGTACGGGAGAACTTCCTCGCAAATATTTTCGAATCTTTTCGGCTTAGAAATTGCGAAACAGCGAAAATGACGTCGAGATTTAGTGTCTGGTCCTTGGAAACAAATTCTCCTCTGGAATATCAACGCGAGGATCTTTCCAACGAAACAAAAAGCAAACTCGGTGAGCGTACACTTTCGAATCTGTGGTATCAGGCTTGTAAAGAAATATAAGTAAATTACAATAAATCAGTAAATGATAAATACAACCAATGAACAGTGATTAGAGGGGAAAGAGCTGCGGCAAGCAATGCGTATGTTTTGCCATTGCAACGCGACGTGGAAGGAAGCGGGAACGAGTACGTTCGTCTCAGCTCGGGTCAGGGTAGCCTTCGGGCTCGTACAAACGTCTCCCGCCAACACAAACTTGAGTTTACCAATCGCTTGGCTGCCGCTTTTGCCTTTCCAAGCGTCCTCTGACCCAGGGACATGCAGCACTTCGGTGGTGACTTAAGGATGGCTCGACATGTTTGTCTTACGTCTACCCAGTGGCTACCGCTAGCCGAATAAGACGTCACTTGACCAGACGCGGGTTTTCCCATCCCCTGACTTAACGTATCCGCTTGGGGCAAGTAAAGACTTCGATGTGCATTGAAGAAGTCTGAAAGGGCAGAATATCCTTACCCGCAAAATGAAAAGGCGGAAACACCAAGCAGCTATAAAAACTTTTCCGAAACTGAACAGATAAACGAATTGTTCGAAGTGCTAGAAAACATTTATATTACTAATTCCACTGTACCGTAGTCGGTCTATGCATAATTGTGCCGTAGAATATTGGTACAATCTCAATTGTCTAAGGAAGACAAGGTGAATGCCAACATTTACATTCAACGGACTTGGGACAATAAGCAAATGAAAAACAAATCTTGCTGAAATACAGACAGTTATATTATAACATTAATAAAGTACTAGGACGGAACGCTAAGATGATATCGGTCGGGTGACCTCATAATGTGTAGTGGTATACTGATCCAACATGCCCTTAAAAGCCTCGGCGGACGAGGACATGACAATATCTGCAGGCAGAGCATTCCAAACCTCAACCACTCTGTTAGAAAAAAGGACTTTCGTGTGTCCAGCCTTGCGCCAGTCTCAGTTTGAGTAGACGACCTCTGAGATTCGTCGTGGTTGCTAACTCAACGAAGTCAGCAAGTAAAAGACAGCAGTTCTGACCGCCTATAATACGGAATGCTTTCATCAGGTCGCCTTTCAGATGTCCGTAACTCCTTGGAAAAATACCGAGCTTCAATTACCGCGTTTCGTAGTCAAGCTTGTCCACTTACGATTTTACTTGCCCGCCATTGGAATTTCTCAAGGATGCTCAGGTCTTTGTGGTCCAGGGTTTCTACGCTTAGATAGCAAACTCTAACTGTGGCCGCACAAACATCCGAAAGACTTTGTCTAAGCAGTCCTCATCCAAGGTAGAGAAAGCCCGCTTGACAAGGCGAAGGACTGACATCGCGGGTTTGGCTGCCGTGAAGCGGGGGAGCGACGATTGAAGTTGAAGCCGTGACCCACCCACCCAAGTCTTTCTGGGCGTCTACCTCCTGCAATGGTACGCCACTTAGGTGGTAAGCCTTGCGGTTAGGAGTTCAGGTTCCACCGACCCGCATGTTTTCTTGCGAAGAGCGCTTCTGCGAATTTTTCTAACAGGCGTTTTGCTAAGTAGGACGTCCAGAATGGGAGGCAATTTCCTCGACCTTTTTTAATAGTATAGATTAACGATGTGTGAGTCTGATTCCTTTTATCCAGAAGGGGTGTCTAAATTTAGCTTCTCATCCGTTATTGTAAAAATTCCGCCAACCTATCAAGCATAGAAATCAAGGTCTTTTATATCAGAATAATACACTTCTTTTACAGTTTTCCATTAAGACCTTCGCTAGCAGGAGTTCATCAGATGATGCCATCACTACACTGTCCGCCTGGCGGTAAGACTGGCCATCGAATCTGGACTGAGCACTCAATGACAGGCCAATCCGGAAATCCTGCTTAACTTTGTCATCACACATATATTCTTCCGTCTCGTGTGGGGGGTACTAGTAAACAAAGACAATACCTCTAGGGATGACATCGTTTTCCAATTAAGATTCGTATTTCTCATGAAATCGACCAATTCGAAAGATGGAAAGATTTCACGTCGAATCGGCTGAAGTGTTTCGGCCAATGCTTTGCAACTGCGTGATATGGTGAATTACATCTGTCTAACACCGACCACAGAGGAAGGTTAGATTTGTGAATCATTGTTATCCCATACGGCCTTGGGGGCTTGTGACAGTGTGCTCAAGAGATTCAGTTTCTTCATTAAGGAAACTGTGGTCTTTTAGCCTTCTAAAATGGTGCAATTTGTGCGTTTATGGTCTCGATTTGTCTTTTATTTGCCTCTTTTACTAATCTTAGTCTCATTTGTCAGGAATGGTCCGATTTTTAAAGCATAAACACTTTCACTCATCAAAAGGTGTTTCCTTCTATATTTCGGCGTAATATTTTGAATTTTTTTCAAATCGCCCTACCTGATATGCCCGGTTATTGGTGGTTTTGTTGTAATGCATTGGTAGCAATAATTCCCGAGCATGTACTTTAAATTGTCGGTACTAAGGCATGCAATGGCTCGGTTAGCTTTCAAGCCTAACTTCTTTCCCTAATATTTATTGTCTTTGATTGGAAAAAGAAAAAATGCGGTCTGAGGTCAAAACTTCTATCAGCTGTTTTTCACAGGCCGAGATTTTGACATTATGGATGTAACACACCACAGCACTCAGAAGAGTGGCGTGCGCCTTCACCAGGTTTATACTGCGAAGACGTTTTATCCACTCCATTTCGGCCCGTTTTTTGATTGCAATCCCAGCATAGCGACCAAAGTGCTGTCGTTCTTCATCAGTTTGTTCGCCCAATGTCGTCGTGCGTTAATATAGATTACGACGTAACTCCCCTGCCAGCACCAGCCCCGCCTAGCCCCGCCTGGCCCCCTCAATAATGGCGGGGCTAGAGGGGGCTATGAGGGGGCTAGGCGGGGCTGTGGAGGGGGCTGTGGCGGGGCATGCAACGCGATAGCCCCGCCTAGCCCCGCCAGCGAAAAAAAATGCGCAGGGGACGCCACATCCCAGCCCACTTTTGGCACCACTTTAAAATTTCGTCCCCATTGTCAAATATACGAATTAATAACACACACAGATTGTAAACCGGTGGACAAATAAGAGTTTAAGCAATGAGGGACTTAAACAAAACCTCAATATATTGTGCTCATCCGCAGCTACATTCAGTGGGCGTAAACGGATGCTTTCTCCATGATTTATAAGCCAATTTTGATAAATTAGCTCCTTTTAATTCCAAAGAAGGTACAGTAAGTGGTGCTTTTGAAACATATCTTTCGATGCAAATACGCTTCAAAAGGCTTCAATCCAGAGGGGGCTCTGGCCCCGCCCAGCTCCCTCCAGCCCCGCCTATGAAGGAGCCATGTGCTGGCAGGCGGGGCTCTGGCCCCACCCAGCCCCTTCCAGCCCCGCCTATGAAGGGGCAATGTGCTGGCAGGGTCGTTGACCTTAGTCGTGGTGCATTCTAATCCGTCCCCAGCCTGTCTCTTTGGTGTGGTGTTTGAGATTACCGATCGATTCTTTCAAGGCAAATTCTGATACTCATGGGGGTATTGGTATACTACTGAACAGTTTGTGAGGAATTCTGAAACCACGTTTGTTTCGGCAAGACAGCTGCTGTAACGCAAGTACTTGTAGACTGCCTTGAACACCGAAGCGCTCTTGTATTGTATAATTTCTGGGATGATGCCCTTTTACTGTACAGACCCGATGGCGAATAATCAAAAGGGTACGTTCGACGAATTTTACTTCTTTCAAGTTTAAATCGTCCGCCACTGATAATATCTTTACCGCAAAAAATCAAAGTGGATTTTTCATGCATTTACCAGTTGGTCAGTCTCACCCTTATCAATGTTTGCTTAGTTGCCGCTGCCTCAGTTGTTTGGCTCAGTTTTATTCATGTGATAGCTGACGTGACTTACCTGTGTGGCTAACTATCACAGGAAAAGGAAGTGTTTGTTGTTCATACTGATAGTTCATCGGATTCCCCAATGGGTGAATTATCTAGCATACTCGTTAGGCCTACTTCGGTCATCCAACATGATTAGCCAAGAGGTAACAAGGTAAGGCAGCATAAACCCGGAGAAGGCCACGACACCAAATGATTAGCTCAGTGTCTGAAAAACGGAACAATTGTGGGATTCGTTCGGCGTCTCGCGCACGGCTGGTTGGTGAAGCCGAAGTCCACACTTGCTTCTCTAATGTAGCTTTCTTGATGTGGTTTGGAATCTAGCCTCTGTGTCAATAGCTAGTGCCCATGTAACCGTGTCGGTCCATTTGGTTAGGTTTTTCGACGTATTTACGACCATCATTATCGCGTTGTTTAGCCCGTCAAGATAACCGGGTTCAAGTCGAGTCCTCCTGATTTTTCCTTGATGGCGCCTTTGCCTATGCCAAAATAAAACTTATCATGGCAGGGAATTTATGCAATCGTTCATTTACCTCAATCACCATAATTACGGTATCCCTGTGCCTAGAGTTCAGTATACTCATCCCATCTTGTACTTAAAGTTTAAATTGTTGCTACTCATTTTCTTTGGGTAGTGCGAACTGCTGCAGTATAACTTATAGCTCAGTTCCTGCTCCCAAACGAGGTATGGTAGCTCAGAAGGTATAGATTATGGGGGGAGGCATGGGACTACCTTCCTCGTAGACTATTTATGGGCATACATCTACCAAAACCTGAGGCGTGTTCGCCAATTTGACTTTTCATTTGTAACATGGGAATATTCGCTGAACTTAGACAATCCAAAGATCCCTCGGTGTTAAAGGAACTCAATGGATTCCTAAAGTTTGACACCAGACTTGCGGAGGCACAGGTGACGAGAAAATTCTTATCAGGATGTATTGACAAGGGTGAATATCCGAAACACTACTGGAAAACTTTACGAAGGAACCATATTGCCACTACCCCAGCCGCACTAAGACGACATGCAGAAAGTCACCTGAAGACTGTTAGCGGCGGAATTGAGGAACTCCAACGGAATCTGTGCCAGAGAACAGCGGCCCTGGACCGTTTTGAAAATTGCGAGAGACTGGCGTTCGAAAACTACGTACAAACTGTCAGAAGTAAAAGAATCGAGGCGAGGTGGACTAAGCTCCTTCGAAGTGTCCAACCAGTGAAGGCTCAGACCGCCCTTCCGAATAATCCGGAACGGTACGTTCATAACTATTCCTCAGTACAGCTTGACAAAACTCTCATAGAGGTACTATCTCTTGGTCATAGGTTTTGCAATGCACGACGGATGCCGAAGCAGCTAGAGTTAGAAGTCCAATTCGAAAGTCTATTCAGTCAGACTGCCGATCTGAAACCTAGCGGGCCTAGAGAAGTAGACTATCTGAAGTCGACTATGGTTAATTGCTGACAACAGTACTAAGAAAGGCTCCAAAAAACAAAGGTCCCTTAACAAGGGCCCATCTCGATAGCCTCAGCGAACTTCGTAAAAACGAAAACATTGTGCTAACCAGGCCGGATAAGGGTTCAGGAGTTGTACTGATGGATAGAAAAGAGTACGTAGAAAAACTAGAAGCAATCTTGTAGGATCGTACCAAATTCTCGAAATCCGAGAAAGATAGGGACCGCACCGAGGCCGTTGAAGGTCAACTGACGGCGGTCCTCAAAGTTCTCCACAAAGAAGGTCATTTATCTGACAAAGAATATGAGCGACTAAAACTTAGATCAGACCAGCTCGGAAAATAAAGAGGAATGGCAAAGGAGTTGTCAATGGTGGGTTTTCACCAGACTACTTCCAGTTATTAGCTTGCCTACCGTATTTTGTTCTGCCCGAGCCCTACATTAAGGTCCGCTTGGTCACTGAAACAAGAAATGCGCGACTATACGATTTAGCTGCTATTTTATTTATTAGCATAGACGTCTTTTGCGGATTTTATTCGACCCATCCAGAAGGTCTTTATTTCTACCGGTCCCATGCCACAAGTGTCTCCGAGCTTTATATTGAGGGTGACTGTAGCGCTCTCCGACCATTTATATTTAAAAGAGATTGTACTTGTCTACATTGAAAAGCGTAACCTATATTTGCCTTTTTTAGAACGCAGTTAGGCTCATCCGTTTCCAGTGCTTTGTAGCTTCTAGACTTTTCCGTCTCATACTTTGTGAATGCAATCCACTATCATAACACCATTTCATAAAGGATGTTTACATAAGTTGCGCGGACAGATCTGATTTGTCCCCTCCTGAAGACTTCATTTTTACCGAGGTAACGCAGACAAGCTGCCTTATATCACACAACAATCTCCTCTTATGAATCACATTTCTTTACTTCCTGCTTTCGATTAACGCTGTCCTTTTGTGAGCCAATTATCATGTCAAACCGTCGGTGGATTGCGTGCGTCCTGAGGATTTTTCGCACGACTAAAAGTTTTTGCGTTGAACCTAGTGTTCCTCATATTGTTCACTACCGAGTCGGATATTTGTGGGTCCGAAGCAGTGAAACTCGCCTTTGATTCTCTTTGATTATAACTCATTTAAGCCTCTCATATGCTTCTCTCTGAAGTAGTCAGCTGTTTTAAACTGGCGGAACTCTACGGCTTCGTTTTTACTTACTTGACTGTAAAATGATATTCTGTCAGACATGCCAATTTCCTCAATAATGTTTTTGCCGGTCCTGCGACCCTCCGCAAAACACTGCACTGCGCTATTCCACTTCAGCGCTAGCGTTGATGTGTGCATTAAAAACACCTACCAGCCTTTAGCCGATGCAACCAATCAGCTGTTGAATTCCTGTTGACAAAAAGTGTGTCGGACCCGATCGGCTGCTCCGATCATGGATCAATAAGCACAAGCGTACTTTAGAGCACTGAGCTTTGCGGACTGGGATCTGCAACAAGGGCGGCTTTCCAAATTCGAAGTAATAAAAACACAATTTAGCGGATAACATGTCTTTTGTGCGTTATTCCCGGAAGCGGGATTCGCCTGAGAGTCAACCAGCTAAGAGTAATCAACGGCTGACGGTACGCATGGGCGAAGTGGCCACCAGTTGTGAACGTTTGCATGAATGAGCTTCCCCGCTGTTTGATGATTTCCTTCCGGCGTTTGCCCCGACATTGGATGTCTTTTGTGGAGGCCTGTCCGTTGTTGACGTCTGTTTTTCTACCAGTGTGATGTACCCATGCGTGTATTACGCTTACGAGTAGGTGGGTAAGAACCATAGATAAGTAATGTATGCACTCCCTTCCAAAATCTGTCATGCTTCCCTCCCCCCCCTCCCCCCCCCTTCTGTGAGCGGTTTCCAGGTGGAAGATAAATTACAGCGTTTTTGTTTCGAAAAGATTAATTAAGTATGATTGTAAAACTAGTCAGCCTGCAACATAATTTTATAATATTTCAGTTACCTCGGGATGCCGGCTTTCGAATGAACTTCCTTCCGGCTGCATGTAAAAAGTACACTCTGTAAAAAAGTGACTGCTTAAGTAGCATGAATTTTTCTCATCGACTTTTGATGCCCCCAAAAGTCCAATTATATTTCATGGGGAACATGCATAAAAATATTCATTTGTTTTATTTTTTCGTAGAACATTACATCTTCTTCCAATTTTATACTCGAAGGAAGGACATAGTTCAGTTTTGAACAGTTTTTAATTGTGGGACTTTTAAATGCCGTGAAATGGCCGTTCATAAATCGTCATGCCTCTGCATTTACCAATGTAGCTTGTAAAATTAACAGTATGGGTCAACCCCAATGCTAAATTTTATGAACCCTATATGGTTCCCCTTTATTACCGTAGAGAAATGTGTGGTTTTCCGTACGCAGAAAATATAAGGCTTGTAGTTTGGAAAACCCGAATGCAAGTGTAACGGCAGAACGGGTTCAAAATTATTCGGGAATTGGAAAAGTTTTTGAAAACCGAATTGCACCCTTCCTTCGAGTAAAAGATTGGAAGAAGACGTAATTGCCTACCAAATGAGCGGGAGAATGAATACTTTTATGCATGTTTTCCATGAAATACAATTGGAAATTTAGGGGCATCGAAAATCAACGAGAAAAATGCATGCTACACGAGTAGTCAGTGTTTACAGAGTATAGTTTTTGTATGCAACCGGAAGGAAGTTCATTCGAAAGTCGGCATCCTGAGGTAACTGAAATATTATAAAATTATGTTGCGGGCTGACTAGCTTTGCAACCCTACTTAAATAATCTTTTCGAAACAAAGACGCATTTCATAATTTCGGTCGACATTTCATGAGTTAGCCGACCTATTGTAGCTCCCCCGTATTTCCTAACGCACTCTCACAAAGAGCGTGCCATCCCCTGTCGTTGAATTTACCAGACAGCCTGTAGCATCCTACGCTCTGGAGAACGATGGGACACGGGAGCAGGTAGCCCTCTACCTTACGGGTGGCCCCGCGCTAAACTCCAGGGCGGTACCTCTTTTGCGCGTCCTAGCCCTAACGCTAACCCCAAACTCGCTTGCTCAAGGGTACGTGTAAGTCGGTTGGGGGTTGCTATTCCCTTGCTCTGCTCCGGAGTACTTTTGTTTCAAAAGACCTGACTGTTTGCCTCAGTAAGGCATTTTCCCCACTTTCACAGGGTCAGGAACCTCGCCATAGTCACAGAATACTGCCCTCCAAAGTTTGCCTCCAGCGCCTCGGGCGCCTTACAAACCTTCCACGCCCTGGCACGCGCACTAGGCGTCACGTGACCGGGGCCTTCGATGCGCATGCGAAGTGCACACAGACACGGAGCAAACAATCACAAGCACTCAGCCGACACCAACTGGCTCTCACATGACACTTCGTCATTTTCGCCTTGCGGGGAGACGCTCACGCCGGCTGCACTTGGGCGGCGTCTCTGCAGTACGCACTCCCCCGATAGTGGGAGCAGTGCTTTAGGTAAATTCACTATCCTAACCGCCATATGTGCCCCCAGTCCAATTGGTGCGCAAAGCCAGTAACTGGGATTGTATGTAAATCGTAATTCATCTAAGGTATCAGTCGGCCCTGCGTAGACTGTGGTAGCTAGACTGACAAATCCTCCAAAATCGTCATCGCCTTCCACAGCACGACTCATTACGTTAACGCCGGCACTATGTCCAAGTAAAAACCGGCCGGACGGTCAGCCGAGCAACAAAGGTGTTACTGGACTCCAACCCAGGGACGTCACACTCAAGAGAGTACTTTTACTTCGCACTCAGGATGTGCAGCCTTGCATGGAAGGATCCTTTTAGACCGGCATAACAAGGAACGCAGTGGTACGGCTGCTGTGAAGGACGATCCCCAACGATGTCCCGCAGTTTGGGCTTGTGTGTGAACTTGTTCGGAGAACGGCAGAATTGTAGTAGCCGATTAAGGTAAACAGCCCATCTACGCGTGCCATATAGACGCGATTAAAAAGGCGGTCAGATGTGGTTATGTAGCCCCACCTGAAGTACACCAACCTCATCCACCTGTATGGCCAGTCAAATATACAGATTGATAGATGGCGTGGCAACGGGCTCACCTCTTGGACAGGCCCTTGCAATTTTTTTTATGGGCAAAGTCGAGAAGACAAGATGACAAGATGCCATTAATGGCCTTGTCTTCTACGGCCGGTACGTGGACAATATCTTCTGTCTGGCGGAAGGTACCACCGATATCGACGACCTTTTACAAAAGTTCAACAGTGCGCATCCCTCGCTAAAGTTCACTGCCGAGCCTGAGGCAGATAACGAAATTGCGTTTCTCGATGTCCTCCTACACAGACAGGAGGATGGGTCTATCCAGGGCAGGGTGTTCCGAAAGAAAACCTGCACAGGACAATACTTTAATTTCCGCAGTTTTGTTCCCCGCAACATCAAACGAAATCTAGTCCAGGGATTGGCAGCTAGAGTGAGGCGCATCTGCTCACCTGAAGCTATTGAAGCAGATCTCCAACGGCTGCGGAACACACTTCGCGAAAACGGATACCCAGGTAGATTTATCCTCCGAAATATTGGGGAACGCATTGCAAAGCCCACTGTTGCGCCTGCAGAAAAGAAAGATGTATTCATAAGACTGCTTTTTGCAGGGGACGCAGCCAGCGAACTAGTCAGACGGCGCTTAACTACAGCTATCACGAGAACACTCCCGCGGCGAATTTACGCGTATGTGCGTTTCACAAACTCTCCCCTCCTACGTTTGGGAGGTAAAGACAGACTACTGTTGGAGGCCACATCAATGTGCATCTACACATTCACCTGCTCCTGTGGAGCGGGGTAAATCAGCCGTACAGCGCGACGCCTGGTAAAGAGGGTGCATGAACATATGCCCGCCTGGTTAGACTGAGGTGAGACCCGATCGATTTCGAGTTCTATTCTCGCATATTTAATCGGTACGGCTCACCGAGTCGATGCCAAAGTAGCATTTCAGGTTGTCTATCGGACACCAACAAGCTTCTCTAAAGGCCAACGCCAACGGATACTAGCAACGGCCGAGGCAGTGGCTCTACGGCTAGCGAATCCGATGTTATGTTGTCCGAAAACCCTGACACAAACGCTATCTCTGCAGTGGCCAACGCCAACCTTAAGTGATGACGACATGCCGCCTCAAATCCCTAATCACAGTGATGGATACTCCGTGTACTCAATCCAAGAACATCACTCAAAGACTCTCTTACCCCCTCCCCTAGCTCTAAGGACCAAAACCCGCCGACCTCGTCATGCGAACTGCGTGGGGAAGATGAGTGTTAATGACATAATTGACCCTTAGACACCTATAAAGACTGTTAATTTTGTACACTTTCACTCCTTCATGTAATTGTATTGGCCTGACGAAGAATTACCGAGAACACCCGTTTGCCAACCTGACTTTTCAAGCGTAACATGGGGATATTTGCGGAACTTATTTGGGAATTCTTCAACTTGTCGACTACCTACCCTCGACATGTGTAGGCATGTTGTGCCCCTAAAAGGACTACGCCGAGTGTGTGCTTGACCGCAACGACGAACACTGACGTGCGTTTATAGTCCGCAAGTGTCCGCGAGAGCCGTATCTACTGCCGAACATGAGAATTGTGTTGGCACGCCTAGGCGCAGGCTTCGCTTCACACCAGCCATCGCACCCAAACCTAGCACCTCATGGCTAACCGGCTCGGACCGTGGACTAGTGCATGGGTGAATGAAGTCCAATCTGAACAATCCATCTTTGTCAAAACTCAGTGCATTCTTCACTATGACACATCTGATGCGTTCCCGTCTGTTACGACGCGTTCAAATCTATCGCCAGGAAAGTCGCCATCTGACCAGTTAGCTCAGCCCTCTCAGAACGGAGAGTAGGATTCAACGCCTCCTTCTGAGTGTGGCCTTAAGTGGGATCCGAGTCGCCCTAGTCGTTTGTGGCACGCGTAGGGAGGTTGTTCAACTTCGCCGGCCACTGTGCTCGAGTCCTCCCTGATCGTCTTATATTATCGGATCGAGGGTGTTGAGGGAGGCGGAAGTGCGGTAGATGCTGCGCAAGCCACCGTCCTGCGTCCATCGTGTCGCGGGACAACATTGTTCGTGATGGTCCAGCCATCGTCGTGCACGTGTGTTGTCACGTGGTAGTTGCGCTGGACCAACAGGGGGGGCATGTCGGATCCTGGCAGGCGTTATCGGAATGCGCACCATAACAAATTCCAACAATTCGGGGTGCGGTGGTAGACCCGGTTGCCGGCAGACGTCGCGCGCACTGGGACCCCTGCCGCCGCCCCCCCCCCCCTATTTGTTGTTGTTGTTGGTCAAAAACCTGGACATTTGCTGGGTGGACCCGGGGGTGTGGAGTAGAGCACCAAGGTGCGGGCTCATTCGTGCCATTCATCTGCGCCCCCCCCCCCCGCCTCCGGTCTTCTTGACACCGGGTCCAGGTTGGGGGTGAGGGAGAGAGAATGCAGTAGATGCCGTGCAAGCCTACTATCACTATAAACTAACTCGCGCAAAAGTCAACGTCCCTGCTCTGTCCTGTTGTGGAGCACACGGTGGACGTCGTCGGCAACGACAGTCGAACTGTCGGGTAACCCAAGTTTTGACGGAGAGAGAGCAAGGAGGCTTATACTGTGCTGTCGTACCGTGAGTTTTTTGAATGCGCTCAAGGGTTCCGCAGACATGGCAACTTACAGGTCCATAGGGCTGCGTTCTTCATTAGCTCTCAGTCGTTACCAACAGTGCAACTCGGCAGCTGCCTGCGGTGTCTAGGCAACCCTATACAGGGATGCATCGCTCATTCTCCCACAGTGGATAGTAGTCACATCCTCTGAAGCGTGTAGACGTAAATCGCGCGATCAAAACAAAAACCGAGCTCCCACACCATTACCGTCACCACCTGATGGTCGACCTGCCAGACATGACGTCCGCTCAAGTTGCATAAAATCTGGCTCGTTTCAGTGTGTGCGTCTTCGTACTCAGTGAGACCACTTCTTGAAACAAGGGCGGCTGAACCTGGCGGGCGACACTTTCTTACGAAGTTCCCGCTTTGCTCCTGGAGTCTTTTTCGATATCAGGAACGACCTCTTCAGGACGCTGTCGCTCTCCTACGTGGCCTTGAGGCACCCCAACAAAGACAATTAGTGGCGATGTTGAGAATGTGGCGGATAGACAACGCAAGATTTTCCTATACAAAGGCCGTGAAGACAGACTTATTGGACAAACTCACTTAAAGCTATAGTGCGTACACACGATTCAGCAGGCAGTGGCAACAAGTATTCTCATCAGGCCAGTCGTTTTAGGTTGTTTGTCCCCGCAATAGGCACTTACGTGCGCATGAGCTCTGTTTACCTGTAGCCATTCACCGAAGGGTACAGCGTCAATTGACGTCGAACTATTGACACGTCAATACCAAGTTAAGCATGACTCAGGAAGCCAATAAGGCTAGATCGCAGTTGATAGTCCGTACCCGCATTACAGGTGGCTGGCGGGTTTGTTTACTCGGGTTATTTTGTGGGGCTCCATAATCACATCTGACACATTTGGCTTCCGTTTTACGTTTGAGGTTACGATTGGGGTACCGGTTAATGGTTTTCAATTTTCCGGTTAGGGGTATGCCTTTAGGCTTAGGTTTTCGGGTTATGGTTAGGGTTTGAGCGTACGAATCGATTCCAGTATTACGGTTAGGCTTCTCAGTTACGGCTATGCCTAAGGGCTACGGTTACGTTTAAGAATTCGGCTAGGGTAAGGGTTAGGGTTGCCGTTAGGGTTAACGGTAACGGTTGAGCTTAGGCTTAGGGTTAAGGTTGGGATTAGGGTTCCGGTCGCTGTCCGCTCCCCATTCCGGGCTACCAACTGCGATCTAGCCGCAAATAAACAGGAGAAGTTAGACGGATCGAAGGCGTAGTCGTTGGGCGGCCGTGCTAGCAATCGCTGGATCAGACTACCACAGTGCTCGCGACTAGGCTGAAGGCGGTATGAAACTACGCCAAAGGAATTGTCCTTGTCTAAAAGACATGAGTCCGCCAAGAAAGTGGGCGTGACTTCCACTGCAGAGACTGGAGTGCGTGCTATGGTTGGAAAGTTAGCGATTTAAGTTGGGAGCAGTTGAGATGGAGGAACTAGTAACAGGAATGGGAAGCGAATGAACAGGGAGGGTGAAACCATAGAACTCACTTTTTTAAAGGCAGTCCATGGTCACGACCTCCTCGCGAGTTCCGCGTTGGATGCGAAACGTCTTCACCCCTCAAGAGACATCCAGGTAGGGGCCATCGTAGGGTGATTCACGTGGTTGGAGGAATCCACCACATGGAAGATAAACGTGAGAGCACGTCTACAAGTCTTCCTCGAGATAAGACTCGAAAAGCGTTGGCCTGGACGGAACTGGGGAAGGTGGCCGCATGAATTGGCGGTGACAGCGCAGAAAGTTGGTTGGACTATCGCCTGCACCGCGAGAAGCTGCGGAGATAATCCCACCTGGTGATTTGGACAGTGACGCTCAACATCAGTTCAACGGCGGAACCAGCAAGATCTGACCTTATGACCTTTTTGGAAGATAGCCCTCCTGTTCTCCAAATCCTCTGCGGTGCGCAGGGTGGTTTTCGGCCAACGGTGACACCTCCAAACCATCCCGTTGTAAATTGCATGATAAGCTGTCGCCTGGACCCGAGTGCGACCTAAAAAGGGTAGGAGACACTGAAAGAGGTGAGATTTAAACTGGACACCACAGTCAGTCGTTACGGTGGGGAGGGAGGGGGACGTCGACTGTGACAACCCAACAACTGAGGAAGGCCTCGACATCAAGCAGAGAGACAGCTTACGACCACAGTGCGAATCGGTCTAGACAAGTGGAAAGACGGGAATATGCCTTGGACAGAGACAGAGGGCGGGCGTAACCAGACCTTATAGCGAGGCTAGGGAAAGTTCGATGGGATCCTTGTTTTGTCGCAGGACACCATTCTGCTGACAGCCGAGACACGCCCGTGTCCAAGCCTTCAGTTCTTTCTGCATCGCAGGCCAGACGAAAAGATTTGAGGCCAGCTCGTCGGTGGCCCGACTCTCAAGGAGAGAGAAATGGTGCAGAGATGAAAAGACCCTGCGGTTGGGGGAGGACTGCACAAAGTAACGGCTGAGGTACCACGGAGAAGGGGTGTCATCGCTACTTGTCGGACGGAGGTCCTGGAGTTGGAGTCGGAAGACGTCCTCGTCAAGCATATCAGCGAGGTCGATCCCCGGAGAGAGTTGGAAGTAAGCAACTGGAGGCCTGGACAATGAGTCAGCCACTTTCTTCCGTTACCAGCCGAGGGCATGGACGCCCGTGGCGAACTGGGAGACATAGTCCAGTTAGCGGGTGTCCCAGGGGTTGAGTTTGTCGCATTGCGACTGGAGAAAGAAGGAGAGGGGCTTGTAGTCCATAAAGAAGTGAAGCCCCCACCCTCAAGGAAGTTCCGAAAGTGTGTCACGACAGTCAGAATCTCCCGTCCACTTGTGCTACAGCCAGATTCGGCAGGTGATAACTTTCTGAAAACGAATTCTGGGAAGTGGTCTGACCTGGGAGGTGCTGTTGAATAACCGCGGAGACTTCGACCATGAGGTTAATTGGTACGTCGGGGGGGGGGCAGATTGGGTCAGGAGGGCGGCGTCGGCTGCCTTCCCCTCATTAAAAGGGAGCGGGGCCCGTCTGCGTCTGCCTTGCCTTTGATTGGCCGGCTCGGATTGGTATGATTGTCCGAAAACCAGACTGCCACTGGTGCGTACGTACAAGTGCGTGCTAGAAGCGCGGCGTTGCAGCAAGCGCCCCGAGTGGGGTCACTCTGCACAACTACCGTCTCCAGACTGTCATGCGTCAGTCACCACAGTGGCCACGTCTCCAAACTTTAAGACATAACTTCGCTCTTCAGACATGGTCATTTTATCTTGGAAATTTTAAAAGAATGTCTGCGTGGGACGTGTGCATGGCGTTGCGCCCTAATTTGATGCTGTGAACGCCTCAGCTGATCGCTCCCATAAACACCGCCAACACCAGCACTGCAAAGTCACGCGAGTTTTCTCCTGCCACATGCTTCGTCGCGGATCACAGCTGCGCGCGTATGCCATCTGCTCAATCGCTGTTAATGACGAATTGCTGTGAATGCTTGTCCATGCGTAAAGTGGCAAGTCCCTTTAAGTAGATGTGCGTTGAATACAGCGTTAAAGCATTTTAGAAGGTTTGCTACAACCTTGGTGTAATGATAATTTGGAGACTAATGATTGCCACATCCTCCTGGCGAATGAAGGATCAACAGAATAGGAGGGAATGGCTCTCAATCCAGCAGCTGCATTGGTAGGGCACGGTCATATGGACCCCCCGTCACCCTCCGGCAATACAGGTAGCCTTGAGCAAAATCCGAGGAAGGGCAAATATTCTCGTATCCTAACCCCAAAACTGACCCTAAACTTACTCCTAACCTTAACGCTAACCCTGTCTTAACCCTGGCCCTAAACTTAACCCTAACGCTAACCTTATCCCCAACTACTATATCCATGTAAACTACGGGAATACGGGGAGTTCCTATTTCCGTTTCTTGTTGTCGTCTTTTCCACATTTCACCAAAGAATGACTGATTTCTGCAAGCCACACATTATAACTATACGACGACATTGATACTCTGTCATTCGGGCATAGTGGACGTGAGCCTCAGGGCCAAATCCAGAACCCTCACAGGCAGTCGCATGACGACCGGTAATATATGTAGGGAGCCCCTGATGATTAAAAATCAGTTTTCTTTAATGCCTGGTCCAGTGTCGAATTTTTTTGCTTATGTTAAAAAACTGCCTACTGGCTGAAGTACTATCACAGTAGATATACAGTCATGTATTTTTTACGCAATTCAGCCGTTTACCTTGACAAACGTAGGGTGCGGAAAGGGATCTTATACGTACTTCGAATGTAACTCCGGCATACAACAGTTTGACCGTCGCAAACGACAATTTCCACCATGTGCCCCACAGCATGGTGGGTCCAGGACGGTGACCTGTGCCTGAATTAGTTATTAGAGACGGTGGACTTGCGCGGCATCTACAACACTTTCTCCTTCCTCACCACCTGAGCCGCGTGACAAGACAGAGTCAGTATGACCAACCGGTTTAGCCACTTCATTTGCCCGTGACACCACAGACTACAGATCACCAAAACTTTAGGCTAACAAGACGATATTGTGAGCGCAGCCGGCATCCGGATGCAAACTCAGTGTAGGACAGCTCTGATAATCCAGTCAATGAAGTAGTTGGACAGAACGAGTGACAGGATACAGTACTCAGTGTGACTACCGGACGTAAGAGGCAAACAAAACACACATGCCCACGTACCAGATACCCTTATCTGACTTAGTTAGCTGGTCGACACGGTTTCTGTAGTGTGGCCGTTAGGCTGAGCTTATTTTCGGGGAGCCCAAAATATGAGTTGGGCACCAGTTGAGAACCGTGCGGAGCAACTACAGTGGCCCTACTCATGACGCCAGTTACAGCGCTGCGCCTCTCGCACGTGGACTTGCACGTGCGCATCAGCGACAGATTGGTCTTCGCCCGCTCGCAGCTTTCCGGTTGGCCAATCAGCTTCAAGGCCGAATCCGACGTGCTTTCGCGTAAGGCGCTGTGACGCATTCGCCTCTCTCCCGGCACTGGACGCCCCCTTTTCGGACTCCAACTCCTCCAACTCCTACTCCGTTTACTCTGTACAGAACAGACTGCGGTAGATCGTTCTTACGGAACTCACTCGTTCCGTTGTGCCTTACCGGCTCCCTCTCTCGAACCAAACCAGCAGCCGCACAGCAGAGCATGATATAGACAAAATGTTATTACCGACAAAGGCAAGGGAGACCGCAATGGCCATTTCTGGCTGACGGCGGCTAATAAGCCAGAAATGGCCATTCCAATATCCCTTGTCTTTGTCGGTAGTACCCTTCTGCCTAGAACAGACTGTTCTCGCAACTGGCGCCTAACTCTTCCTCCTTGTATTTGGGACCGGGTCTAAAAGTTGTTGTGCCTAGGGTCTCACTATGGTTTCAACTTCTGCGACACAACCACCACCTGCACGATGCACATGGAGCTGCCTGTCATCTCTACACGATGTACCCCTTAACTTGGGATCCCTAAAACCCACCTCCCATACAAGAAACCCTTTTAACAAAAATTCAAAAACTTGTTTAATACATTCGTCGTCTACGTTCATATCACACACCCCAGTCCTTAATCTGGCGATTCATAGATGGCTGTATTCTTCCACTCATTCTTTATTGTTCTCCAGTTATTTTTCCAGCTTTACTTAAAAAAGATCTAATTATTTTTAAGC
>CACRXP010000428.1:0-19248 GCA_902702965.1 Spirometra erinaceieuropaei | reverse complement strand
CTCTCTCATTCCACATAGGCAGAATATGGTTAAAAAGTAGCCCGCATTTTGGACGGAGAAGGAGAGAGGGCATGTTGATATCAAATTCAACAAGAACCCCTAGGTCACGTTGATCGGTAGTTCGTTAAAGCTAACGAGCTTAGGATAAACCACGCGGTGTAAACAACAAGAACGGTAAATCAGAAGTGGCAGCCGGCGCCGAAAGGAGGTGCGAACGCCACTTTTGACACCGATCTATAATTTGCTCCCCTCTACTTGGCTTTGAACGAATGTCGGTAAGTTTGGCCGCATAGTCACAGCACTCGCTCGCACGCAACCGAAATGCCAAGAAAAAAGTTCACACCGGTCGATAAAACTATAAAACGACGACTCAGTAATGACGCGTCCATTATGAACTTCATTGGGTGCAGCGACCTGGAGAAGGGATTCATTAAAAAATCTTATTAGATCAAAAACCAATTTCCCGACTTGGACGCTAGGAAATTCACATATGAATTATGATGTTGTACAATTCATAAAAGTACAGTCAGCACCCTTCTCCAAGGCAAACACCAACGCATTTTTGTTTACATACTACGTAAATATTCACTGCAGTGGGGTTTATTATTTTTTTGTTAGTCACACTTGAATACCTTATTTTAGTCCTACAGGCCCCACACTAATACTACCAGTAAACGGACAGATGCGATACCATTCGAACTGACATTTCACGGTTCTACAATTCTCATAATTGTATTTTTTTAAAATCAGAAGACATCTTCTATTCGAGTATAAAATTGGAAGAAGACGTGATTTTGCTACCCAATAAGTATGAGAGAGGATATTTTTAAGCGCGTTTTCTATAAGGGATACTTGAATTTATGTGGGAATCGGAAAGCGGCTGGACAAACACATACCAATTAAGCAGCCATTTTTTACCGAGTATCGCTTTGCATGAGGCCGAAAAGAAGTTTATTCACAAGCGACGATTTCTGGCTTGGCCGAAATATCCTGGGATTTGGCTCCGTGATAATTGGTAGTACCATCCCACTAATGTGCTCCTTCCTAGGTGGAAAAACATATCAGCGTTTCATTTAACATTTCATTTCATTAACAAGTGCAATGACCTTCCCCTTCCATACTCGGTGCTGAGACTTCGCCTGGGCGGAGTAATTAGCCACGTGGGGAGCGCACATGTGAACACTTGCCCCAACACCAGGGTTGGTGCGTCAGATGGTCGAGCAATCATCACACCAACATTCAACGCACGTGATGAAATTGCAGCGATTAACGACGCGAATGTCGGCCATCAAACAATTAGCACACCAGGTGCGACGATCCCGGATGAAGGGAGCAGTCGTGAACATTCATAGGTATGCGGTAGCATGGCGACTGCATCCTATAAATACTGCAGCCCCTTGTGCATGAACTAACCGTATTTGCTTTTGTCTCTGATGATGGGTTCGGGCAGTAATCCGAAACGTCAGGCTAATAATTCTCTTGTCCTAGCAATCGTGTCTCCCTCTTCAAGCCTGCTTCCTGGGACTCGACTCTTCGCTTCTATGAGTAGTAGGGATATGTACACTGTCGACTTTTTCTTTCTCATTTTTTGTGCATCTCAATTCTCCTGTACTTGTGTTTTAATATGTTAAAATGCACACGACAGCTGGTTTGGACTTGCGACAACGTCTGTTCTGACTTTGCCGCCGTTTGATATCAATGGTTCATAAGTCACTTTTATGCGCTTAAATCCGTTTTAGTCAGTATGCGAATTACTTCTCATTCACACCTTGCCGGACGTCGATTCATTCTGTCAATAAGCCCTATCGACAAGAACCAGCTGGGACTTTCGGGAACTTCCCTCTTGTTTTGGGTAACCTCCTCTTTTCGACAGTAGCCTGCCAATGACACCCTTATCGTCGTCCTGCCTCGCGTCTAAAAAACTACCCACCCAAGTTCTCGAATATAAGGACAAACAGAACTACGAAGATACGATTATCAAGGCACTACCCGATAGCATGGCCCAACCCCGAAACTTTCTCATACCGTAGTCCTAATCTTAACTTAAACACAACCATAAGGCTGAGCCAAGACATAACCTTAAGCCGGCATAGAATATGGATAATACCTAGGGGGATGGAGTGATTGGCTGAAATGGTCGTGTTTCTTCCTTCCAATTTGCAGCGGGACGTACCTCCAGGTCCGGCGTAATGACCAAGAACTTTCGAGTCTTCTCCGACGCATTGCTTACAACATCCAGGTTTATCGAGTTCCCGTCTTTTCACCATTCAAACATCAATTGACTCGGATTCGACATCAGGAACCGACCCGAAAAGCCCGTCTAGAGGCGAAGTGCGAAATCACGCATGTCCCCTCTTGGATCAGACGATGCAAACCTATCGGTGTTAGAGTGACTGGTATGGGAGTAAGGACATCTATGGATGAGAGGGGCTCAACAAGGTGCAAAGCTCGATTGAGACACCGTGAAGTTTGAAACTTTTCTCCCTGCCTTTGAGAGCCCACTACACACACGACCACCACACCGGAAAGACACGCCCGACGGACGGCGTGACTCCGGCTCTATTCTAGGACGTACGGCCTCCACCCTCCTCCCCCGCGTCGCCACACTACAAAATTGCTCAGACACTGGTGCTCTCTCATCGCCTCCGTAGCTGGACTCTCGCACCAGTGAGAAAATCAGGGCTAGCGCAATTGGCGCAAGCCCCTCTTTGCAAATAAAAATTCCCTGCCGTCTCATGCGTTCACGAACCCAATGCGCGCGAATGTGACAACTACTTGCTGCCATCTCATAAGCCCTGGCAGTTTGTAGACAGGAACACCTACTGCAAACGCTAATCGCAATATCTCAGACGCAGTTAGTACGCAGTGCATGCGCTACGCTGAATGCAAAGCGTACTTTCGTCGCTCGTATACCTATCGATTCCTCCCTCTAGCCAATAAGCATGTTGCCTTCACACGTAGCGCAGTCATTGGCCGAGCGCAGTCTGCAAACAACTGTTGGGCTGCGACTTACGGCATTTTTCCGCGCCAGCACGCAATGATACTGTCTCGGATGCTTGCTTTCGGCTCAGCCCGAACCCTCAGGATGTTTTCCACCCAGACACCACAGGCCGGTAAAGCGGTGACCGCCATGGCTTGGCTAAAGAAGAACTACGCTGTCACCTATCTAATTTTCGTCGTTTCGAGCGGTCTGATTGCATTGACGACTTATACCATTACATGTGTCCTTCGTAATCCTGACCTCCGCCTACCCTTCTATGATGACAGGCCGCGGGATGAATACTATTTTAATCGACATTATTTTGGCGCCGCTCGAAGTGAGGACCCTAGACTACCACCTGTGAGAATGCACTATGATGGTGAATTGGAATTTCCGTACGACAAACCAGTGAAGAAATTTTATAACCCCTGAGAACCGCCGCGGGATCTTGAAGGCCAGAAATTATTTCTTTTTTATTGAGCTTTTTGGACTTTATACGTTCATAGTTTAACACCTGTACGTCGGTATTCTCGCCATTTCGCTCTATTCGACCTATCGATGCCTTTAATAAACTGTGGGGCTTTGAAGTTACAAACATAAAGCAAACTTTTGAAATGAACGATTTTTTTATTATTTCCTTCCTCAGAAAACATCGGTTAAGGTCCAGTTTTTTTTCGTTGGGAGATGGTGGGCATAATCCAGCCTCTTGTCCTCCTCGCGAGGTTTCAATCTCTCTTTCACATGATCAAATCTCATTTCTGTTGATGCAGATGTTCTACAGTAATACGTTTCGATTTGGGGTTGAATCGTCTGAGCTAGCCGAAAGGTGTACGCGGGACTACATGCACTCATTTTCGATGAAAATGGGTCTATAATATGTAAATGGCCGAGCAAACTCCAGGAATGCGTGTTTTCGATTAGAAAAGCGTACTTACTACTAATTGGCATGTACAAAAATATTCTTTCTTGTACTCATTTGACAAAAGGTTATGTATGCTTCAAATTTTATAACCGAAGAAGGGGAATCGGTCGGCTTTCAAAAAATTTCTAATTATGAAATCTTTAAGACCATGGAATGTTCACTCATAAAGCATCGCATCTGCCAATTTATTACTACTGCTTGTAAATTATACAACTTCCTCCACATCTACTGCAAAGCTTTACAGATCCTATATGACAACTTTTTAATAATGTAGAGAAATATGTGATTATCCCTACACGGAAAGTACACAGCCTGTAGTTTCGGAACTCTGAGTGCAGTTGTAACGACAGGTCAGGTTCAACAGTATTTAGGAATTGAACATGTTTTTCAAAACCGAATGGTATCCTTTTTGAGTATAAACCTCGAAGACCATATAATATGCCGCCAAATGAGAACAAGAGAGAACGTTTTATGCATTTTCTCAATAAAGTGTATCTGGAGTTATAGGATCATCGGAAATCAATCAAAAAATGCATACTACTTAAGTTACTCTTTGTAGTGTCTTTTTGCAGGCCACCGAAAAGAAGCTCGTTTAAAAGCCGGCATCCCGACATGGCGGAGAAATCTCGAGACTGTGCTGCGTGACAATTAGTACTGCAACCCCACTTAAGTAATCTTTTATGACCGAAAGCGCATTTCATAATTTCAGATAACATTTAATAAGACAACGTATCTACTCTATGCCCTGTAATCTGCTTTTTATGAGGGGAAAGTTGGAGAGATCCTATATATGCGTCGATTCCGAGGGTTTAAGGTGCTAGAAGAAGAACTGGGAAATTTCATGAAGGCAAACACGTTGGAACCTTGATTTGCTGGCAGATGCGGTGTTGATCGATAAATAGGAGGATCGCAAAAATGGAAGCAAACTACAAACCATAATGGTGCGATCACTCGCCCCACAGCCTTCGCCGGTCGCCAGTATGCCCAATTTTGTATGTTCGTCGATGTATTTCCTTGGTTATATTCATTTCTCAACCATCAGAACTGATTTATCCATCTCTGGAGTCCGCTGTTTTTTCTACCAAGACGGCCAATTTCATGTTGGTGGCTGAGTCTCCGGTAACCATTGATCAGTTGGCGTTGTAGCCACCAAAATTAAAATCTGCTCGGGTTGGCATTTTCAGTTGGGTACATGTTACAAAAAAACTGGGTATAACATGCACTCATGTCCTGTGACTACAAACGTAATCACCGCTGTGTCCGACCCCTCATTACTTCCTCAAGGACCATTCAACATTAATTAACTAGAATGCATGTTTGCGATAAAGCCGGAGGAATGAGATAAAGCCGGAAAGAATGAGATATTGATGACTTTTTCTAATTTAAATTAGAAAAAGTCATAACTGTCTCATTCTTTCTCTTAGGGAGACCTCATTATACGCCATATCTGGGGTCTGCGAATCAAGCATGGAAGACTTATGCATCTTATGTATCACTTCGTAAACTGTGGTTGATCATCCGGCGATGGAAAAGCAGCATATTGATGGGCTAAGATAGATGAACCCCTTGAGATTGCCGCCTGTTCTTTGCCATACGACAGCTCACGACGGTTCTGGTCCCCTGACTTGGCGCAAACGTACGCGCGTACGATAGCTCGTCCGTTGCGAAAACCGCTACTACCCCGAAGAAGGCATGGTGGGGTTGTTTGTAGTGAGGCAGACTAGCAGGACACCCGTCTCGCAAATCGTGTTTCTTTGACAAGGTCAAGACAACTGGAAACGGAGGTGCATCCGTCTACGCGTGCCACACGCGGTCTGGTCTCCGAATCTGCGCCCGTGAGACTTCCGAGGGCGACAACTGTCTTGTATCTTATGCAAGTAAGAGCATCATTTAAGGTCCCTTTACGAAAGAACTATTGTGGCTTGACCTTCAGTTCTGAGTAGGACAAAATCCTCCCGTCAATTGACAAACACCCAGGCTATGACTTCTAGCGTGCGTAGAGATACTTTGGTGGAGAGTTTGGTGATTCAAAGTAAAGAGACTAAGCGCTGGTGAACCGAATTCGTCCCACTTCACGTTTTACCGACCTGTCTGAGTCTGGTCGACTGACAATACTATATTACATGGCGACCGACTTGATGTGAGCCTCTGTCTAATACCTGCCGCGCCCGTACACCGACCACATGTGTAGAAGGTTTCTTAAGGGGAAAAGTCAGAAGGAACAACTAAAATCTGATACTCATTGGTCAGATGTGGGGTCCTTTCTAAAATAAGTACCCACTCAACGGCACTCCAACAGACTGCTTTTCCTGTCTAATCTCAGATTTATTGTGGCGCAGCGAAGACATCTAACTGCCCCGTGATCCACTGTAACGACTACCCACTCAGATCTGCTAACAGTGATTTACGTGGGATAAATAAGGACTCACGCAGCCCCAGCGCTGACAAAGTAACACGATATGGTCCCCAGTTTTCGGTTTAACATAGCAGTAGCGCAGCCCGTTATGAGACCACGGTGCATATTCACAGAGCACTCACTATAGGAGTGAAGTTAAACCAGTTGTTCAGTGGTCCAGGTCTGGTTTTCTACAAGACATTAGTTAAGCAAATGCGTTATGATTCAGCTGCAAGCGTTCAGTCCGGAAACCAGTTTAGACCATTTTCTTATGTACGAAGTCTCAAGACCTGAACTGAGCCGTGCGTTCTGCCTGTTGCCTTGGTGGCGGTCAATTTACTTGCCTAGAATAAAAGACCAAGTGTCTACCCGTCATTGACTCAGTCTTAGGATGGTAGTCTGAGAAAGACAAAAAGAACTCTGCAAGCCGCAGGAGAACCCGTGTCGGTCGAGTGTACTGCTGAGTATTTCTGTCCAAAGTCTTGTTTGACCATGACAGAGAACGCGGTGCAAGTCGACTTCAGGGAAGAAGCTGTGGATACAGCTGCTATCACTACTTGATCTTGTTCACTGTTTCAGATAAGGCATGCGATCATCGATCTACGCAGGGTCCGCGCCAGACCATAACTACTACCGTGCATATGTACGTGTGGTGGCTCACCCTAGATTCAGGCCTCGAGCGTTACTGCATCCAGCCCCTCCAACAGTTCACATAAAAGCTCGGACAATCAGTGCATTCCTCATTATAATAAATATGACGCGATTGAATCTATCCCAACGCGCCAAGAGTCGTAGCATGGAAGATTGCCGACTTGCGCGTTAAATCAGTCCTCACAGTGAGTATTGTGGAGTGACAGGTTACTTGAAAGTACGGGGTCGCGTGTAGAACGCGTAGACAGGTCGGCCGCTACGCCCCTCCCGCCGGTCGTCTCAACATTTTTTGCCATCGGTACGAGGTGGATGAGGCAGGAAGGTGTTCGGAAGGTGCTGTGCAAGTCTGCTTCGCCATAAATGAAGCCAAGCGCATGTCACCGCTGCAGCGTCCTCTCCGTGGGATGCGCAGTGGCCGTCGTCGCTTGTGACGGCCGAAACTGTCAGGTAAGTGTTGTGTAGGCTCCTGAGCCAGCATTTGCTGTACTTCATATCTAGGATTTGTCTCCTGGGATACACACCCTGAAATGGTAATGAACAGTGTGCATCTTTATGTCGACGAAAGTTGAATTTAAACTCGGATGGAATAGTTGCCGTGTATATAGGTGCCATACATGTTCCCTCTTCTGAGCCGTGGCGATTCTCGTTGCATGCGATCAACCAACTGCTGATAAGTGCAGTTCCTGGGAGTATAAAGCGCATTCGGTAGTGAAGAAGTTAGAGTCAGCGGTTTGTACGTTTTCGGCAGGGTAGAGAATGATGAAAAACGGTCAATGAACAATAATGACTGAGGAAGAAGTTAAGGGTCCTCGTGGGGACCAACACCATGATCTTTACATGGGGTAGGCGCCGCCAGCAATAAAACAAAACTTGGAAGGTAAGGAGGAAGTGCGTCGGACTGTTCACATCGGATCGAACGGTAGGAATGACCGCAGGAATAACAGGCGTTTTTTGTCAGCTCAGACGCAGATCTGAGTGTCATCTCTTTTAGATCCTGCCGTTGTCGTTACCCTAACTCTGTCCTCTTCTACAGGCTGTCGCCGATTTCAGGTTCTGTCCTCATCGCCAATAGTCCAAGGGCACTGGTGTTGATCAACCAAGCTGGTCCTTGTGACTGACACTGATCACAGTAATCTGAACTACCCAATAAAAATAAGTAGCAACGGTGTCATCATTTAAGAATGTGGAGGGAGCTTGTCGCCGCTTGTAAACGTCTAGGTGATCGTCTGTAACCCCAATTTCATGCCGACACCATGATGCTGTCCAACAAGGCTTTTCATTATTTTACCGGAAAAACCTGCGTTTCAATATGAGAGAGCCATTTTGACCCAGTTCTCAAGCTAGATGGTATTGCAACGGGGATTCACATGGACATACACTCTCAAGCAGCCTTTCGTTAACCCCTGTGAATGAGAGTTGTGAAAAGCCAGCGATCTTAGAAAGCCTCTATATTGATGTCTACTTTCTATGGCTGTACAAACTGATCCATAATTTATGGAGGAATTCGAACAAATCGAGTTTTGACTGAAATATAGGCGCACCTACCCTTAAGTCAACCCGTAAACCGTACGGCATCCTGTGAACACGTCAACTCCCAATACCAACCAGTTTCGTTGTTAAACGCGGTTCATATTGCCCGCGTAAACGATATCGACAGAACCAATCCTTAGCATTGTCATCCCATATTAGGACACACATTTCTGCATTTCATACTTAACCCTGAGTAGCTTAAGCACTGAATATTGCCCGCGTAATCATGCGTTGTTGTGATTACATTTTATGCTATATCGATAGACTCAAATCCCCCAGTATATTGCCGTGCGTAAATGTGTCGTCAATGATACAGAAACTTCAAAAGGATTAAAGCATATAGACTGAATTGATCGGCTTCGTAGGCATCCATGCCAATACGATTCATCTGAGGAATTTATCAGTTAAAGCTGCAACTTAAGTTGCATTTGACGTACGAGCAAGATCTCATTTCGTAGTGTTACCTGTTAGGGGTTAAGGGTTAGGCTTAAGGGTAAGGGGTGGGGGTTAGGGCTAGGGATTGGTGTTAGGGGTTATAGTTAAACCCCCTATTACCACTGGTCCCGTATGACAGGCGGCCGGGGCTTGTCTACTGCGGGTACGGCTACAAAATAAGATCCGACAGACTTACGTATCAGATGACCTTGTCGGTCGAACCTTCGAGAAGCGACAACCAACAGCGAGGAGGTGAATAAGTGTTCGTCTTTGTCTTCTCCGTGTAGGCATCGCCTTAACTACACGCTGCCGAATAAGGCCGTTTAAGGCCGGAATTCGTGCCAGGGATGTTAGGTAGCTCCATATAAACAAGAGCAATTTTAAACTTCGGAGTGTTACATGGTTATTTCCGCCAACGAATCATTATTCTCTTATATCTCAACAACGTTTGCAGAATATGCCGCATAGTCTCAAATTATGTTTGTGAGTATTTTAGATTGCCTTCTCTCTCTCTCTCTCTCTCTCTCTCCACCAGATGGTGCGTTTGGTTCTCCCATGCACATTCAACCGTCTGATCTAGTTGTGGCTGACGTTAGTTTAACGATCGAGGCCCAGAGGTCTTTGTCTGATGCAGGCGCGAAGACAGAGGGAATACGGACCAAAAATCTAGGACATAGCTTCTTTGGTATTTCCCCACGTAAAAATGCACACTGTCACCTAACATGATACTAGACAAGGTTACGCTTTCTCCCAGTCAGGTCAAGTCGAGAGACGTCGCTGTTGCTTGGGGCGATCCTCGCCTCATCCACCCAAGAGAGCTGATCAGAACACAAAATTGGGACGGGTCTTGGTGTGTGCGACGAGAAATAAGCTCTACCATTGAAAGGAGAACGAACCGCAGTGTTGGAAGCAGCAGTCAGTCGACGTATAAGTTTGAATCCTACGTTATCAAATTACTGGAATACCGCAAGATAAAGTTGGCCACTGTTCCTTCTCGTCGTTCATTCACATTCATGTTGATGAATTTTTGTACTGCTATATCCCACATTCCCTAGTAGTTAGACAGGGTAGAGTCTAGATATGACTGGAAACGGAAAAAGGTCTATAGAGGAGAAGAGACGAGTCCCAGGAAGCAGTCTTGAAGGAGAAACGAGAGCTGAGACAAAAGCTTTATTAGCCTGACGTTTCGTATCTCCGCTCGGACCCATCATCAGAGAAAAAAGCAGATACGGGTGTGAACACTTTTTCCCAACACCAGGCTCGGTGCGTCAGATTGTCGAGCAATTTTTACACTAACATCCAACGAACGTGATGAGATTGCAGTAATTAAGGACGCAAATGTCGGCCATTACACAATCATCACACCACGTTCAATGATCCCTGATGAAGAGGGGAGCCGTGAACATTCATGGGTATGCGGTAGCATGGCGACTGCATCCTATGAATACTGCAGCTCCTTGTACATGAACCACCCGTATCTGCTTTTGTCTCTGATTATGGGTTCGAGCAGGAATCCGAAACGTCAGGCTAATAAAACTCTTGTCCGAATGATTGCGTCTCCTTCTTCAGGAAAAAGGTCTGCTTTTTTCCAAAATGACGAACCTAAGACCAGCCGTGCTGTCTAAATTGCACATTCCGATTGGTTAGCCTGTGAGAGCCAAGGTGGGTAAGTCCCTCGCGGTTGATCGATTGCGGAAGGTCGCGCTTGCGCAGGAGACGTGCTCATCGCTGACTCACGCGCGAAATAGGTACACTGGAGGGTTCCACCGAATGGTAATTCCCTGCCGCCCGTGAACTTCTAAAGAAGAAGAATGATTCGTCGGGTTCTGGGTCGCCTTAGCATGATCAGTTGATTGTCATATTTCTGTGCGTATGATTAAGCCGAAGTCCTCCCGAGTAGACCATTCGGTCAGATGTGGTTGTGCAGTCCCATCTGAAATAAACAAAGCCCAGACACCTGTAATACGGGACCGGTGGTAATCGAGGTCTTACAGGTGGGTCCGGAGAACGCATAGGCGACGAGGTCAGGTAATTTTATGCAAAAGAATGGCTATTGGTAGTGCGCGTTTGTTTTTTGAGTGGTGGAGAAACAGTCGCCTTAACCCCAGCAGTATTGTGTTAATCGGGTGGGGCTACATAACCACATCTTACCGACTATTCTATAACACAGTTTTTCTTCAGAACTGCCCGTCACCCTCAGCCTGTTTTCTTTTTGTATCGCCGTAACGGGGAAGGATCCTTATCGATACCGTGACCATAGACTTATGGCCGCACCTGGCTTTAGAATATGCCAGTTTTATCGACCGAAATGACCTCAGTATTGGCTGTTTTTAATGGGATACTTTTCGAATTCTGTTGGAATGATGATGATGACGACGACGACGACGATGACGTTTTTACCTATTATCTGCATCGGCAAGAACAAAATATGATCGGTATTCCAGGTGATTTCTTTTATTTATTTGCTACACCTATACAGTCACAGGATCCAGAAGACTGCTTTAAAACAACGCGGTTCAACACACCCCGCCATGGTAGAGGGACGCTCACCGATCGCGTTACGGAATTTACTCGTCCTGTTGGGTCTTAGGGGCTCTCTCTTGAGCCCTGCCAGCAGCCGTACAGCGACGCATAATATAGGCGGAATATCCTTACCGGCAAAGACAAGGGAAAGTAGAATGGCCATTTCTGACTTATTAGCCGTCGTTAGCCAGGCACACCCGACCACGAGGTATGCAGCCTCCGAGGCTCAATCTCGCGATCCGTTGGTTAGAAGTCAAACGCCCAACTCATTGGGCGGAGGTTCCACACCTCGGGGCTGGGCAAGTTTGGATGGCGACGGCTAATAAGTCAGAAAGGACCATTCCAGTCTCCCATGTCTTTGTTGGTAATGTCGTTCCTTCTATATTACGCGCCCCTGTGTGGCTGCTGCTAGGGCTCGAGAGAGAGAGAGAGAGAGAGAGAGAGCGAGAGAGAGAGAGAGAGAGAGTACCAAGGCACAACGGACGACTGCGTTCTTTAACGCGATAGGTGAGCACTCCCGCACTCGATCACAACCGACAGGACAACGATCCCGTTGCCCAGTGGTTAGGGACGTTAGACCTCTAATCAACAGGCCTGGCTATGGCTGGCCGGCGACGACTAATAAGCCAGAAATGGTGGTTCCAGTCTCCCATGTCTTTGTCGGTAATGATATAACATCCCGTCATGCCAACTTGGTAACTGTAGGGTGAAGAACCTCAGATAACTGTCGGTGGACTGTGAATCATGTCATGCGGGAATAGTGATAATGGCGGTTTTACAGGTAGGGCAGCACGTCAGACAGTAAGCTGACGAAATGCAAAATGTAGGAAGTATCTGGATTTTTGCCGAATGTCTTATCGTTCGCCTTCGTATGGCAACAGAAAAGAACGCGTCAACTAAAAAAAAATAAACAAAAATCAAATTTCAAAAATAACAGCGTTTATGTAATGGTTTTAGGTCATGGGGAGTAACTACCGTTGGCAGTACAATGCCTGCAACAGACTGCAAATGGATGTCAAGAAAAAATCCCCATATGACACGACCCGTTGTCTACCGACAGTTAAATGTTGTCCTTCACCCTACCGTTGTCGCCAACTTTGTGAGGTTCCGCTGGGACGTGTAAGGCACAGGAGATCCATTGATCCCGACTGTTTTCATGTTTAACCATTTTTCGTAACTCCAGCCGCCTAATAAATCTGCCCTTGATTGCGACCAAGCCAGGCGTTAATGACACGCGTGTTAATTGCCGTTAACGTAATACCCTGTCGTTCTCACTTATTCACACCGAATTTTCTGCCGACAGTAGACGAATCGCAGGTAAACATGGTGTATAAAGCGGACGGCCGTGGTACGAAGCACAGTACACAGAACAGCGAAGGTAAAAAGTCCAAAGTGATGGTGCGAGAAGGAAAGGGCAACCACTGAATCGATATGATAAGCTGACTGACGCGTCATGCCCCATTGCAAAAGTCTGTGCTGCGCTAAAATTCACCACGGCTTTCCCAATCGGCGAACCCTTCGATTATCGATTTTTCTGACTTTAGAGATGCCCCCCCCCCCTAGTCTGCCATCATCTCACAGGTGTGGTCGCGCGGGCGCGGGCGTGTAGTTAGTTTTGCCAGTAATTGTCGTAATTCGGAGACCAGTCTTCGCGTGGAGAGTTGATGTTATTGGAGGTAAGTCTACTGTTTTCATTCGGCATCCCGACTTAGCTGAAATTTGAAGAAGAAGAGTCGAGCACCGGAACACTTCGTTTATTATCCTGAGCTTTCAGACTCGTGCAGGAGTCCATCGTCAGAGGTAGTGGCAGAAACAGGATAGGCGACAGTTATAAGGCACGTAGGCCCAATCATCGACCAACGTCGCACGATTGGAGGTGACTACGAAGGGCTCTGTACGCCGGCGCCAGATCGATAAATCGATTGACCGAGTTCTCATCCGAGGCCCAGGCTTCAATCAATTCTCGGCCTGTTTTGTTTCCGGCGTGGGCGACTATTTTGGTGGCTGCGAAGTCAAACTCGTGACCCATTTCGTAGGTGTGGGCGGCCACTTGTGATAATGCGTCGTCTCGCCGCACAGCCAGCTTATGTTCGCGTATGCGCGATCCGAGCATGCGTCCAGTCTGTCCTGTGTAGTTACAAGGACAATTTTGACACGGAATGCGATACACTACTCCAGATTGCTCTTCAGGTTTTAACCGGTCTTTGATTTTCATGATCCTGTTGCGCATGGTGGCTTTGGGGCGGTATGCAATTCCAACCCCTTAGCTCCGCAGCAATGCGCTCGGTCGCTTCTGAAATTACTACGCTCGCGAAGAATCTCGGGTCAGATGTGGTTATGTAACCGCATCTGAGGCAAACAAACCCCAGCCACCTGTAATAGAGGACCGGTGGTAATAGGGTTTTTACAGGTGGGGCCGGAGAACGCACAGGCAACGAGGTCAAGTAATTGTATGCAAAAGAAAGGCTATTAGGAGTGCGCAGTTGTACTTTGAGTGATTGAGAAATAGATGCCCTAGCTCCTAACCCTAACCCCCAACTCTAATCCCTAATCCTAATCCCAACCCTAACCCCTAACAGTATTGTGTCCATCAGGTGCGGCTACATAACCACATCTTGCCGACTAATCCTCTAAAGTAAACGATTCTGCTCAAAAATGTGACTGGTAAGACTTCGACTGGCCTCATTTGTGAAATTCTGGGTGCATGAAATATCTCAATCCACATTGAGACTAGTCTTGAATGCGACCAAATGGAAACACGAGTGACACGCGTGCCTTTGGAGTAATACTTCTTCATTCTAACTAACCCACACCAAAGTTTCAGTCGAAATTGGGCTGGGAAAATCAGTCAGTCCTAGTTTGCTGAACCGTGTTCAGGTCAGCGAGTGTGAAAATGCCAGTGTTACAGTACAAAATGAAAACGAGATCCCCGGCTGACATGCTAAACATCCGTTTAATAAAAAAATTTAACTGCACTCCATACGGCTCTCTACGAGCCTATGTACGTAAGTGAAATAATTGCTGAAAAATCTTGATGTACTTTTATGAATAGTTTGCCAACTAGTTTGTGGCTCTTGGTTTCCCTCTCTGAAGAACTCCTGGCTACTAATACAGACGAATTTTAATGGTTCCTAGCTAGTGCGGCCATGACATGTCCCAGAATTTGTCAAAAAACAGAAAAGCTTGTCTCTGGACTGAATTTACTGACTACAAAACATATGCCGAGTGTAAAAGACGCGTCTTTGTTAGTAGATCGGGATTGATTACGTTGTCCGGATTGTCCCCGAAGGTAGACTTTTCGTCGATCCTTGAGGGCGAAAATAAAACTTGATCTTCTCGACTTAAGAAGAAGGAAGTTGGACTGCGAAAAGTCATCAAAACCTGCAGTAAACTAATAGATTTGATTTTACGAAAAACTTCTTCAGAATCCCCAACATTTTTGGGCCAGATATGTCGACGGTGCACTTGTAATACTAGAAATAAGCTACGTGCAGGACTTCGAAGCACTATTGGACAAAATCTTTCCCGATATCCAGCCCACCATGGAAAGCGAAGTTGACAGTAGGCTACTCTTCCTCGACATACAACTTAAAAATGGCAGACGGGCAGACAATGTTCCAGCGTAGGGCAACTAACACTAAACGTAATTGCTCGGTTGGTCAAAAAAAAACAGACGAGTTAGAATCCTCTTTCAAAGCGTTTTTTTGCAGTCAAAAGAAGCGACGTGCAGGCCTTCAAGGCACTTTGGAACTGAATAGGATATACCGCGGGTTAAAGAATACTAAATTTCAAAGGTATTCACTTTGTTGGTCAAAAACGCAGTAGTGTCAGAGCCCTCATTCAACGGGTTCAAACGTTACCTCTTTGAAAGCCATGGTTGCCTGAAGTCCCCACACGTAAGTACGACAAAAAAACCCAACTTTAAACGGTCGACTGATGTTAATCCGAAGGTCTATCTCGTGATCCGCCTATTTGAAGCAGGTTTCAAAGACGACGACAAAAATCCTGAACTTCTTTGCGATTGGTGTGGCTCACAAACCTAAACCCACAGTCAGACAGAAAATTATGATGCCCAGTGGCGATAACACAGTCGGCAGTGGCCTACCTGTGAAACGGGCAAACACCCCCGCTCAGCATTGAACGAGGATGCCTTTCCAAGGAACTGTAGACTTAGCCATCTCTGGTCCATGCCCACCTACAAAGGCAAAATAACAGTCTTGCCTTTGAGATGGCGGGAGTCACAGGCTGATCCAATGAGAAGATGGTCCTCGATTGGCATGCTTAGTTTTGCCATAGACCTGCGTTCCGCCTACGGTGTGCAACGCACAAAGCCCAAAGCAATTCAGACAGGTCCAATAGGGGAAATGGACGACGCCACGCGTGTTCAGCGTCTGACCGCCGGAGGGAGAAGAAAAGGAATAAGCCGGAGATCGCATGACCGGCATAGAACGCCTGCTAACCAACGCACAAAAGGAGCCCAAATCTATCCGTACACGCAACAACGGCTGATTAGCCCGTGAATGCCGAGTTGACAGGTCGGTGGACATAGTGTCGGTAAGACAGTGTGCCACTCCAGTCACATGATTTCTGTCGCGCCTCTTTTATTTTCTGCAGACGTCGGCTGTCGGCCCCCGGTGACTTTTTCGCTCTGTCTACAATGAGTCGAGTGTTGTGCAGAGCGCCTGATAAGCGGAGTGTAGGTCCATGGCTCAGTCAAGTGACAACGGCAACTTAACCTTGCTGTTGATTGCAAGTTGTTGTTCGTGTAATCTCGTGCCGAGGCGTTTGCTCGTTTCACCAATATATCTTGACTCACAGCCTTGGCATGGTATATTGTCAAGTACCGTTGATTGTTTTATCACTGGTAAGGAGTCTTTGGCTCAATGATCTGCTGTCTGATTGTTGATCCCCGTTTATGAGCCACACCAAGCCGGCAAGGTTTCAGAATTCTTGACGTCGCCCACTAAAAAGTTCTTCAAGCAGGGGATCAAGAGACAGAACTTTGGCTTCTCCTCGCTTGACCGTCCAACGTGGGGCTTGCTGAGACATTTGCATCCGCGAGGCCGAAAGCGCCACGCATGAGGGGCAACGACTTATCGTTCCGTCAATGGACGAAGAGGGGGGGGGAGAGAGAGAACAAACACGTTGACCTAGCGGCAACAACGACGGCCGCAAAGAGGACACAAACAGACCCAGAAACACCTAAAAGACAAGAAGCAGGTCAAAATACGTGCGTCGAGCACGGTTATGAGAAAAGGCGGGTGGCAAGGCTGAACAAACCAAGGCTGGCAGAGAAAGCTATCATATTAATCTGACAAAGTAAAGGGAGAGTCTTCGAGATGACAGAATACATAAACCTTCGTGCATTCAATCGTCATTTCTTTCCCACCTCTATTGGGATATATATATATATATCCCGCCTACTAGGCGCTCCGCGCAAGGCTTGAGTCAGTCCACTCAGGGCCAATAGCACGGTGTAAAACAGTCACACGGGATCGACTGCCGACGCTCGTGGAGAGAAAGGCACTAACCGAATGTCACCTGACCGGTGTGGCACTCTGTCTCACGAACGTACTCGCGAGACCGGAAGCACCACGCCTGAGGAACAAAGATCGATCAGCCCGCCGTCTGACGAGGGGAAGGCCAACGAGCACGCCGACGCAACGACAACCACGTCAGGGGTGAGGGGGACACAAGACAAGCCATTCCGCCAATGACTGGGATCAGGGAGGCCACAATCAGCCAACAGAAAACAGGGTAACCAACGTAGGTGGGCTGGGCACGGTTATAATACGTGACAGACGGCAAGGCTGAATAAATCGAGGCCAGCAGGGAACGCCAGCGAACGGTTCTGATGATGGAAACGAAAGCGTTCCCGAAACGTCAGTTTAAATACAATCTGGTCCATGGCCATTTCTGGCTTATTAGCCGTCATCAGCCAATCATACCCAACCCCAAGTGAATGTCTGGCGGAGTACGGCCAATAAGCCAGAAATTGCCATTCCAGTCTCCCTTGTCTTTGTCGGTAATGACATACTGCCTACATCACGCGCTGCTGTGCGGCTACTGGATGGACTCGAGAGAGAGCCCGTAAGGCACAACGGAACGAGTGAGTTCCGTATGAACGATCGGTGAGCGCCCCCTATCATTGTATATTCTCGATAGAAAACCGACAAGGCAACGTGCTCGTGGGTAGAGGAGTGGACTTCTAAACCAACAGGGCGCGAGTTCGAGGCTCGGGTGTTCCACACTTCGGGCTTGGGTATGGCTGGCTGACGACGGCTAATAAGCCAGAAATGGCCATTCCAGTCTCCCTTGTCTTTGTCGGTAATGCTATTCTGCATATATATGTATATATCAAGTGAATAATTTGAGAAATTACTCAGTGCAGGACTTGGAGTTAAATCTCCGGGACATGACTTTGTACTGTCAGAACTGAAATTTCAATGAATATTCTAGTCGAAGACAATCAACTACTGTGGAATAACCACGTAATGCCAACAAAGACAAGGAAGACCGGGATGGCCATTTCTGTCTTATTTGCTGTCATCAGCCAGTATGACTGTCTGCGGCCTATAAATTCCTAAATCAGTACATACGCCATGACCAGGGCGAAACGGTCACACGCAGCTTAAGAATACTGAGCAAACACGGCCCGTCGACTAATTCACCCGAAAGGCGGATAAAAACGCAACTAACCCCAATTGAGGTGATCACACACATACTGGAGGCTGCCAGCACTCATAAACGATGGCCAGTAGGAAGCGAAGGAAGAATAAATAGATCAGCCCAAAGCCAACTAATTCGGCTGGCTGTTCAAAATTCGGATCGATTTTCGCACTAAACGCTTTGGTAATGGAGAGCCGGCCGAGCTCTCCGAAATGTCAACAATACAATTCCCTCGATCCGCTGATCATTTCTTTTTCCTTAGATTATCGACCCGGAGCTCTTACATTTGCTAACCTAAACCCGAGTTAGCCTGGGCAAATTTAAATTGGGAGATGGGTGAATGCGGACGGGTGGGTAGATACGCAACGGGTACCCCCATCCGGTTTAGTCTACAGGTCAAGACGGTTAACGTGATGTAGCCGATAGACGGAGTTAATATTCAGGCACCCAAATAGGAGAGTTGAGTGCCAGTTAAGGAACGTACGAAGAAATTACCGCCTGTACGAGGCACATTGAACGACCAATAATCTTTACACAGTGATTCACTTAACTGGTCACCCTACACCCCACCTCTAGAGTATAATGAGACCTTGGCTCTCACTTTATATAACCCGTCTATTCTCGAAATATGAACTCGTAAAGACAGAAATTACCAAAGAGCATATTTATCATACAACCCCTTCTAACAGTACTAGTTAATTTGCACTTGATCCCAACTGGTCTGGGCGCTCACCCCTGCGTCCCGAAAGATCCAAGCAAAGGTCACGCCTTGCAATCGTCTAGACTGCATCGTCGGTCCAAATACTGTGCGACGCCAAAGTAAATACTCTGCAGGGTTATCATTGGCTCTGCTCTGCGGGCACTTCAGAAGTCCAGACTCTCTGAACTATAAGTATATGCCTCAATGGGCGATTCGCCTTACCAGCTCCTAACATGCTCCATTCGCTTCAACCTTCTGCATGGTTTCAAGTCCTTCTTGCACTACTCTGTTTCAACTGTAAGTTACGCCTTTTCTCTAATTGCACATACACGCGTTTAGTCTTTCCCGTCAGTGCCGGAGGAGATATCGGCTGGCCAAACAGCAATCGCCTAGTCCTGCTAGTTCACTCTTACCCCTACGCCACAGAGGCAGACATATACGTC
>CACRXP010000427.1:540991-563456 GCA_902702965.1 Spirometra erinaceieuropaei | reverse complement strand
CATTTCTGTGGCGTAACCTGGCTCACTGCCCCATCCACCCCACACCCCCCCCCGTAATCATACTTACTGCATCCTACTTCAATTTCTTGCTTACCTGAATATAAATCGGCCACTTCTTTTATCACTAGCCTTCTCGAGATCATGTTAGGCATTGGGTACTATGTTTGTTTTTTTCCGCGGGACCTCGTTAGTAAATTAGCCACCCTCGGTCGCCTTGTGAGCACTGTCCGTAATTCCGGCCTGCAGGTATACTGCATTTTTATTGGCTGTCTGGTGCACTCTGTTATGCAAGGGCCCAGGGCGAAGCCAATGCGTCTTTACCGTCCCAGTAGGTTGTCGTCACTTTGCATTTGCCCGACATCCTTGCTTTTTGTCCCACCCTTAGTTTGACCTCAAACCCTGTATCCCAACCCACGACCAGCAGAGTTTGAAATGACTTTCTGACAGTGTCCAACCTAAAGAAACCAATCGAGCAGCCGTTTTTTTAAATTTTTTGCTCTTTTTTCACGATCAGCCGCTTTTCACTATCTCCTATTCATGCCTTTTCTACCAGTTTTTAGGTTTACAGGAAACGGAACTACCTGCTCTTAAAGCCAAAGTTGACTCTTCGAACGCCCGCCTTGAGGAGTTGAAAGGCGCAATTGATAAGGTATTCCGTTTTCTAATCCTGTTTTTCTTTCCTCTTTTGTTGTAACCGTTTCAAACCTTCTTTAAACATGTACTCTCCCCCAGAACCCATAAAGTGAGTTTGGTCTTTTTATCTGAAAAAAAATTGAGCGCTGAAGAGTATCAACGTGCCTTCTAGTACAATCTGTCTGCGCAGTGAAATATTTATCTGACCGGATGGCCTGCTCCAGAAGGTGGACGTTGGGTTGGCAACCTTTTGTCTACTTTCCCTTTTCTGATAACTTGTTTCAACTGTTGCCAGAACAGTAATATGTGGTTATGTATCCCCACCTGATGAACGCAATACTGCGGGGGGTTGGGGTTATGGTTAGGGGTTAGTGTTGGGTGTTAGGCTTGGGGATTAGGGCTAGAGCTAGGGGTTATGGCAACTATTTCTCAACCACTCCAAGTACAACCGCGAATTCCTAATACCTTTTCTTTTGCATACAACTACTTGACCTCGTCGTCTATGCGTTCCCCGGCCCCACCTGTAAAAACCCCTATTACCACCGGTCCCGTATTACAAGTGGCTGTGGTTTGTTTACTTCAAGTGGGGCTACCAAACCACATCCGTCCGCTAGAACTCCTTTAGGACGCTCCACTATCGGTAGTGGTGTATAATTCGCACTTGGAAACACCGCAGCGTGGACCATACATATTGGATGACAGAGACATAAGAAGAGTTGGGAGTTCACTGCAGCCTAGATCACAGGTTCTGCCTGGTCTTTCAGGAGAGATTTTTGCGCGGGACCACCTGTGCAACTGAGGGTCGGCCTTCTCGTGTCCGGTCGTTTCTTTTTTCACTAGAGCGGCTCGCATACCACAGATCAGCCTGCATCAACCAGCATTACTACAAACTCTACACAGTCCCACATTTGCTCGATGGTCTCTTCTTCCGTCAAAATTCATGTATCCATTTTGAGATCTCATCTACTCCGGGGCCCTAGTCGCAGGGGCTGTCTCTGAAAAATATGTTGCAGTTTTTATGGCAATTCTTATTTTTACTTTTATCTGTTCAGCATTGCAGTCATTTTATGTCGCTAACTTCTTCCCGAAGAACCTTGTCTTGTCTACCCGATTTTTCATGCCAATGCATCGTTTGTTCTTCTATTTTAAGGAAACTACGAAATTGGAGTTCATCCAGGCTGACCAGTCCATTGCCCAGTCACTCCAGGGGGACATTGCTGTCATGGAAAAGTTTGAGAAGGAAATCGCTGATATGAGCCGATCCATTCAGCGTTTGAAGCCCGACAGCAATAAAGATGGTGGTGTGTTGACGCGTCAAACGTCTTTACTTTTTTTTCTTGTGCCGATCTGGTCTGAATGCACTAGCTATTACCAATTAGTGCACCGTTTTCAAATGATTGCGTGCATATTGCTACTGTGTGGACTGATCCGCCACGTTAGTCCATGTCCTCTCAGCAAACTCCAAACGGAGATGGAAGTCAGCTCACTGAGGAAGAGCATGTTTTAAGTATTCTTGAAGCTATCTATCAACCAAACCTAACTGCGCCCATTCGATGGAGACACACGAATGTGAAATCTTCCCTCACAGTGCATTATGTGTTGAAAATACGCATGCACCGGAGACCCAGCCGGTATCCTTCACGCCGCAGAATTTCTCCTTCAGTCCAGCCTTCTTTACGTGCTGCACTTTCTAAAACTACCCTCCGCTTTGATATGTCTCGCCAGTCCGATTGAAAGAAGGAATCCAGGTGTCCCATGTTTACCATGAAACTCCGATCTAGAGCTTTCGCAGATCGTCTACTGCGGCAAACTGTCGATAATAAAAAGAAAATCGGGAAGGACAGAAATCAACATTTCAAACGACAATGTCCTAATTCTAAGTTAGAAGACCCGAGAATTGAGTCCTCGTCAAGTTCCTCATCTAACTTTCTAGTCCAGAACCCAACAACTTCACTTACGGACGCATCTCCAGTCAGTCATGATCAAAAATATTTAGGCCAGAATGAGTAGGGCTCTTCCTACAATGAAATCAGTAAAGCGTCTTTTCTACGTGTCTTTGAATCCTCAAAACCGTAGCCAAAAAGGCGTGAACCCCTTAACTCCAGTGGTTGAGCCTTGTACTCAAATATTCCATGCTAACTGCACATGGGTTGGGGTATGGTTGACTGATGAGGCCGTCAAATAAGGCAGAGATGGCCACTTCAGTCTCCTTATCATTTTGTTAACATTCCTCCTAAGCTATGATCTTTTTAGAGAGGACATTTTACTTTCCAGCCTAACTATTATTTGCGGTCCACTTGCACTTTTATAGAAGAGGGTCCATCTTTGGATGACCTTCATGCGCATCGCGACGCGTTACGGGCGAGCTGGTACGTATCGATATCTTTCTGCTTTTGACCTTTCCGTTTCATAGCAAAGAACTATCAGAGGAAATTGAACAAGTTCGGAAGAAATTAGAGGCCCACCTAACGAAGAAGCAGCAAGCCATTAATGTGGAAAATTCCCTCCGCGACACCAAGCACAGGGTAGGTTATATTCGCCTTCCCTGCCCCGCCTCTGACCCTTTTCCGCAGCCTACTCCATTCTCCTTGTGTTCCTACCGGTTTCCGTCACAATTTCTGTATCAGTCCATTTTTGCACGTCTGTTTTGCGTAATTTCGCCATGTCACCTTCCCACTGGACACACCTGGCCTAGTAGCGATTACGCAGTGCGTCTACGTCTTTCCCAGCCGCTTGCTTCTGCACAAACCGCTTTTCTCATCTCCGTATATTGCTTTTGCCCAATGCAGCTATGATCGTACCCTATCCAACCGGCTTCAGTAATGCCGTGATTAGCTCCTCTCTGCGCCCCACAATCTGCAATATCTCACCACTGTCTTCTCCAGCTACGAGGACTTACAGCAGTATATGTACAAACCATCTGGATACCCTGAAGACTGCGTCGATCCAGGTTTCTTACCGAAACCCTCTTTGTCTCCGCCAGGGTGGCGCCAGCGTCAGATTTTGGCAGTGCTAGTGAACGCATTTGAGTGACCACGATGGATGTGCTCGAACCACCTCAGTTAGTGGCCTCCTCTATCCTCGCGATGTTGTCGCGGCGAGTGCGGGCGGTCGGCTGGAATATAAAGCACGTGCCATTTACTCGAATGGTCCATTTTGGCGGAGGTGCTCGAGAACCTGCAGTTTTCGCCCATCTACGTTCAGTCTGGCATTGACAATCGTAGTATAGGACTGACTAGATGGGTTTCCGGTACATGCGCACCTTTATGACCATAAAGATATGATGATTGGTCCATAGACACCCTTATAAGTTTGCAAAAAGTCCTCAGACAACATCGATGGAAGCGATTATGTCTTTCCAACTATTGACCTTGAAATAAAAAGGCTCCCTACCTCGCTGTGCCGAAAGCCTTTACTCACTAGTGGACGCTAGTGATTAAAGGCTAGGATAGAGTTCAAGAGTATTTCGTTTTTTGCATGGTTAGTAGTCAAGCTTCCTGCTTGGTTGTAATCATTCTTTTGAGACGTCAATTTTGTAGACATTCACTGACACTTTTAACCTTCCGAACTTTGTGTTCGAACACCTTAGCTTCTTATAACGACATTCCCTCATACTGCAAACCACTTTTTGTCGTAAATCGTGTCTCCACCTCACTGCCCTTTTGCACTCTTTGCAATAGCTTGAACGAGAGCATCAGGCAACGAGCAACCTAAACTCGGAACGCGAACGCCTGGCCTCCGTAAATTCGCGTCTATCGGAAGAACTAAGGGACTGGAGAGCTCAGCTGCCCAGCTGCAAGGAGACTCTCGCATCTGCTGAGAATCGTCGACAGAAAATCCTCGAAGCTCGTGACGAAAGCCTGGCGGTTGCCCAAGCTGAGGTGTGTTACGTTCCCTGCCCCACCACTCTGATGCCTTGGCATTTCTTTCGCCTCCATGCTGCAGCTTTTATTGTGGTCTATGGGGACTCGGTCGCGTGTGGCACACGCAGACAGACCGGTTGACCTTGTCAGCCCAACGTTGTCTTTAAATCGGAGCAAGGTGCGTGAGGAAGGAGGGCGCACGACAGACGCTGCGCAAGTTCAACTCACTGAACTAATTCACCTGAAAGTCCCACATACTTTGTCCACTCTGTCAGGCGCACGGTGGGCGCTGTCTGCCGCGGTTAAGCAGTCATCCATGATACAGCATTCTGTTTTTAGTTGATTTTAATGGTTGTACAGTCAGCCACCAACTTGTTAGGCTGCGTAATATATACTCTTCTTAAAATTAAAGATTTTTGCAGTTAGGCGCGGAAATATGAACACACCCTCGTTCCAGGTGACCTTATTGTAGATTCGAGGGAGGTTAGTGTTGGTGTGAGAAGGGTCATGGTTGGGGTTAGAAAGATTATGGCTGGGGTCAGTGTCATGGTTAGGGACAAGCGAGTAGGAACCCCTTGGAATTTAGCGCAGGCCACCTGTGGGGGGAGGGGCTCCATGTTCCCGTGTCGGACCCACTTTTCGTGTTGATGGTTGGTGGTATTATCTACGAGCTGCCGCTGTGGCGCGAGGTGGTGATGGTTCCCTAACTTTTTTGTTTTCAGTCCGATGTCATATAAACTTTCAAGTCTTGACTTATACCTAAATATTTGAATTTATGACGTACTATTGCCTGAAAATATAACATTTTTTGACAGAAAAATTCAGATCGTTGTCTTCCAGTTCCACATTATAATTGTCTGTCCGCGGCATATCCACATGTTATATTTACATAAGCGAAAGATTGCCTATTTTCCCTACTTGTTAACAGCTTCTTTTGGAAACCGTAGCCATCTCAATTTTCGATTATCAACACCACATTCTCTTGGTATTTTAAAGCAATACCGCTCCGAAAAAAGTTGCTTCATGGGATGTGACAGCTCTACCGAATGACAGTCAAGCATTGCAAATGTTTCACCACGTTACTTACAGCTTGCTAAGAATGCATATCAATAGAGGAAAACGCATCATGAAATAATGTGTATTGCCCGTCAAGGGACGCCTGTTACATCAGACGGCACTACGCTTCCAGATCTGTAAGTTGCTCTTGATGGTCGCAGCTTTTCCGTTTCTCAGATACGAACCTCGAGTTAGTCGGTTATCGAAGAATTTGGAACAACAGATTTTGAGCGCGTCTGTTTTAAGAACGCCAAAGTAGATAATTACTAGTAAAACGTAACGCTCCATCGTGTCATCGGCCAGAAGTTGACAACTATACCCTTCGCCCAACCCTGCGGTAGCAGGCATTCAGGGCTATTGTATAACGAAAAAAGCCCCTTCGGGGATTTTCCCACTGATCGCCACGCGAAGTCACTTAGAGCAGCGTTGTTAGTGAACTAAACGGCTGGAGCTACGTTAATTTCTTTTGGCGGCAGGTTACGCTGTTCATTTCCGAAGAACTTCCAGTTTCTCCCATGCTCTTCCCTCCTGGTCTGCGTCGCGTCCCTTTTAGCTGGAAAGACCGTTAAATGCACTATATTTTCAACGCGCATAATATCTGAAAGTCTGGGCACGTGCTGTCTTTATTTTCCGCGTCCGCATGATGTAACTGCTGGAGTTTCTGCCTGTCAATGAATCTCTCGGCGCTCCCCAATTCGACTTCTGTTAGCACTGCCCTTTTGAGTAAAGCCCGCAGTTCCACCCGAAGTTTATGAGTGAGCTTGGAATGAGGTCGTTAACCGAGGCATGGTAAACCACTTTCCAGGGCTTTTGGTTGGTATTTAAGCGACGACCGGATATGTGGCCCCACCATTTTTTACTCCAGTGAAATACCCACTTATGTCATTTGGGTTGGCTTGATTTAGCCTCCCTCCCCTTTCGTCTGTTCCACCCTCACCCTTTTGGAGTTTTATCATTAGGGCTAACGTCCGGTCTAGGGTAAGGGACTGGGCTATCAGTGTTGTCAACTCCAATGACATCTGTAACAGCCACCGGGAAGATCGGATTTAACGATATATTTTTCACACTTTCTCCTTCAATGTGATTGGTCGTCGCAGGATACGGTCAGTTCGCCTGTATTATCTAATCAGTGCCCCGTTTCTAATTTTCCCCACTCATCTACAGCCCTTAATTTCCAGTATCTCGAATCGCGCCTTCGCACTTTTACACTTTACTGGTGTATTCAATCAAGCTGATGGCGTATATGCATTTTTTTTACTTTTGCTCCCCGAAAACCGCCACCTGTCAGCTTCGCTTACCTCTGCCATAAAGCCCCTTCTACCACCACTCTCATATTAGAGGAGTCCCCTCCCCCGTTTCTTCAGTGAGCTCATATATCCAGCCGTCGCCAGTATCTATGTTGGGGGCACAATGTAACCACTGTTGTCGTAGCACCTTCCAACGGTAGTTCGGCAGGCGTCTGCATGTTTTCCACTCTTGAGTCTACTGGCATCTAAGTGTAAATTACAGCAAGATCTGGTTCACTGTCTGGATTACACATTTTCTTATTATTTCCTGGCAAAGTCATGGACTGTCTCTGATGATGTGTTCTAGTAAGCACCCGAAACGTCAGACTAATAACGTTCTTACTCCAGCGATCGCATATTCTTATCCTGAGTATTTTCTGTGTTGTCCAGCATTCTTTTTTACAAATACCCAGACATTACGAGTGTTTTATTAAGCATGAATTTTGTTTGTAGGACTCACATTGTCTTTTGAGGTCTGGTATACATGCACTCTGACTTCTTTTTGTCTGGGAATGGTCGGATGTTTTGCGGTTTAATATTGCGCCAGCCAGTCAAAATAAGATTTATGTCCTTTTCACCAAAATCAATCGCCCCTTCTGAAACTGCAGAAGTAAAAATTAAACTTTTTTCTGTTCCTTACTTTTTCCAGACCCAAGAATGGCGTGATAGAATACGGGAGTTTGAGGAAGTTTGTTCAGCGGCCCAGCCATTGCGAGGCCATACCAGAGAGACTTACGACGACATTGTCCAGCAGCTCCTGGAGTTCGACTCTGGAATAGCCTCTCTCAAGGATGAAGTCGTGAAAAGCTCGGAGAAACTCAATGACTTGCGCAAAGCTATCGCCAATCACAAGGTACTTAGCCCATTGTCTGTCCTCTTGTCGCCGAGAGGAGTTATCAGCTGGCATACGCAGTCTTCTGTTAGTGTTCTAAGACGATAATCGCGCACTCAGTGTCACGCTGAGACACAGCGGTACATTAATTCACCTCAAACTGACGCCTTATGGCTTTATCGGCATTGACGAGCCCGGATTAATCGAGGACAGCCCATAATCTTCGCGCACAAAATCTAAGACGAACGTGGAGTCTTTCGGGACTCGACCTGACCACCTCCGTTTTGTTTCAGATTTACCAACGTGAACTGCAGGATTGCGTCCGTTTGCGCGATGTGCGTAGCCAACTAGCGTCCACTGCCCTCCGTGTGAAAACTCTTCAGAGTAAAATCGCTGAATACCAGTCCAGCGCAAGTGGGGCAGCGGACCTCCTGCAACATGTGAACAGCCTTTCTTCCCAAGAGGACCGCTTACGCAAGCAGGTTTCTACTCTTTCGTGCCCTCGCTCATTTTAGAAGAATAGGCCCCACTACGGTTTACAATGGTCCGAAAATGAAGGCTTTAATTTCACGAGTAGCTTATCTTAGAGCTACGTTCGTTTTTTTTCTTTTCATGCCTTCATGTCCTGAATTTGGCGTGTGAATGTGTAAGTGGAAAAATATTTGGCCAGAAATATGCGCGCTTCAGCGCGTTTTTCTGTGTCCTTTAGATTCCATGACAACAGTGTTTCTTGAGTTGGTAGTCTTTTTTATAAAAGATATCACTTGCGGGAGACAATGGGCCTACTGCACGTTGTTCATCTGCTTCATTGCGTTCTTTAAACACCGAGAGGAGGTGGCCTTGAGAACCCATCCTGATGTTCCGAAACCGAACATGCTTCCATGATCGGAGGTTGTACTGACATCTTGCCTCTGTGTTCCCCGGTGCTGTTGACCCTCGTCTCGCATCGCTGGCCTAGGGCCGTCCATCTAGCCTCTCTTGGCTGAAGGAGGTGGGAGAGGAGGGCCATTGTCTTGGCGGGAAGTTCTAACCCTGGCCTTGACGTATGGCTTGACAATGGTCGACGTCCTAGGAGCTGGGACATCAATGACAAGCCTTTTATTGCCACTGAGCCCACGTCCACCTCCATTAGTCTTGACTTTATGTTGTATTTGCAGCCTGGTTGGTGTAGGTGGTGGGAGCGAGGCAGATGCAACGCAAGTCTGTTTATCTGTGAGGAAAATCAAGCGCAAGTCACTGTTTTACACAGCTCGTAGAGGAACGATGAAGGTCATCGTTCACGGCGGCTGAACTGTCAGACGCCTGGCTGAGGGCCTGACAGACTTCAGGACGATCACATGTGGGTTGATATTTGCCGCTCTCGTGGGCGAAGCCTAGAACGGCTCATTCCCCACGCGGCCGTTTCCTGGGCCAAGCCCTTTTCTAAGGAAGATGCTTTCGCTGGGTCTTGCACGACTTTCCACCTCCGATGACAGCAAATCCATCATCCCTGCTTATTTCATGCGACCTACCTGCCTGACTGCTCGAAATATGTCGGCTGTGGGTGCGCCTCGACGCCCATCAAGGAGGCTTTGCCTACTGTCCTGTGCACCCAAAATAACTCAGGTCATAAGGGCTCAATGCCATGTCGCACGCAAGGTACAGGAGTTCCGTCCCAAGCCAGCCATGAACGAGGGGAAGGAAGATTAAACCGGGAAACTCAGACTATACTCGCTGTGCGAGTCAGAAATGAGGGTTTGCATAATTCCTCAGTCGACTGCAATAGCCTTGCGGTTTATCTGGTTGATCGGTTGATCGCATCTCAAGGTGTCAGCGGTTCATTTTCAACCCCAATGCCGAAGTTTTCTTGGTGCGTAAATCCTATTTCCTGTATTGTATAGAAACCATAAAGAAAAATAGGCTTTCTTTTAGTCAATCAATAGATAATCACGTCTTCTTTACATTTTACGCCTAAGGAAGGAGTATAATTAGGTTCTAAAAAAGTTTCTAATTATGAGACTTTTTAAGACCGCGAAATGTCCATCCACATAGCATCGTACCTAACCGTTCACCACTGCTCCTCATGAAATATACAATATAGTCCGCATCCATTGCAAAATTTTATGGACTCTGTATTATATCTCTTTAATGGCATAGAAAAATACGTGATTTTCTTTACGCGGAACGCATGCACCTTGTAGAGTGAAATCACTAAGCGCTAATGCAACGAATGATCAGACTCCAAATTATTCGACAATTAGAAAACTTTTTTAAAACCTAGTTATACTCTTTCCTTAAGCATAAAACATAAAGAAGACTTGATTCTCTATCGATTGACTAAAAGAAAGCCTATTTTTGTTCATGGTTTCTCTAAAATATATTTGAATCTCCAAGACCATCGAAAATCAATGGGAAAATTGCATGCTACTTAAGTAGTCGTTTTTTACCGAGCACGCTTTCTACAGGAGATTGAAAAGAAGTGCATTTGAAAGCCGACATCCTGTGGAGTCCGAAATGTTATAAGAGTATGCCGCAAGATAATCAGTATTACAACCCCGACCAAGTAATCCTTCCTAATCGAAAACGCATTTCAGAATTCCAGCCAACATTTCATGAGATCGGTCACGCACTGTACGTACCAGAGAAAGAAATAAAAGACCTCACAGTAAATGGTGTGCGAGGGTGACCAAGATGCCTTAAGGTAGTCATCGGAGTAAAAATACGACAATGTAATACCTTTTTAACAATGCCTGCAAAGGGATATTAAATTTCCTTACTATTATTTTTAAATGGTAAGAATAGTGTCCCTTTTTAATCGGCGACAATATATGCAATCGAACTTTGTGATACCGCAAAGCCCTAAGATGTTTAGCGTTTTTTTACTCAACACGAATACTCCCCAGAATGAGTAACCCCGGCCATAAACCATACCCTTGCCAACGAAGCTTTTGCGTTGGCTGCTGGTTTCAAAAATAATGAGGTCCGCGTTCATCACTTTCGCTGCTCGGTATTGTTTAGGGGTCATTTCGACGAAAATGTTGTCCATCTCAAAATATGGGCATACACACTCTTAAGTTCCCCTTCCTATCCCTAATGTACATTATGCTGCTGAACTGTAGCTGGTGAAAATTACTCAGAGCCATTCGGTTCGGTATCTTTTGCCTTACGTCTCGCTACTTTATCCTTATGATCTTGAGCTGCTTATCTGAACTGCATTGCGGCTTGCCTCGGAGCAGTCCAACTGTTTGTGAGTAACAGTGGTCTTTTTTGGTGGCCAGTTCCACTGCAGATCTCTACACTACTGTACACTTTATTCTTTTTCTTTTGTTAAAACCCGCCGTCTGCGGCCTTTCGGTGTCAACTTAACTACTGTGTTTTTGTTCTACGTTCCTTGCGAATAGAAACAGTTAGTGGTTGATCGAGTAACACAACTTCAGACGGAGCTCAAGATTCTAGAACGCAGTCTTGCCGAGAAGTATGCCGACGCAGAAACTGAATATGTCAAAAAAGTGTATGAAGTCAAGGTACGCGGTTTTATTCATCTTACTGCATTCATCATTCCTTTTGAATTACGCCTTCAGTGTCATACGGCACTTTTCTTGAAACATTTCGCCCTGAAAACGATAGCCGTTTGTCTAGAAGCTCGAAAGTTAGCCTACACTTTCACTCGTAACTGGTACGGGTACTGCATGATTTGGCAGCCATACTTCGCGCCGAAAGTATCTTAAATATTTGCTGGAGGGCGAGCCTAGCTGAGCTGATATAAACCCCGCGAACCTTTCAGTACATATTTGCACACTTACAAAATTTAATCTCATCACACTCAAAATTTAGAGGACGAAATCGTCCTTAAACCCAACTAAAGGCAGCATTGGTTTGCTGGGACAACAACGCCTCTGGGAGAGATTTCATTTATACGCGTGTATATATTTGCACTTTTTATAGACTGCGGAGATGGCGGCCACCGACCTCGAACTATTCTACCATGCTCTTGATAGGTAAATTCCTCCCTCTTTTGTGTGTTGGCACTTCTAATTCGGTCTGACTTCTTTGTAGCCTGCGAACTCCAGAGCTTGGAGTCGGTCTGTTTTCTAACTTTCGCATTGATTGTAGTTATTATTTGGTAAATAATTTTGGGCCCTTAATGGGCAAAATACCTTCACACGGCAGAGGCTCCTAGTCTTCGGGTGTTGGCCTCAGAGTGGATGCGGAGGAACCGTCGCCTTTCCCTGAAATTCTAGTTTCGTCCTCATGCAAATGGAACCTTTCGTCGGATCACTGTGCTGTTAGCAGTTAATTGCCCCTTCATCAGCATTTCGACCCCCTCCCCTCAATTCCGGCCTCCACTGGCAGGACAAATTATATGTTATGCCACAAGCTGCAAGTCCCCAACATACCGCTTACTACCAGCCTGTTTATCCTTGTTGAGACATGGAATAACTGAAGTAGGTATCTTACCGGTCGTTCCAACGTTGGGAACCAGAGCAAAGGTGCCGAAGGACCACAGAAATTTACAGGCAAACGCTATCGTTCTGCTTTGAGCATGACACTGTACTACCTCGGAGGACACTTCACGCGGTTTTTAACCGAACTTCTTCTAACCGGATAGACTTTACTTCCGAGTTCGCTTGGCCCCTGTTGGTTCAGTGGGAACAGGTAACGGCGACGTGCTAAAACAGGCAATTACACCAAATTCGACCACATGGTACTCCAACCACGCCCTACTGGTAATCTCTCAATTGCTCCATAGTAGCATACATTATCTGGTACATCTCATGTCATGAATTTCACAAGAAAATTCCTTTAACGCAAATTCTGCCCACCGTGTGCCCCCAAGGTTTTTCAGCACTAGAAAATGATTCACAGATTATCATCTACTAAATTGGAGCCACGCACCTTGTCGAGATGTCAGTTGAAGAGTTCTCCGGTTTCTTACGTTAACCGTATTAAGCGTCCCGGCCAAATCCTTGAAGTCTATGTAAGCTCTGTTGGACGCTCTGTTACTGAACTTTAAAAGCCAACGAGAATTATGACGATAGTGCAACGACCTCTGTGGAGGCTTGCTCGTCTCTGTGAAGCACTCCCATGATCAGGCAGTTGAGAAAAAATAGGTTCCTGAATTTGCCCGAGCATTTTTTGAAAATAGTTGTCCTAGCGAGACCAAAGTCACTCTTTCCAACTATTTTTTTCTGAAAAGTAGAGAATTATGCAATTTGTTAACTCTTGGGATATATACTTCCCACTTAATCGCAAAGGAACCCGCTGACTCAGATATGCAGACAAGAATTCCGTTCTCTCCTGTATCGAGATGTCCTTAGTGCCGCCCATGTTACTAATTAGCCTGCCCGACGCTGCTTTAAAAAGACCGCCAGAAACTCCGTGCCTTTTAATTTATACTGGACTTAAGTAACTCTTTGCTCTCCAATTTCTTCTGCAATCTACTTTGCATTTTTCTAAAGCCGCATTATTTTTCCATTTTCCAATATGTCTTGTCCTTTTAGGGCCATTATGTCCTACCATGCTTCTAAAATGGCAGAAGTCAATCAAATCATACGCGATCTCTGGCGAACGACCTATCGTGGAAATGGTAATGTTTCACGCCCTTTGCCTAAGTTTTGTCATTTCTCTCCGACTTCCAATCACTTATATTCAGTGAATATGATTCAAGATTTGTAGAATATCCGTGCTTGCATTGCACATGAAAAATCTACTTTTTCTCTGCCTCCTGACAGACATTGACTACATTGAGATCTGCAGTGAAGAAGAGCCCTTCTCCACCTCTGGTGCAAATGCCACAAAACAGCGTCGAACCTACAACTACCGCGTTGTCATGGTGAAGGCCTCCTCCATTCCCGTCGCTGCCGGCAGCCAACGCCTGGGTGGGGGTAGTCGGAGCAACAAATCGGTCCGACTCTCCTCCGAGGCGCGACTAGACATGCGGGGCCGGTGTTCAGCCGGCCAAAAGGTTCTGGCGAGCCTTGTGATTCGTCTGGCTCTGGCCGAAGTCTTCTGCCTACAGTGTGGTGTCTTGGCCCTCGACGAGCCTACGACTAATCTTGATCGGGAAAATATCGAGTCACTGGCCTACGCGCTGACGGAGTAAGCAGCGACTGCCCATACTTCTTGATGAAGAATTCATCAGATTGTTTCGACCTCTTGCATGTTGGAGGCTTTTCTGGCCTGTCTTTCGCCTTGTTTTTTGTTTTGATTCGCTTTCCTATCTTAGGATAATCAAAACCCGCTCTGGCCAACGTAATTTTCAACTTATTGTAATCACTCACGATGAGGATTTCGTGGAACTACTCGGCCGGGCGGATTGCGCGAGTCATCTTTTCCGTATTAGTCGTAATCTCCAGTAAGTTCTCTATTCATTCTATTATCATGTTTGATGAGCAGCCCACTTGGTCAGAAAGACTCTGACCCTCTAATATGAAAGTACTTACAGTCGACCGCATGCTAGAGGCATCAATTACATCGCCCGTATTTGAATTAACATATTTGACTATTTAAAGCAGTGTCCCCGGAATTTTGCCGAATCATGTCTTCAATAAATCCAACACTTCCTGGTGCATGTTTACATTTTAGGGGACTCTCGGAAATTGAGAAAGTCCGTATTGAAGACCAATTCCACTAGGATCAAAGATATTCCTATTTTTGTAAGCTGACAGTATTTATTGAGTTTGCTCATCTCATCTCCGCTCTCTTTCTTTCTTCTCCGACCTCGCTTTGCGTCCTGCCCACCTGTAAGTGTTTATAGGTGCTGACTGGGTGTTTGCACTCGCCGTTTAGAAAGTGTATCCTAATTACTTTTTCGACTGTCCTTTAGAAACCGAAAATCTTAAGGCGAGGCAGCTTGTTACACCGCGACTAGGAATATACATAGGCAGAAGTGGACGGTGCAGGTTGTGCACACTACCCTGGAGGAATCTGAAGTGCCGCCTTACTTCGACTCAGCATCGTATTTTGTTCCAGACTGCGCACTGCTCGTGCTCACGCTGCATGCAGTCCTTGCACGTGCATAAGTACAGGAATTGTTTATTGACTGTAACCACGTAACATCGTGCGCATGGTGCGGCCGTGTGAACGTCAGGCGCCCTCTACTGGTGGTTTGAGAAACATACGTCCAATAAATATACTCCACAACACAGCCGACTAACCAAGACCACGAAACCTGCTGGACAGTCGTAGTGCCTTCCATGAGCAGGCCCCTAAAGGCTAGAAACATAGTACTAGGCACTACCGCCATGTCAGCAGTAGCGCACAGACACGTTCGTGGGCCCCTCCGGCATTGGCTCCCCTTCCTTTTTCAATCCATCAGATGTCCTGCGAGCACCCCTCTTTGGCAGAAATCACTTATGCGATGCCGAGGTTTAGAAAAAGCGGCGCCCCCGAAGAAAGATAGTATTGACGTCCTATCTAATAAGTTCTGTGGCGTCACCGCCTCTCTATCTCCGAAGCAATTGAACAAATACAGAACGACAAGTCCATGCCGAATGACTGGAGCTTGGCGATCCTTAAACAGCATCAGGACCGCCAAAACTCAAGTTTCGTTGACAAGGCTGCAAACGTCCTTCCTTCACTCTTATTCCCACGGGTCTCAGTGGGTCGCGGGTACGCTGCATAGACGCTCACATCGGCAAGTTCGCGAATTTGTTTATGTATCCTGCCACCTGTTCAATCCAATTGTTAGAGTTCCGCCATCTATCTTTTTATCTCGCTCCAGTAGCGGGTATCGTTCGGGGTCGACTGACCGAAATATCAGCTACAATCAATCCTTGTATTCCTAATTCTGATCGCGTTCTTCCTTACGAAGTCTTGCACCTGGCCGAAATTCAGTGAAACGTTCAACAATGATTTACCTTATCAACCGTTAGCTTAACCTTCTTTTGACTGGGTATCTGAACCGTCTGTTCGGTGCCTCGGTTGTATAGAATTCGCCTACCAACGCCTTCTAGCGGTTTTGGGTTATGCTAGACAACCTGCTTATAGGAAGCTATGTCGTCCATAGGCTTCCTCTCCTTAACTAAGTTACAAAATCGACCACTTTATTCGGTGACGTCCACTTTCTTCTTAATTGCATCCTATCTAAATGACGATACCCAGCTCGAAAACAAAGGAACTCCGAAACGTCTCGAAAGCAGCTAGCTGTCATGCGAGCAAAAAGAGGACGTCACTGCTTATATTTGTAATGATACCTATTACAATTGATTTAAGTTGATTCGCGTTGTGGGCCTAACACATCATGGACGGTCGCTCTCGGCTGCAATTGGCAGACTCCAAGTCGGCGCTCATCTTCAGGCGTCCCATAGATCTGATGTCTAACGGAAAAAAGACTTAGCTTCGGCGCCTGTCGTCTCCCGTAGATCACTCATCAGGCGAAGTAGCTTATAAAACAAGACAGTGGATAATCGCTGAATCCATATCAAGGGAATACTCCACGTCACTCGAAAAGGGAAGCTAAAACTGCTTGGATACATAATTTACCTGTCCTATTAATTAAGGCCTGCGTTAAGGTCACCAATATTGCGTAGAGGCATCTACCCGAAACATGTTTGGATGTTCAATCGGCATCGTTGAGCGATTTTCTGACCCCAGTATTTCACAGTAGGAAGATTGAACAAAATTAGTTGCGGTCGGAGGCGCATAAATTGAGACATGGTCAGTCTGTAAAGTAAGTCAGATCCAAGGAAGAATCCGAGTCGACCGACTAATGTGGATCTATTAGATGATCCCACACAGAACTGGAGGCGTTCGACGAACAAAGCCGATAGGTTGTGTTGCTGTTTGGAAACAGGCTTAGAAACGGCACTTGAATGAATTCCCGAATGCAAGACTAGAGCACTGTAGATGGCGAAGAACAAACAATGTGATTGGGCTGAGGGCTTTTATTTCCATCTTTAGAAATAGAGATCAGTCGGAGTTGGGTTTGGGGAACAATTACCTTTTTATCTCGTAACGGGTATTTTTACCTCGAGAACGTGCAGAGAGAACAAGATAAGTGTCAAGCACCAGTGGAAGCCGTTATGAATTAACTTTGGAGGAGACGGAACTTTCGGACATCGCAACACCTTGGGACTTCTTAAGATCCCACTTTTCCAAAGCATAAGATAAGTCACCGTAGACTCTCTGTGAGTGCGACTTCCCATCTCGGTGTTCTCTTTTGTGCCATCCGTCAAGTTGCGCGAGTCTGTTCAAGTGACAAAAGTGTAATCTCCTCACGCGGCGCCAGTACTGGTAGGTGTCAGGGTCCATTTCCGAAAGAGGAGGGGGTCTCCGATCAGTCCTCAATGACCAAAGCCAGTCAGGATACTCACTGCTTTACTCAAAAAGAAGCATTTAATACCTGTCGGGCTTTAATGGCACCGGGTCCTCACCAATTCGATAGTTTATGCAACAGAAGTTCACAAGTTTGTTGGCATCAGTTTCGACGGGCAGCTCACGAGTCTTCGTGACAGCCGCAACGCCCTTGACAGCTACGAAGGAATGAGCAGAGACGAAAAAAACCTCTGGGCTTTGCAGCAAACCCCCTAGACAGAAGGAGAAGACAGTCCTTCAGGGGCATGGCTCCAGGTACGGGTTGCAGAAAAGCCTATGAAGCTTCTTCTAGGCCCTTAGTCTGGACCTTCTAATTAGTTGGTGTGCTACAGCGGCGCGGGTGGATCCGGCCCCTTAGGAGGCCTCAGTTTGTTTAGTTCGTCTCAATTTCAGCGCACTAAAACATAAATTATCAGTTGATCAAGGTTTTGCAGTCACGATCCGTATGTTGAAGACTTGAATACTTTTGTTACCTATTTAAATAGACGTCTCTTTGGGTTTTATCTAAGATAAGGCAGTAAGGTCACAGATAGAACGTTGTCGTTCGCGGGATGCCGGTGCTCTCATGCCGGACACTTGAACGCGAAACTAAAAGTTAACGTTCGGGTTGGCAAATTTTGCGAAATGAAGGAAATAATCGGAGTAGTTTGCGACTGATCAAGGATGAAGCAAGTGAACGCGTTCGGATCTCTGCGGGCGCACGAAAGTTCGGCCTGCTTGCTAAATGTGTTCAGACGAATTTTTGGGATTCAGTCAAGTTGATTCGCGGTCGCAAACAAGTCGAGGTCTAAATAGTGAAAATGTATAGCAGGTAAGCCAAGGTCTATAAAAACATTCGCATAAAAACTGCATTGATCAGCTATAACTCAGGTACATAAAGCGACAGCTGAGCCCTTAAACAGTTTCATTTGTGTGGCAAATACGATAACAGTTTTATTGAGACTTCACACTATTTTATCAGCTTATACTGAAATAACCGTATTGAAAATCTTCGCACTGGTTTCGCCTCCATATTAGGAGCACATTCGTGTGCTTTCCATATGATCTGAGCACTTTGTCCGTTTCTGAAAATATATGTTCGTCTCAGTCACACTTCCACAGAATATGATAATGCCATCTGGCTGGGTATAAAACAATCCTTGTTGCGCCGAAAATTTTCTAAATATTGACTGACATACGAATACTTTTCATGAAAAGCACCAGACGTTTGTGGATGCTCTTGATTTTTGAATTTCCATCTGGATAATTGTACAAGTGATCATGAAAAGTGACTGGCGGGTCCTTCGAATTTGAGTCGTATCCCCAGCTCTCCGAGCTTTCGTCGAATTTACTTGATAGTATAGGGCAGACTGAATTGCGAACTGACAACGTATCCTTTGGATTTGGATTACAAGTACACCAACTCGAAAGTTCTACCATTGTTGGAATTTTCGGATCTCGACGTTATTTCCCACGGTATCAGGAGGAAGATTCTACCCGAATTCTTCAAGGAACAGCACCACTGATTAGTCTTCTCATTCGCACCGGTGAAGTATACCACAAATTCTCCATCAAAAGATATTTGCAATCGTCCGACCATCCGTACAAGTCTCCCTACTTGACAACTTTTCTCCGAGATCTACGTCGAAAATTATAAACGGCTGAGTCGTTTCCTATTTTACTTCATAATTGGCAAATTCTTCATTCTAACAATTGTTGAAAACATCCTACACTACTCTAGAACTGATTGAAGAGTTTGAAAATCATCAACAATAAGCCAATTTGTTATAAAAAACTCATTCACTAAAGTTGTGCAACCGGGATTTGAACTCGGTACCTGCGGATCTGGAGGCCAGAGCGTTAGCCACTGCACTATCGATGAACGGTTTGGCGCTAGTCAGATATGTTTATCAACTACAGAAGAGCAGCTGAAAACGGTCTTTAATTCATTAGCAGTCTCTTGAGATAAAATGCCGCTGGAATCATTAGACTCTAGGGAGATTACGCACAATAGGCTCGAAGAGATAAGACAGGAAATAAGAACCGATGCACTGCCAAGAGGCCTCGAAAACTGTATGACAGACGGGACGGATTCTGCGCTTGTCGGTCGCTGTGTCGGCTGTAAGGAAATTGAGAAGCGGGTCCAGACGCTACAAGAGAAGCAAGGCCTACTGACGGACATCATCATGGCTATTCTTAAGCACAGTAAGATAGAATTACCAAATAATCCGCCAAATTTCCGATCGATCGGCGACGAACATCCTACTAATAAAGGCGCTAGCGCGGAAAAGTCCAAGCCAGTCAGGAAGAGGAAGCGAGTTATGTCTCCAGAGGAAACTCTAGACAAATCAGTTCCGGTGGATAACGTGGCAGTCGACACTAATGCATTAAAAATAAGTCAGGTTCCATTACCTGCTATAGTAACTAAACCTGCCAAATCATCGAACAATAAAGTTGGGAAAGCCAGGATGACCCTCAGAAGATCTGTTAGGAACTACAAGGACTCGCCGTTATTCTTGGAAGGCAATGCTGTTACTCCACTTCTTCACAAGGCTAACTCATCTGGAAAGTGCCCTAACCATTCCGTTTATGGAAAAGGACACGATAAGCCTTCGTGCAGTACATTGCAACAGGGTAATGATTGTAAGAGCTCCACTGCCGAAGCAAGTACGTCACATGAAAATCCATGCCCTAAACTCCCTTCGCCGACCGAAAATCATTCAAATGTCGAAGTGACAACAGCCGTCGGGAATACTACAGTAGCATTATATCGTCCTAACGCGGACGGGACAGTAATGAGCTCTTCCATAAATCGTAAGCAAAATATTGTCATAAGGGGCGCCCCAGAGTGACGCACGACCTAGACCTTCTTCATCAGTACGCCAGTGCCGTCCTGCAGGATGGGGAAATATTCACCGTTAAAAAAGCTTTCCGACTAGGCAGAGCGGACCTAGAAAAACCCCCAAGACCCCTGAAAGTTATTTTGGAAAACGAAGCCCAAGCAGCGCTTTTGTTAGAAAGTAGAACAACCTTACGCAATTCGCACAAGGAAGTGTTTTTTCAACCAGACTACGAACCGAGGCAAAGACTGAAAATGAGAGAACTGAGATCAGAATTGAAGGAGAGAATTGGCAGAGGAGAGAAGGGGCTGAAGATCAAAAATGGACAAATAGTCCAAACAAAGGGGTCTTTCCTGTGATCAGAACCCGTCACAATGAAGGCCGGGCCTCTCCAACAAATCATTCATTGAAGGTTATATCCGCAAATGTGCAAAGCCTCATTAACAAACTACTACTTTTAATGCTGACCTCTTTAAACACACCACCACGCCTGGTATAAACACGCCTCTATCGACTCCCTCAGCAACCCCTAGTAAGCCTAAGCATGTGCCAAAGTCAAAGGCAAATCCAATTGCTGTCTCAGCTACTCGGACACCCAATAAATCCAGCACCAGTATAAAATGTTTTCCTCCACAATCGGCGAACAGTGCCTCAAATACCCCGACTCAAAACGTAGCGGGTTCGCAGCTGCCCCCCAGCCCTCATGTCAAGGCAGTTAGGCCGAATATGCCGATTTTCCCACCGTTTAATAGACCTCTTGTTCCAATGGAAACAATGCGTCCCCCACCCCCTAACTTGTTTCCTCCACGGCCGTTTTACCAACTTATTCCTCATGACAATGTCCATACAGAATCAGTTAATTCATCTGATCCTCAGTTTCGTCCCGGCGGGAATACGTTGCAGTATCTGCCCCACGGATTTCCAGCTGAAAATAAGTTAGCTAACAATAGTTACCAGTTTACCTGCCCGTCATTCCCTCCCCCAAGTCCTCCTCTTTTTTATCCACGTCAGAATTTTTTGATGCCACAAAATTTTTTGCAGAACCGGATGGTTGCATCCAGACCGTTTGCTCCGTGGGCGACCCAAAACTGGACGATGTAGCCCACCTCCCTCAAAAACTAACAGCCTTTCCCTTCAAACTTTTTGTTTTAAATGCCAGATCCTTGCTTAATAAGATGCCTTTGCTTCAGACTCAGGTTTTCGTCCATTGTCCTGATATTGTTTTAGTAACTGAGACGTGGGCATCAGCCTCAGTAGCTGACTCCGAACTCTCTCTTCTAGGCTACAATTGCATTCCAAATGATCGCCAAGATAGCCGTGGTGGGGGCAGCTGCGTCTACGTTAAGCAAACACTTACATGTTTGCCGTTGGACCTCCCGCACTTTTCAGCGGTAGAAGGCAGCTGCTGGCTCCAGGTTGCACTAAAAAGTAAGTTCTCCTTCCTCGTTGGCTGCGTCTATCGCCCTACCAACGCCAATGACAATTTTGATCGCTTACTCTCACAGGCATTTCATGCTGCGGCCGACTTAAGTTTTAAGTATCAACTGGTTGCGGGTGACTTTAATCTCCCTGAAGTCCGCTGGTCTCCGCCTTCAGGCCCCAGAAGGTTCGATGACTTTCTTGAGGCTGTGGATGTCGGGATGTGGACTCAGGTTGTTGATTTTCCCACCCGAGGCTCAAGTATACTTGACTTACTTTTCTGTAGAGGCTGCTTGCCATCGTCAGTGTCATCCCTAGGCCCACTCGGGGGCTCAGACCATGACATAGTTGTTTCAACGTTGGAATTCGAGGCTGACGAAATGTTGTCCCAAAAGTATAACTTTTTCCGCGATTTCCGAACAACTCGCTCAACCGAATTATTAAAACACTTTAATTCCTACGACTGGACTGAGTTCTTCTTTAGTTCGGATGTAAATGTTTGCACTGAAAACCTGTACGAAATTTTGGGTCCGCTTATTTCTCGTTTTGTCCCCCGTAAGAAAATTATTAATGTTTGGGGATGAGATTTTCCTACCTTTACCCTTTCGTCGCAGATTGCGCAGGCTTTATCGTCGTTTCCATCTGCAGAACGATGTTTCTGTTCTGCCCTTGATTTGTGACGTTTTTGATCGAGCTAAGAGATTGTCTGAAGAAAAACAGCTAGCCGAAGAGGTCCACTTTACTGAAAACCATTCGTTAAGTGTCTCGAAACTTTTCTCTAGAAAAATACGAACTCAGAGAAAGACGCAGCATCCCATCCTTCGAGACGATCTCGGAAATCCCATAGTTGATACCCAGTTAACCGCGGACAGCTTCAATGATTTCCTGTCCAAAACGTTTATTGAAGACTCGACCACTCCGCTTCCGACCATCCAGTCATTGACCGGGGCAGTTCTAGAAACTATAACTTTCACTCTGTGGGATGTGACTGTTGCGATTCGGCGTTTTCGTCAATCTTATAGTCCAGGCCCTGATGGTGTCCCAGTAAGCATTTTAAAAGCCGATGCAAACACGATCTTCCCATCCCTCTTATGCAAGATATTTAATCTTGCTCATGAAAGTGAAACTTACCCTACCTTGTGGAAGGAATCACACATTTTGCCCATTCCTAAGCACGGCAAATCTACATCATTTGATGACTTTCGGCCAATAAACACCCTCCCTGCAGTTTCGAAGATCTTAGAGACATTGATCAAGGATAAG
>CACRXP010000427.1:493643-540708 GCA_902702965.1 Spirometra erinaceieuropaei | reverse complement strand
AAGAGAATTTTAACCCCGGAACACCGACATTTGTCTTACCAAGAACGTTGCCGGCTTACAGGCCTCGATCCTTTATGGTTCCGTAGATTACAAAAGGGACTATTTTTGCTATTTAAACTCTTATATAATCACACATTTAACCCGCTCACCTCTTTAAGACATCATATCCACCCACGACGTAACAGTCACCGTGAGGTCTTCTTATTTCTGCCTCTGGCACGTACTGTTAAATATCGTCGGTTCTTTTCTGTAAATGCAATTGCTATTTGGAATAAACTACCCATGAGTGTGAAAACTCTGCAAAATTATCCTTTATTTAAGAGAACTATTACTCGATTTTTGCATTCAGAAAAGCTCCCACAATTTTTGGGTGCTGAATCTACTGATCGACTGTACCGTAGCGATGGCGTTTGTGGTCTCTGAACACTATGGCCGGTCTCACCAGCTGTTCCTCGACGCCTCTACTTTGACTATCCCCAACTTCATGAAAGGAATTTGACGTCCGATAATCTCCGATACCGTGCAACCTCCCCCCTTCTTGACGGTCGATATTCTACCACCGCCGACAGTTTTTTTTTCTCCTGAGCCCTCCAAACCACAAAAACCACTATCAACTATATTTTTATGCCTTAATCTCAGGAGTTTTTTTTCACTGTTGGTCGGATTTGTGTTTAATCGCTTCCCTTGACAATGCCTGTAAACTGGCATTAAATTAAAATTTATTTATTTATTTATAGATGAACTAAGAGACTTAGTTGATGAAATTAAGCCAGACATTATGGCATTCACACAAACGTGGCTTACTGAAGATATCGCTGATTCAGAAATATCACTTAGAGGATATCAGCAATTCAGGAGAGATAGACTAAGCCGAGGAGGAGGAGGAGTCATAATTTATGTCACTTGCAAGCTAAGCGCTATGGCTGATGTACACAGACCGGTACGGGATGCGGAACTGCTAAGCGTTACCATATCTACTAAGAATGTCCGAGCATTGACGCTTTCGGTGGTGTACCGTTCACCTAACCATACTTCTGACCAAGATCTCATACTAATATCCGAACTGTACCAAGCTAGCGAGAAGAAAGACGTCCTTATCGTTGGGGATTTTAACGCTCCTGGCATTGGTTGGCTAACGTGGACTGCACAAGGGCCGCAAGACAGCTTTAATCACAAACTACTACAATGGGCAACGGACAAACTTCTCTGCCAGAATGTTACCTTTGGAACACGGGTCAGGGAAGGGCAGCAGTCGAACTGCCTTGATCTTATTTTTACCCGAGAGGAGGAAAACGTGTTAGACCTGCAGGACCGACAGCCATTAGGGTCAAGCGACCACATCACGCTCTACTTCGAGTACTCACTGTTTTGCAAACCCGCCCAACCCGAGAGGTGGGAGAGGAACATTTGGAAAGGTGACTATTCTCTCATGAGGAGGGAAGCGGCAGCTATATCATGGGAGACTGAACTGCATGGTCGAGCAAACGATAACTGGAATACTTTCAGTTCCTTACTGAAAGAGATTGTTTATTCCAATTGTCCTCAGGACTCAGGAGCTCATCCCTGCCCTCAGGTCTGCAGATGGAAAAGTGGAGATTGATGACCAGGTTAAAGCGTCCCTCCTTTCCGACTTCTTTCAGTCCGTCTTCACCCGAGAACCTAGTGCTATATTTGCCCATCCATCCATTCTCCAAACAACCTCTCCTCCCAGTACCCTTCCCCATCCTATCCCCTCCCTACCCTCCTTAACCGAGGAACCACTCTTTTCATCTACCATTGTTAGGGCCGAGATACTCCGGCTGAAACCTGCCAAATCGCCTGGCCCGGATAGAATTCCCGCCCTAGCACTTCGCGAACTTGCTAATGAACTGTGTAAACCCTTATCCGCAATATTTCAAAAGTCATTTGAAGACGGCGAGCTACCGGAAGAATGGAAGTGCGCACTGATTACTCCGATCCATAAAGGAGGCTCAAGACTTGACTGCGGAAATTATCGTCTTGTCAGTCTTACTTGCATCGCGTGTAAAATAATGGAACGCATTATCAAAAGACAATCGATGAAATACCTGGAACAGAACAAAATATTGTGCGATGCCCAACACGGCTTTCGTCCAGGGCGCTCCTGCTTAACGAGTGTTCTTTACTCACACGAGAAATGGACACGAGCTACCGATAAGGGTTTTCCAGTAGATGTCATATTTTTTGACTTCAAGAAGGCCTTTGACAGTGTCCCACACAGGCTTCTTTTGCAAAAGATCTGGGATGTAGGGATTCAAGGAAGATTGTTTAAGTGGATCAGAAGTTTTCTGTCCTCCAGACTACAAAGAGTCGTCGTTAGTAATTCTACCTCGGAATGGGTAAAGGTGGAAAGTGGTGTCCCACAGGGTTCTGTCTTAGGCCCAGTACTCTTCCTGATTTATGTTAATGACTGCATCAGCCAAGTGAATTGCAAGGCTCTCATGTTCGCGGATGACATAAAAATATGGAGTGAAGTCAAATGCGATGATGACGCAGAGAAGTTGCAGTCGAACATCAACAAACTGTGTGCTTGGTCGAACAGATGGCTTTTGAAGTTTAACGTGTCCAAATGCGTGGTTTTGCACCTGAACACCGGCCGCAATGCCTCTCCCAAACACCAGTACTATATTGACGGGACGAGGTTAGAAACTGTGGAAAGACACAGAGATCTGGGTGTATGGACGACCACAAATCTATCGCCATCAGAACACTGCAGAAAGATGGTCCAGAAGGCAACTAGTACTCTACACTGGATCAGACGTGCATTTAAAATATTTCCTCCTGAACTCTTCGAAAGACTCTTTGGTGTCTTTGTAAGACCTCATCTAGAGTATGAAATGCCAGCAGCTTCACCATGGATGAGGAAGGATATCAACTTACTCGAACAGGTGCAACGCAGAGCGACAAAGATGGTCGACGGTTTAAAGCATTTGTCTTATCATGAGAGGCTGAATTTGCTTGGCCTATTCCCTCTTTCTTATAGACAAATAAACTGCAGTCTACTCTGGACGTTCCGGATTGTTCGCGGCCAGGATTGCTCATTAAGGGCAGAGGACTTCTTTGAGTTCGCCCGTACAAATCAACTACGCGGCCATGCATTCAAAGTCGGGAATGAGCGAACACGTTTAGACCGGCGAAAATTTTCTTTCAGCCAGCGGGTTGTCAAGCCGTAAAACTCGCTTCCAAGCGAGATGGTGACGGCTGACACAGTTTGTGTGTTTAAAAGAAAACTTGCTCGTCTAGTTTTCGACAGAAATCGGCTTGTACAGCATGACTATGCACAGCCAGTTTTGTAAAATCTGTCATATACAATCTTCCGCACTAATTTACAGTGAACCCATGCACTACCTAATGATTACGATTGAACTGTGACCCAATCACATTTTAAATGCCTGCAATTTTATTTTATTTTTGAGTATGAATCTGCGAAAGCACTGTACATAAATAGGGTCATCAAGGGCTCTGCCTGTAACCCTTCAATATACATACATACATAAATTCATAGCTCTCTCCCAACATCCCTCTCTTGAATTTGCTCCTGGTGGCATGTACTTGGTTGCATTAAACAGGATGGAGACGGGTGATCTGCGTTAAAGGACGAATAACTGCGTCGGAGCACAGATAACTGCACCAGTGACTATTAAAAAGTGTAAATCAAACTTAGGATGTGTGGAGAATCTAATCTGAATTTACTAACCGCATACATACCGCCATGCAACGCATGGGAGACTTAAGCGATCTTTACAGCGACGTTAATTACACTTTTGACGCGGACCCACGATGGGCATGATGTAGTCGGGTGTCAGTGGAATTGCCAGTGCCCCTTATTGTCTTAGTTGTTATATCTTGTAATCGAAGCTGTCGTCGCACAATGTAGTTTCGTTTTCTCGCACTCAATATCAATGTCCCCATGTCCATCCCCTGTAGTTGTCTTTAGCTCTGCATTCCCCACCGGTTGTCATACAGATACGACAGAACACTCCCCACTCTAGGTGGTGCTATAATGTGTGTAACGCTCCCTTCTATTTTATATTGTCTGACCTGAGAGAAGGTAATGTTCATTAATTATTGAAAGATGTGGGCTTCAAATGAAAAGCCAGAAGGCACGCCAAACTTACAATACAACTTAGATTGACTTCAATAGCGGTGGGATTTATGGCTTTTCAACCTCTATTTCAACAAACGCCAATTCGCCCTGCTTAGTTTTATTTACATGAAGGATTTGAGATCTGAATATCAGTAAATCATCGAAGGACATGAACTCGGCTTGTAAGCGATGTAAAGGAGCCAGATGTGGGAACGATATCCACTCTCAAACCCTCGTCTCTCTTCGCAAAAATAACAAAGAAGGCTGTGTGCATCCTGATGAGCAATCAAAAGATCCTTCCTTAACTTTAGTGAAGAGATTTTCCATCCAATGTTTAGAACATTTATCCAGCGACTTCAAAAAGTCCCCAAAGGCCAGACTGCAAACCAACCCCCTCACTGTGTGGGGTGTTCGCATTGATCCCCGCTAATTTGCTCATTACTCAAGGGTATGGAGTTTATATTTGTTTATTGGGTTGCATCACGAAAAGTGCTTTGACGCATAACCATATTTTTGGCCCTCTGAATACTTCCGAGGCAATTTTGATTGAAGGAACGAAAAGTGGGCGAGAAGGTATTATGAACAGGGGTGGGGATTGGAAAGGCATAAAATAATAGCTAATAGTACAATCAGGACGAGTTACAACTTTGGAGTAATCTGACTAGGTGAAGAGGCGATACCGAAACGCCTGTTAATTAACCGGTGAGAAACATAGCGCTTTGGGCAACTGCAAGGAAAGACCGAGGGAAATATTGACGTAGAGAGAAGGCAAACGTCACGAACGTCTCAGTACGATGCGGGGAATGGGGTCGGCGGATGTGGGAGGAAAGAACACCGGCCATCTTCACCAGCACGCGGTTACGCCAAATTTATCCTGGGTCCGCCGGCCGAAAAGTGCGCCAGCATGCAAACAACCCTGTTCATGCCAAGGGATGCCACCCACAGAAACCGGCAATTAGAAGACACCCAAATTAACCCACCTCGGAAATAGCCTCAGGGTCAGGCCGATATCAAACTTCTTCAATTTCCATGAAGGACATATTATTCATGCCCCCCCAAAACAACCAAACTGCGCACTTCAATTTTATATTTTACATATCGTTCTTATTTAAAACTTTTGCGGTAACTTTGCATTGAAATTCAGGTGTTTTAACTCAAAACAAACCCTCCATTCGCGTTCTATTGGCTAAACAAACACCCTAAACGAATGAAGTCCAAGTGCAGGCGAAAAGGAATGAGATTGTTTTAGGTTTTTTCCTGGGTTTAAAGGAGACTGACAGTGTCCAGAGGGCACTATAATAATCCTATTCTATTCTAACAAATAAAGGCGCTCATTGATGCGATAGATTACAGAGACAAAGGGCTTCTGAAAGTTGTGCAAGGATGATGAGTAATCAGCGACTTACCAGGCAAGACTTTATAGATTAAGCTATTAGAATAGTTTTAGAAGGGGATAGTAGAAGTTTGACAATGACCGCCGTCGACGACCCCAGCACGGTCATGACCAAAGTCTAATTTTATTTTTATTGTCACTCAAGGCCTAGCAAAAAGACGCTCATGATATTCAGTTCAACAAAACCTTGTGTATATGCGAGCTTCGACATGCGTTAGATTAATGGATACTTGTAAATATTAGGACTGTTAAGAAAGATAAAGGGAGACTCGATTCCCACGCACGATGTCTTAAGCGATGTCGCAAAAAAGTTACATGTCGCGGAAGCCATCTCAACTAAGCCTCTTGCTGTAAGTGATGGGATTTCTGTTTTGCCTGGAGACGATATACCTGGGTCATCCAGTCTACTGTTGCCCTCACTAAGCCTCTTGCTGTAAGTGATGGGATTTCTGTTTTGCCTGGAGACGATATACCTGGGTCATCCAGTCTACTGTTGCCCTCTTGTTCTGGCAACCACCCTGAGCGCACTACAGAGCACGTAGCTGAATGCGAAGACGTAAACCCGTGGGTAGAGGGGAGAGGGAAACGCCATGACAGGATTCTGAAGTCCCAGCCAGCCCTGATGGGTTGCTCGGGACAGTCGGTAGACAGTAAAAGTGTGCGTCCAAGCGATGACTCCGTAAATCGTCCTCGCCCACATGCAGCGCATTCGCCGGAAAGACAGAGTAAGGAGGACCATGCTCGCCAGCAGTGTCTGGTTATTCAGGGTTTGTCAGAATCGAATGCAGTCAGACCTGAAGACCGTGTCTCAGAGGACCTTGCTTCTTTTCATGGTCTGCTAAATCATTTACTGCCGGCAGACGTGGAAATAAAGGTTCTGAAAGCATTCCGGATAGGAAAAAGGAGTGAAGAAAGGACAGTAGCACAACCACCTCGCCCTCTCAAAATTATGCTGGAGAACAAAGAGCAAATCAAGTTTATCCTCTCTAAAAAAACCGATCTCAGAAACACACACAAGCACGTGTTTTTTCAACCGGACTATTCACCAGCGGAACGGTTGAAACGCCGGGAACTTGTCATGGAGTTAAAATCAAGACTGAAGGATGGCGAACACAATCTGGCCATCTTCAAGGGGAAGGTAGTTCGAAAATATATGCCGTTTCAGTGGAACCAGCCTGTAATACTACGAACGACGACAGCTACTCAGCTTAAACAGACACCTTCGTTGAACCACCTGATCAAGGCGCCAACACAAGTGAGCCCGTAGCGTCCAGTGATCTGACTGAAACAAGGCTTGTAAATGGAACCAATCAGGTAACGGAAGAGCCTAGAGAACACGACGTCCGCGATAACGGAGTAATGCTCACAGCAGTAACGAATACAACGGGAAATTCGGCTGGTGCTAAACTGAGGTGCTTGTACACGAATGCCCAAAGCCTCATATCGAAACTAGACGAACTAAAACTTTGCCTTGTTGAGCTGTCTCCAGATGTTTTAGCAGTAACTGAGACCTGGCTGTCCGGGAATATTAGCGATAACGAAGTAGCCTTGCCTGGATACAAAATTTATCGGAGGGACAGGCAACATCGTCAGGGTGGTGGTATCGTTGTGTATGTAAATGAAGGTCTGAAAGTGTCGGATAACACCACCAAGTTTGCGTGCAGTATGGAAGCTATCTGGTTGACCATCAAGGCTACCGGTTCCCCGTGTCTCGATGTCCTCACTGTCTACCGACCACCTCGGACAGACCGAATCGCCGACACTCAACTATTGGAGCAGTTGGAGAAATTTTCCAGTCGACCTAACATCATGATCATGGGCGACTTCAACGCACCAGGAACAAACTGGAATACCCTCCAAGCGTCAGGTCCAAAATCGGCATTCGATTACCGCCTGTTGAGCAAAACATTAAATGCGTGCCTCACACAATATGTAATGTTCCCAACGAGAACACGTGAAGGACAAAGGGCAAACTGCCTGGATCTGGTTTTTACAAAAACTCCAGACAGCATAGACGAGATCGTCTCCATGCCGCCCCTTGGCCGAAGTGACCACGTAGTGCTTATGTGGGATTATTCGTTATTCTCCATTTCACATACTCCAGACCACAAAAGGCGTAATGTTTGGCGGGGCGATTTCAATCAGATGAGGGCAGACTTATCCGGTCTTGACTGGGGCTCTTTGTTTACGGGAAGTGCCAACGATGACTGGGAGCTGTTCAAGAATGTCCTTCTGCAGCTCATCAACAACCACTGCCCTCTGACTAGTGTAAGACTGAACAAACGCCCTGGGTGGCTAAATAGCAACCTCAAGAAAGAAATCAACAGGAAGCACAAGTTGTGGAGAAAATACTGCGTCACTAGACAAGCTGAATGCTTCAACACCTACAAGACACAGAGGAACAAACTGAGGAAGCTGATAATGCAGACGCGGCGGGAATTCGAGAAGAACTTGCTACAAAAAGCAACGCAGAACCCAAAATTGCTCTAGAGCTATCTCCGACGAACTACAAGGAACAGGCATCAAATCCCTTTGATAAGGACTACTGATGGCGTTGAGATCGCTGATAGTAGGGATAAAGCTGCGTATTTTTCACGGTTTTTCCAATCAGTCTACACAAACGAGGCAAGGTTCCTTCCTCCCTCCACAGAAGAACTGCCGACTCCAAGCGTCAGTGATATACTCTTCTCAGAAGGCATTGTCCGAAGAGAATTAGAGGCATTGAACGAATCTAAGTCGCCAGGACCAGACGAGATTCCACCCAAGCTTCTAAAGGAACTTGCCAGCGAGCTCTCTGTGCCTTTGTCGATGCTCTTTCAAACGTCATTTGACACTGGAACACTTCCTGTCGATTGGAAGCTAGCGCATATTACTCCGCTACACAAAGGAGGTAACAGGGCAGCGACGACAAATTACCGGCCCATAAGCTTGACATGCATTCTCTGCAAAGTTATGGAAAGGATCATAAAGAGTGAACTGATGCAATTCCTGGAAGTTCACGGCCTGCTATCGAAATGCCAACATGGGTTCCGAGCAGGAAGATCCTGCACGACAAACCTGCTGCAATCTCTCCAGAGCTGGACCCGAGCTCTCGACGACAGGCACGCGGTCCACATAGCCTTCATCGACTTCCAGAAGGCTTTCGACACTGTGCCACACCAAAGACTCTTACATAAGCTGAAAAAAATAGGGATCGGTGGCAACTTCCTTAAATGGATCGAAAACTTCCTTGTGGGTCGACACCAGGTTGTCTGCATCGGTCGGGGAAAATCAGATCCGTCTATGGTCGATAGTGGTGTCCCCCAGGGTTCAGTACTGGGACCCATTTTGTTCCTAATCTACGTGGACGATGCCGCAAGAGATTTAGACTGTGAAGTAGCAATGTTTGCGGATGACATGAAGATATGGAGTGTAATTCCGGGTCCTGCCGATGAAGACAGACTGCAGATGAACCTGAATCGGTTGGAGGAGTGGTCAAACCGTTGGATCCTGCGGTTCAACGTTGCCAAATGTAGCATACTTCGCCTAGGCAACACAGCTATATCCGCCAGCACAAGAGGCTACTTTCTGGGCGGTGCAGCCCTACAAGAGGTCGAAGCCCAAAGGGACCTCGGTGTGCTGACAGCGAGTTCCCTAAAACCATCCGCCCACTGTTCGAGGGTGGCAAAAACCGCAATGTCCGTACTGTACGCCATCAAGCGTGCGTTTATGGATTTTGACGAAGAAGCTTTCTCTAAGACATTCGGAACATTCGTCCGGCCGCATTTAGAGTACGGCATACAAGCTTGGAGGCCGTGGGCTGTTGTGGATCAAAACTGCCTCGAAAGAGTCCAGAGGAGAGCCACGAAGATGGTTAGGAGTCAAAGCTCCTTTCCTTATGCAACCCGCCTAGTAAATCTGAACCTCTTTCCTTTGAGTTACAGGCAACTTCGCGGAGATCTCTTGCAAGCCTTCCGCATTGTAAAGGGGTTGGACTGCAGTCTGGCCTTCGAAGACTTTTTTGAATTTGCTACCACGACCAACCTCCTAGGTCACCCGTTAAAACTGCGCACTCAGCAGGCACGGCTGGATGTGCGGAAGTTCTCCTACGCGGTTCGGGTGGTCAAACCATGGAATGAGCTTCCCGCAGATGTTGTGATGTCACCATCTATACAAATTTTTAAGAAGAATCTGGACATATTTATGTTCCGAAATGACCAAGAGCGATGAGAAGTCGAGCTCACCCCTGTAACTCCTTCTCATTTTGTCCCACCATTATGGGCGTGTTCGAACTATTTCAGCCCAGAACATCTATCTGTACACCACACATTTTTTACGTTGCAAATAGGGTACTCAAAGGCTTACGCCTATTTCCCTCAATAAACTGAACTGAACTGAACTGAAAAAGACATTAGCAACGGCATTTGCATGGTGTAAGGAATTCTGATGAGGAATATGGACTAACCGTATGTCATAGAACTACTTCATCAAGAGAGTCAATTAAAAATTAGTAGATTTATGCATTAGCATCGGGTTCCTAATAAAAGAACTTGTTGAGTTTTTTTATTGTTTATGTCCGTTGAGGTTCTTTAAGTTAGGTCCATATAAAATACTTCATTGGGGTTGCGGCTGCCGCGGCATAAGAAGTGGTTTTGTCTGGTGGTTCGTCACATGACTTAGTTTTCGGACATCCTTTACGTCATTGTACGCGGTGTACGTAGTTCTGAGAAAGCCATGTTCGCCCTTAAGAGCAGACAATTACTATCGAGTCAATTTCTGCCTGGAAAACGTATTTTTAATTCAAGTACTCGATGCCCTTGATAGCATTTAGTCGCCCGGGGCTAGTTTGCTGGCCCGTTTGACTTGCGGGCTAGTAACCTGACTGACTGACAGTGCTCGATCTCTGCGAGGAAGAGAGTTTTTCTGCTACACTCCCTCCTCCATGCTCACCCGGGTGCATTTCGCACGTCACGCCTAGGGGTCCCTTTGTGCGTACGAATGCATGCAGGGTACATGCACGCACTTTGTCCGGAATCTGGGCCTCTGTCTGGCGAATTAAATCGCCTCCGGCTACAACGCCCTCAATTCGCTCGAGGAGGCGCGTTAACCTACTGTTCCCGTGTGGACAGTTTCCGCTAGGATTGCTGAAAAAATCCAGTCAATCGCAAAACTAATCCGCGACCGGGCCAACCCTGGGCGAGTAGAATGCTATCAGGGGCTCTGGTGTGGTGCATCATGGTGTGGGTTCATGCAAAACCGCGGTTAACGAGTGCAGGTCGATAATTTGTCATAGCACATGCGACATATGTAGCGCCTGCATTTTCCAAACCGAGTTAGCTAATTATCGAATGACGTTAAATTGATGTAAAGTTCGATAACTAAATTCGCGTGTAACTTGTTATATTTGATTGTTTATTGGTTAGGCATCCGATTGTCGTTATCTCACCATCCTAATGCAGAAATACTTTGACACATATCAGTGCAAACGTTTGCCTTCTTTTCTTTAAAGGACATGCCGGTCGCGTTCTCTCCCAACAAGGGTCGTTTATGCCGTTGCGTCTAGGTAATAAAACGCTCTTAGTACAAACCGCGCTAAACCTCAACCGGCCTTCAGTTGACGTTGGTGGGTGTCGTGCGAGCAGAAATGCGTCAAGCTCAAGAGAAAAAACGTGCAAATCGTTTCCTAATATTTAAAATCAAAGTGTCGTCGACGCTAAACGGACAAGGTCCCTCGAAAAGCCTAATTCGGGCACACTTTGCACACGAAATTTAAATTCCTTCTATTTTTTTTCACGGATTATCAATGACGTTGCCCTTTCAGCCCCAGGCGAGAAAGTGTGGGCACAAAACGGGTTTTGTTTTTTGTGCAAATATAAGATTTTAAAAATCCGGTGACATAAGAAGTGTTTTGTTGTGCACACTCACCTCACCGACCTATATAATTACTCCCAAAGGATCGAAGCTGAAACGATGCGCGATGCCCACGCGTGATTGAGTGCTAACAGGGAAGTTATAAAGGTCGCACTTATTTAATGGTCTGCCAAAACGCTGGGGCATGCGTTGCGGGCTTCTGGTTCGTAGTTGGGAGTTTAATAAACTTTGTTTCGAATATCTGTTGTCTCTCACGCTTACTAATTCCATATTCTTGATCATCGGATGTTGTGTGGCCACGTCCTGACCAGTAATGACTGGTCTGGCTCGCTATCTTGCGATTTGTGTAATCTAACCCTAGTTTGCTGTCTGTCCAACCGTGCCCCGACCGCAATATACTTTAATGGTCTGCGTATGCCGTCTGTATGTGTCGTTATGATACATTTGTCTCGTAATATACTATCAAGATTTCAGCCTAGCCGTATTGCGAATTTGCAATTCTGATTTATTTTCCATACTTCCGATCGCATCCTTGGTGGTCTTGGTGGTCTTCTCCTTTTTTCTTGATCCTAGTATACCAGCGTTATTGCTTATTTTACGGGTTTGTAATTATAAAAAGCTTGGTGCAGTTAGATTACTCAGGTCTGTATTAAAATGTTGGTCGCTTTTATTAGGCTAGTCAGTACCGGAAATGCCGCTGTTACCAAACCCTAACTTTCCACCAATGTTTGCGTTTGGTAATTTACCCCTGTTTGTCACTTCTTAATGCACTAACATTCGTTTTTTTGTTTCCCCTATTGACAATTTACCATGTAAATTTTTCACACTCCGTTCCGTTTGTTTTTGAAGCTCGGGAATTATGCACGAAGCCTTTTACCCTATTCGATTGATCAAGAATAACCACTATGAATTTGAAAGCATTTCCTGCTACCAAAATTACCTTCTTCTCGGCGCCAAATCCGGCTTGTTGCTAATCTATGAAGTTGTACCCGCGAGCAACTCTCAAACGAAAGCCTTTGTGCCACCGGACAAGCCTGACAGGATGAAAAGGCAGGTTGAACCCCTGGTGCTGCTAGCCAATGATGGTGACATTGCCGGAGATCCCGGACAAGACAAGGCGGCTGCGAATTTTGAACTTCCCTCTTTCAATGTCCGTGTGTGCGCAACTCATCACTTGAGCAAGAAACGAGTCATACAGCTTCGTGCAGTGCCCGAATACGGACTGTTTCTCGCCCTGACAGACCTGCATCTAGCTGCTTATAGACTCTCGGACCGTCAGCTCGTTGCCGTTGTTCCCAACAGCAGAGGCGCCTCGCATTTTGCAGTTCTATTTAAAGCAGGCCCTGACTCTCGATCTTTGCTGACCAGCCCGCGAAGTGCTCGCGGTAAGGTTTCGGTCATCAAACCGTATACTTTCGTCCTCACCTGGTTCTTCTCCACTAGTATTTTTTAGATTTGTCGTATTTGATATATTGTTTCTTTAAGCAGAGAAAACCTAGTTCCATTTACTAGAGTTTTGGTCCTGAAGCTGAAAGCCTGAACCCCATGGGTCCAAGAATACTAATGTGCGCTTAATTTTATTTCACATACACAGCATGAGCCTTACGTAACTCTCTTCAGGTGGCACCTGTATTGGTGTCTACTTTTCTTAAAACGTTTTCAGTTGATCGCAGTTGTCACAGCTTTTGTCAAACAATTGTCCCCATCGTTATAGATTGAGAGACTGAGATATAATCGCCACGGTCTAAGATGCCACTCATACAGTGTTCTGCGGACTAAACGAAAGCTGGCAGAGGGGGTATCAGGGTCCCATTTAGAGAGCCACAATTTAGGTTAGTCATTAAACTCTGCCAGTGCCGTTTTTCTCGACAGCGCCGTTCGGAGGTGAGTCAACTACCGTCTTTGGATGGCAGGACCACCTACATGTTTCTTCTCGAGCAAATTTCATTCTTCGCCTTGACAGGAGCTGTGTGTTTCGTTCTCGGTGACTCTTAGATACTGATGGTCGTTCAAACCAAATTTGTATTTTTTCAATCCTCGTTACCCAAAATATGCGGCAGTCCAGAAGCGCCATTTACACAGCAACTATTTGCACGAGAACTATGGTGTCGATACTGACCTTATAACGAGTTCTCAGTCTTGACCATTAAGGGGCCAATGGCTCGACGCGTTGTATTTATCCAGATAGTAGGTTTCTTCTTACCGTATCTGTTCTACAAAAGTGCTCAAAATGTACTTGAAGTGGCTTAACCTCCCTTCTTGAATCCCCTTGTCCGTACAAGGGCAGCTTATCTTTACTACTACTGCAAATTGAAAAAATGTTCATCCTCACACCTCACACCTCTTTCGGTCAAAGAAGTAAGCAACTCCGTTCCTTGTGATGACTGTTCAGGAGTACAGCATCCCTGATGTAATCGAAGTTAGTGAGCAGATGCCCGAGGACAGCTCGGCACTTTCAAAATCACGAAGTATTGTATTTACCTTTAAGTCCATGGCCTATCTGGAATGTGTCCGCAGTCATCTACTTCCAGCCTCGTCATACATGCGGAGGGGGACACTTTTTGCGACCAAAGACAGTCGAGCATTGGCATTGTTTTCCCGACGCTCGGTTTCAGGCCGAATTCGGGAGAGGCGTTTACTGTTCAACTAGGGGCAGACTAAGTCTCCTTGGATGAATTTCCAATCAGGACGATGCTGGTATAATCAGGGTCTGAGGCCAGGTCTTGTCCTACTTCGATGCCCTCGCAATGGACATCACTGATTATATTAGATGAAGAGGATGGATGCCGATGACACAGCCCTGTAAACCCTCAGTGTTGACGGAGAAGAACTCGCTGTTTTCATCGTATGCTTGAAATTTTATTCGGGTGTTCATGGTCTGCCCTCACCAAGTTCGTGAATTTTCGTGCCTACCGTCGGTGCCTACGGTTCTTCAGAGAATCCTTTTATTTCTTCCACAAACGTTGCGGCGACATCAAGGGGGCCGATAATTGTCCTCTGTCGTGAGCAACCTACTTGCATTAAGATTCGCCATCGGCGAATATTGAGTGAACACAACCTCTTCCAGTGCAAAAATTGCTCTGAATTTCCCTTCTTCGTGCTTGCAGTAAGGCACAAAAAGGGCCTGGAAAGATGCTCGAGAAGATTTCTGCGACCATGTAGATTGTGTTGACGCCTGAACATAGACCCAGATAAACCGTTAGTAGGCAGCGACTAGCGCCGCCATTACTTCGTACCATTAACCAGGGCGAGCAATTTTTGGCAAAGTGGAGCAAGTGGACAGCGGCAGGCTGTTGGCAAGATGAATGGACGATCGGGGTCTTGCACGCCGAACGCATTTTGAATTTCGCAAAGCAGAATGCTAGCATTATGATATAGCCTCGATGCATCGCTATTACAAAAGCCCTTTGGCGGTCATCGCCGTGGACTTAAAGAAGACGACCTCAAACCAACCGGACTGTTGTTGAAAGCCCGACTTTACACGTCTTCTCAGACTCTACTTCTAAACATATCCCATTCTCTTTGCGCTTTGATTTAACCCGCTTTTTCGTTTTGCCAAGAACTTCACGAATTTATTGACCATACTGACAATTGGAATGCTACACCGAATCCCTAGGTTACAGTGGATCGGGGAGTAAGCAGTCCGGGCATACAGAGGAGGTGAGACTGTCAGAGGGGAAACAGTGCCCCAGCCTATATCTCTGTGCCTGCTCTAAAAGAAAGCTCAGTTTTTACGGATGGTCCCCCGAACAGCGCAAGTTTCTTCCTCCCAGTGCAATGAGTGACGCTGCCATTGCAAAGTGGCCGGATGACTACACCCTTTCCGAACCTGCTGTCTGCATTCAGTTTTGTGGCCTTGATATGCTGATGGTCGGCCTGCGCTCGGAATATTTATGTATAAGACTCAGCACTCGCGAGGTAATTTCTACCGGTTTCAATAATATTTAGGTCATTATGCCCCTGTTGAAGGACATTGGTACTTTTCTCGTTCAGCCTCATACATCTGATCAGTGACCCAAACGCTTTGGCATTCCGTCTTTGGTTTTCGGCCAAACTCGGCATCACCCTAGTGATACTCAATACTGTTTTTTTGTGAAGAATTAAGCCTTAAAGCTCTAACGTCGTCTGTCCTTTCTCTACAGCTATAAACTAGGGAACGATGGCCTTCTACCTACTTTGACTCATATAGCCTCTTCTCATGTGACCGTTGTACTGCCATCGATCGTACCCTGCATCATTTCCTGCCATTAAATCCTTTCAAAACTGACCCGGAAGTTTTTAGTGCATATTTAAATATCCTTAAATGGGACACCGTTGCGTAAATATTGGAAGTGTCCGCAAACACCGTTTTCTCTCGAGCTCTGTACGCATTCTGTGAATATTGTAGGCACATACTATAGCTACGCCGAACAAACTCGCGGGAACACTAATGAGCCCACTCCCCTACTGTCTGGACCAAGTTACCTTTCAAAAATGCAGGACCACTACCAACTCAAGTGGCATGCGCGGACTCTCACCTCCGACCCATCTCGACCACACCGATGACAGATCCGATAATGAGAATTCGACGAGCACGACTGATCCTGCCTTAGAATCATCGTCGTGGATGACTGGCTCCGCAGCACCATTTGCCCTTGCTTCCGACGACCAACTTTTTACCCTGCTACCAAACGCCGGGTCCGTTGACGAAAAGCCGGCTTTTCGGTGGTCAGGTATCCCCCAGTGCTTCCAAGTCTGTCCACCCTATCTCCTTGCCGTAAGTTTGCCTCACCGTAGTTAGATTTTCAGGAGCCGCGTTCCTGTTTAGGTGAATTATTTCTACTTTTTTGCGTTGCCCGACCTCATTTAGGCTTGTCTAGTCCTGCTCGTATTTGCGGCTGCTATTACCAGCACTGACTGATCCCACCCAAGAGCTAGCAGCATTGCCAGTTGGTATATCCTATGCGCTGTGTTTGTTGCTTTTGACCCTCAGCATTGTTCCTCAGTTGCGACTAGGTTACCGTGTTTTATGTCGTAGCCCGGCTGATTGCTAGTCAACAGCAGTGTTTATATTACCTCGGTTCATTGACATCCCGATCTCGAAATAATGCAAAGAGGAAAAAATAACTGTCACATAGTGGTAGTATGTAACAATTCGCTTGTTGTAGGACGAAAATGGGCCTTTCCGTTTCTCCTGGAGACAAAGAGCCCACAATTTACACAGGCAATCACCGGTGGAGGACTTGGAATCAATAGTTTAAAAATCTTAACGACAATGGGGGAGATAGTGGGACGAACGTTTCTGCCATCTCTACCTTCATATCACAGCCCCTGGCTGCACGCTCGAGTTTTGAATCCGATCTTGGCCGAATCAACGTGAGTTCGTAGTGCCTTAATGTGAGCTCTACCCGATCATCAACCGGCTCGGATTCAGACCCCAGTCTTGCCGTCTGAGATCGGCGTGTCACTAGCTAATGGCGTCTAAAAGCCGGAAGCGGTCATTACAGCGCATCCGTCTGTGTTGGTAACACTTTTCAAGCAAAACAGTGTTGGCAGACATTGAACGTCGTTTCGTAATATAGTATAGACCGACTTTGACAATGAAAAGTAGGTCTTACTTCCCTTTCGAACAACAACTATCAGTCCTGAGTTCTCTAGCCCAGATAAGATGTTTATTGCCTTTCCTGGCCTATTCATCAGTAACTACCAGTTGCATGAAATGTTGATAGGAACTTTAGACAGTCATCTGCATCCTTTGATATTTATTTGGTAGAAAATAGTTGCTAACCCATCTTTCGCCCAAACACTCCTTTTGCTCTTCATTCCCATCTGACCTTACAAAACGGTTAGTTCCTGGGAGTAGACGACAATACTGCATTAGCAGATACTGTTGGAGAAAGGATTAGCAGTGAGATTTCAAATTGGCGACATTTCAGGACAGCCTAGCTGGCTGACAGCTTGTCATTCGTCGCAAGCACTATGTAGTCCGCGGTCGTATTTCCTTCAACGTAGTCACAGTTAAATTAGGTGCTTGGTGCACGCTCTTGTGACCTTTTAATCCAAGATTTACTTCAACCTCACTTTTCCCCTGCTGTAGGGTCTAACAAAAGTCCTTGAGATCTGGAGTTTGGATCCCTACGAGCTAACTCAGACGCTGCAAATACCCAGCGTTCGAGCTATGTGTTACAACAACGGCTGGCTTTATGCTACTGCGGCAGCTTCTACAGCCTCCTCGCCCTCCGTGTCTGGTGTTGCATCACCCAGTGGCAGTCCGATAACTACCTCCGGCGGAAGTGATGTCTGGCTCCTCTTGGCAGCTAACCGCCCCAATCTTATTCGATACCTAGTACAGCAGAAGGTAATTAAAGGTATTTTGCGCGCTTAAACATCTTAGGCACCTCTAGGTACCGTTACTGCGCTTTCCGACTGTTTCTATGCCAGGGGGCAATCTTGCAGTTAGCCCATCAAAGTCGTTAACCGCCATCTTGGTGAATAGGTATACTTTGGGCGCGACCTTGATTATAACGGAGACAAGTTATGTAGTGTTGTTCTTTCCGCGGCAAGGTCGAGTTTAGCAGCTCTGATGTGACAGTTAGCTCAGCAGCTGATTGATTTAATCGTCATTCTCCGAATAGCTGTCGGTTTATCACAACGTATGATATGCCGTTTCATGGTTTTTAGATCTCCTGTTCTTAGTATCATCCATCCAGCCCACCCAGTCGGATTTTATATCCGGGTCTGCCATTCTCTCCGACCGAGAGATGGCTTTTTCCTCAGCACCCTGGCATCCCAAATCCCACGAGCAAATCCTGTTACAGTTTTCCAGGTTGAAGTGAGGTTATAAGTAACTAAGTGGTACCCAGAGGTCGAGAAGTATGTCCAGCGAGGTCACATGTTTTTTGTGGTGATTTAAAAGGTCTTACTCATCCTGTCCGATTGATTTGTTTCATTTGATTCAGCCTCCGATGGCTTCAAGTTCGAGATTGCCTTAATTTATGGCCAAGGCGTCTTTGTGTGTCTGATTCTTTCTGGAGGTTTAGAATGAAAATAAAACTTAGTTTGCCTGTATCGACTAAAAAACTGCTTGGTGCTGAGTGTTTGGACGTGCTGGATGAGTGTTGGCCACCAGTGAGGTTAATATCCCATGTAAATACTGCTATCTGTCCTCGTAACGTCCTTTTTATTTACCGTTCGGTACGTGTCCCGGGAGTCATTCGCATTTTTATCGTCCAAGTTTATTCCTCAGAGGGCTGTATCAACTGTTGAATAAGTCTTAATTTGGTCTACTCCAGCCAAAAGCCGTGGTTAACGAAATGGGAACGGCATAGAATGTTCTCAACCGCAAGGAACCCCTGATAATAGATTCGCCTGAGTGTGCAACGTCAAAAATAAAGTTCCACCACATGACATTTCAGTTCTCGGCACTACTAACGACGTGATGACTTCAATGATGTCCGTGATTAACCTTCCATGTTACGCTCATTTGTGCAGAAGTACGACTGATAGAGATTCTAGGTAAGCTTCCCTCGCCAAATCAGTTTAATCGCAGGCACATTTCTGGCTCAGTGGATAGACCTGGGAAGACATTATCACAGAAGTCATTTGTTTATTATCGTGACCGATGACAGCAGGCGAGCAAGGACAAGGATGACTGAAATAGCCATTTCCGGCTTATTAGTCGTCGTCAGCCTGTCATACGAAACCCCGAAGTGTGGAACACCTGGGACTCGAACTCGCGACCTGCTAGCTAGAAGTCCAACGCCTCTAACCACTGAGTCAGGGCTCGTTGTCCTGTCGGTTTCGATCAGGAATATACAATGGTAGAGGGGCTCTCACCGATCGTTTTTACGGAACTCACTCGTTCCGTTGTGTCTTACGGGCCAGAAATGGCCATTCCAGTCTCCCTTGTCTTTGTCGGTAATAAAATTCTGCCTATATCTTGCGCCGCTGTGCGGCTGCTGGTTGGGCTCGAGAGAGAGCTCGTAAAGCACAACGGAACGAGTGACTTCCGTAAGAACGATCGGTGAGCGCCCCTCTACCATTGTATATTCCAGATCAAAACCGACAGGACAACGAGCCCGTGGTGGCTCAGTGGTTATAGGCGTTAGACTTCTAAATAACAGGTCGCGAGTTCGAGCTTCAGATGTTCCTCACTTGGGGTCGGGTATGACTGGCTGATGACGGCTAATAGGCCCGAAATGGCCATTCCGGTCTCCCTTGTCTTTGTCGGTACCATGTCTTTTAACTTCTACCGCTACTCGCTGTGCGACTGCCTGCGAGGGTTCTCGTATGAGCCCCAAGGCACAACGGAACAAGCACGTTCCGTAACCTGATCGGTGAGCGCCTATCTGTCACGAACGCCAAGCGATTATCGATTTTTTAAGTGCGCTTGAGATGTTAACTGTGTTGGCACACTTGCTCTCCGTCTGTCTGATGACGACCCGTTGAACCGTCGTCGAAAATTTGCACAATAAACTTCTTTTTCCAACGACACATATTCGACTTCGACGGCACCCCGACGATGACGGTTCCCCGGCTCGTCGTCAGACAGGCGGAGAGCAAGTGTGCCAACACTGTTAACATCTCAAGTGCACTTAAAAAATCGATAATCACTTGGCGTTCGTGGCAGATAGGCACTCACCGATCAGGTTATGCTCAACTTGGTGTCATTGTCGTCGTGAGACTATCGACCAGTTGATCCCAGATTATTGTTTCTCACCCGAACCGTAAAGTATCCTACTACATTTTGAACCTCCGATATTGTCGTTTGTGTGCTGTTATTCCTCCCCGTTTCGGAACTTTTGTCGAATGTAACCGTCAGACCTTTCACGTCATAGTTGTTGAGTGCATGGGTTGCCCTCTTATCTATTGCACATTGAGACGATGCGCTACTTCACTTGACTAAAGTTAACAACCTGCTTAGTGGTGAGGCATTTTTTATGACGATTAGAGCGGATGTCCTCTTGTTGTATGCACTCAGCGCATGGGTCTAAGAAGTATGGGGACTACTATTGAGGACCTGCGTTCCTTCTCAGTGCGTTTACGTGCGAATTATTCAGTGAATTCCTACGATTACCGTTTGCTAGCATGATGCAGTAGTAAACAGCTTTTTATATCTCCTCCTCTAGGAGTTTGAAATAGCCCTGAAGTTGGCCACCTTCACGCATTTATCCGCCCAACCTGCACTCCAGACCGAGGAATTAGCCGCCCTCTATGCATTTCACCTTTTCGACCGGGATCGCCAGTTTGAAAAGGCTCTCAACCTCTTCTGCCAACTAAACACCGACCCCTTTCAAGTCCTCGGTCTCTGTCCCGGCATGCTTCCTGAGGACTTTTCGGGAGAATTAAAGTATCCTTCCACGCCTGTTGTAAGTTCTGTCATCTCCTCCGACTTCCGAAATACGTCCTTCAAAAAGGCCCCGTACGTGTATGTAGTGTACACATTTTTCACTTGTGTCCTTGCACATTGGTGTCTCTTACTAACGCACATAAAAATCTAGATGCGGTTGTATCTAAAAATCCAATTCTACATCTTTCGCTGTTATTACCGGCAACTCTTGCGACTCCTTTTATCAAAGAATTGATGTCATTTGGCACGCGACCGACAGTTGGTGGCGATTCGAAACTTGCCCCGAATCTGCATCTTATTTCCAACAGTGTAGGCCGAGTTATCAAGAGCATTGATTAAGGATGACAAAGTATTATGTGCTGTAATAATTGGTATTTTGAAGATCTTGGCGGCTGGGCCGGGACGAGTGCGAGTACACCATAAAAAGTAGCTAAGACGCTCTTCTGATCCTTCCACAGCGTCTTTGTCAGATTGATAGGGACTGGTTTCACCTAGCTCGACACATCTTGTATCAATGGTGACTGCCTCAGTAGCTTAAATTTGTCTGGATAACACAAGCGCACTTTTGACATGTGACCTGTAGGCATGCCTCCGGCCGTAGGGTCATATTTGCAGCCATCTACATTCCCCTTATACACACTCATCTGTCCCGCTTTGCATCCTTTTCATGCAAGTGACCTTTTTGTATGTAGCCTCTGACCGAAGACGAGAAGAAAATGCTGCTTGAACCCCTGATAACTTACCTTGTTCGGTGGAGGAATAGGCTGCGTGCATCTACAAGTAGCACCGGCTCACCCAGCACTCATCCAACGGCCCAGCACGCCAGCAGCAAAGTCCTTCTACATCAGTTCTTCTGCTCTCCAATTGTTCCGCGAACGCAGATGAACGAGTCGCTGCACGGACTCCCACGTCTCAGCCTCCTTCAGTTGGTCGACACATGTCTCCTCAAATGCTATCTTGTGACCAATATCGCTCGTGTTGGTCCACTTCTGCGTCAGGAGAACTACTGCCACCTCGAGGAGGCCGAACGCGTCCTCACTCTCAATCATCGTTACACGGTATTCATTTTTACTGACACGCTCACATCTACTCAATTGGAATTAAGTAAACCGTTTATTTCCATCTGTGAAGTCTCATGCGTCTGAGGCATTTCCTCACAGTGATTGTATTTTTCCGAGGAAGCCATTGAAAATCGATGTACTCACATGACCAGGAGCAGGTTTCGAAAGTCGAATCCTAACAATCCACTCGCTCCCAAGACACAGTTGACTGCTTGGGCTGGAGTAGAAAATTGTTGGCCGTCAAAGTTTCGGATAGGTCAGATGCAAAGGTGGGGGTACGTCTGACGACCATCCCATATGCTTTCCCTCCAGGCATCACCCTCTTAAAATTGGGTTGGAGTCGATTTATTCTGGCCAAAACGGGCTTTCGGTTTATGGAATCCTCAGTACTACCGATTTTTCTGAAGGAATACATAGACCAGCAGTTTTAACTCACTTCTGCCTAGCGGCCTAAATACATATGTTAACCAGTGTTTCACTTCTGTTACGCAAAGTTACGATCCCTCTGCATCTTAAGGAATCTTGTTGTTGACGTCGTAACTCATTCCTTCGCAAAGTTTTTTTACATTTTGTGCCACAAGTGCGGCGCAGGAAAACCACATCGCGCCTTATAGACCGCATTTAACTATGCACGTCTATCGGAAATCTAAGGTAGCGCGTGGCTCTAGATGCATCCGTGTGGTGGGAAACTCGACAAATTATAAAAGGAGAACATTGGAAGCAATTAAAGGAAATATTGCGTGTCGACTACATTCACATATCTCACCTGATTGCAGGACGGAATATGGACCAGTTACCTTGTCTTGCAGTTCAAGTCTGCGCACGCAGATGGTGGAATAGTTACGTACAGTCGAGAACTGAGAACCAATGCATCCAAAGACGAGGAAGACTGAACTGTCCATATATGGAAGCTACCTCCAATCCCCGACCGGGAAGGCGTGCGATTTGAACCCCAGCTTAGGTGGTTCTTTAGCCAGATGCTATACCAACTAAGCCACAAACGTACAATCGGGAGTATTCAGAGACAGAGTTATGTGGTAATTGCTGATCCGACGTGACCACAAAGTGAAATGCGGGTGTCGTTGATGGCACCAAGCAAACCGAAATGGATTCATCAGCCTCCCTTATGTGTGTCTCCCTATGCTTGTTGATTACGTATGATACGTTGGATAACGAAAAAAGTAATGCCAGTCAAGGCACGTTTCCTCGGAACCTCCTGTTTTTTTCTAATCCAAATTTTGACGTGCAAAAGCCCCTGGCGGTTATTTACTATGCTAGCTAACTTCTTTGGGCGACCCCTCCTAGGACCTTGTCACAATGTATCGGGCGCGTGGCTTCCACCAACAAGCGCTACGGGTCCTCACGAAGGTTACTCTGGGGACCGTCGAGGCTGAGAAAGTGGCGACATCTGATGATGCACACACACCAGACTTAGTTGTTGCCTATCTCAAGGATCTGGACCCCACCAACTTCGAACTAGTTGCACAATTTGGTGACTGGATCATGAATACGCATCCAAAATCCTGGATGAGCATATTTGTTGCGTGGGAACGGGAACTTCGGAGAAAAGTGCTCTCAGCTGCTCCGGGTAGGCCTCTTTTCTAAAACTCCCTACTTTTTATGTGATTTAGTAAATTGTGTGGTCTAACCAAACGTGTCTGCATGCGCCAAAGTGCTGCGGCTTTGCAGTTACTTCAGGCATCTGCGAGTGACCGCCAAAAATATCCAAGGGAACGCTGGAATAGCTAATGTGTAGTCCATCAGTTTGCAAAATTACATTGTGAATTGCTTACTGCGAAGAGGGTTGGTGCTAGCATGCCAGAATTTCTTGACCGACATTGACACCACCTGGCTCAAGTCTCAGACAACCGTGCTTCGGATATCGTTTTATTTTTTGTGTGCTTTTACGCCAACCTTTACGATTCAAATGCTTTTGATGATTCGTCAGTCTTCAGGCCTCACGCGTCTTCTGACCACCGCCGCATATCGGACATCTGGTTAGAATAGAGTGATTGCCGTGAACGTGCACTTTTGGATTGGACTTATGCGTGCGCATGCCTAGAAGTAGTTTCATTTTGCGCAGTTAGAATATAGTCAAGTTCTCGCGTGTCCTAAGAACCGAGGTATTTCCCTTTGCCTCCTGATTCTTATGTCCGATTTACAGGTAGACTTTCGAACTCTTAAACCATAAAGATTTCTATTCAATGGGTTATGCTTGTATTCCCGGCTGATCGCGTCACCCACTTGCTACGAGTTCTAGCCCCCGAATGGGGTTCATATCCTGGCCTTCACTTCTGCATCTTATTGTTTAGACAGCAAATCTTTCGCCGGATTTGCCTACCGAGACCAAGTCATTCGCCACCTTGACAAACATGCTCCGCATCTGATAATCCCCTTCCTGGAGCGCATTATCTTCATGCCGCACGACTGGGACGATGAAATGGAGGAGAACGGGGAGACTGAAGGGAGCGAGGAAGAGGCATTGAGGGTCTCAAACCTTAACAGCAGCGGAACCTCGCCTAAAACTCCGCAGTCCACCGCTCTTTCTGATGACATAGTAAATCCAGCCAACGGGTCCTCCCTCCCAGTAAGTTCCTGGGTTTCTCATTCCATTCCTCTCCTTCCGTTGTCCATATTTATACCCGCTGTTATGAAATCTCGGATGCTGGAGGCTGGCATAAAGTCAGACCCATTCGTTTCTCCGCTACTCCCGTTTTTAAAATGCACTGACATTACCAGCGAAACACAGCTTGTCTCCCTGATACATGGGGAGAAAACTTTTTTCAGGAACTGTAACTCGTGTGCACTCCATAAATCACTTATCACTGGGCACAAAGAGCTAGTTTAAGGGGACTTTCAAAGTTCCGTACCTCTTCATTGGCTGTTGGCCATTCCTCTGGTATCTTAGCGTTTGCCAGCTCAAGTTAGATGTCAGGTGACTCTATTTGCAACCTTTTTTCATTTAATATTCTCCCATTTAACCCGTCCTTTGTCACTAATGTTTGCAGAAGCTTGCGTTATTTCTTACAGACAATCTCTGTTACCTTCAGACCTCCAACGGGAACTCGCAAAATGTTTGCGATTCCAACCTGTTTACTTGTTTGTGGCCACTCCCTCGTCCAAGGCGGCCAGTGACGCATTCATCTGTAAAGCATCGGTTGAGCCGGAACTTGCCGATGAGATCTGAACAGGAACCTGATCCTGATGATTTGCCTGAAATCGATCCGTTACCTTCCAGTCCGGAACCCACTGAACTGCACAATCGTTACGCCCGAGCTCTCATGTAAGAATCACTTTCATTCATGTGCTAGGCTTGACGCACTTTGTCCGACCCCTTTGGCCATGCCTCTCCTCAAGGTTCCAGTGATAGCCCCGCCCACTTTTGCCCTCGACCGCTCCCTTTTTGTGTCCAGATGTGTTGGGCTATTGCAATTAGGCGTAGCGTGATGGAAACCGTTCTCAGAGCATATTAAGTAGGTGTTCATATTGACTATAAAACATACCTTGTTACTGAAATGCCTTAGTAGCATTATATGATGGACTATCCTTCGCCCGCCCATTTTCATTTCTGGGGTCGCTCTCTGCTCTTTCCATTAGGTTCTTAATCGACTTTTCGGCCCATAAATAGTGCTTTCTTCATATACTAGCAGCAAATTCTCTTGATAACGGTTTTTTGGTGTTTGGTAGCGTGAGCCACGTAACGTGAATCTGATAACTGAGCTTTGACGGCTGCATCTCTTCCCCTCGCCTCTCATTGGCTGAAAACCGGACTCGGCAGATATCTCATATTATCGCTGCCGGTTGCAGACGTCTCCAACGTCCTATTCGACCTCAACCTGCCATTAAAGTCATGGAAGGCTTGTAGCTGCTTGATGGCAATCTGAAGCCAAGTTTACAGCTAGCTAGCTAGACTACCACCCACTTTATACCGCCAAGGTGAAGCTTACATAACGCATATCTGGTGTTTTCTCTTAAGACGTCAAATACAGACCCTGCAACCCGACCCCACAAAACTGGCATTACGCGTGGACGAGGAGGAGCCCCCTAACGGTCCTATAGCTCGCCTTCGACGTCGTCTTCTGCATTTCTTAGTCCATCCTCAGGCATGCTTTTCAGCCACCAGCCTTCTGCCAAAACTGCCATATGACGCCTGCTTCGAAGAGCGGGCTCTTCTGTTTGCCAAACTCCGGCGACACGAGCAGGTCTCTTGTAATTGTGCTGCCATCCTTCTGCTTGCATGTTTTGCAAATTCAACATTTTCGGTGTACATCAGCACCGCCGTCGTTTTCCGATAATCGCCATTTTTGTCTCTGTCTTGGAGTTTGTATGCAAAGAACAAACCACCCAGTCTGCTCCTCCATTGAGACTGAGAGAGGGAGTAGGTAAGAGAGAAAAACAACGCCGACATACCGCCTGCGGGTTTCCTTAAAAAGTTCAGGCGCCACTCAATCGCACTTATTGTTGCCCATTTCGGGCATCTTTTCCTCTCATATCGACGCGCGCTCTCTCAGAAGCCCTGTTGCTGCTTTCTCACTCAGAGACTGTGATGGCCATTTCTAGCATCTTTATCGTCATCAACCAACCATACCCAACCCTAGGTTTGGTCAACCCGGCAATCGAACCCTGTTTCTTTGGCCATCAGATGTTTTCAAATCCGACACCCTGACATTGAGCCACGATCCTGTTGTCTGACTGTTCTTCGGTCAGGCAGCAACGTTCCCCTGCTGTCTACATATCCTGCCTGAAATTTCGCATGAACTAAACGCCAGTATCCTCAGATTTAATCAGTCTTCGTAGTCGTAATTTAGGTCTTCCGAGACTGTCGATGCACACGTGGACGTCTCTCATCCTCCTCGTCTCTTGTGGATGCTTCGTAGACAGCCGCGTGCCATTTCTTGCAGTTTGTCTCATTGTCGCGTTTAGTGCGCCTCAACGACGCCTTACTTTACCGTTGGAAAGTCGTCAAAATAGACGCTTGTTGTTAAGTGGTAATTCTGTAAGACTAAATATAACGGACGACTTCTATGACATCACCCCTTTGACACTGTGGATGACAAATCCCATATCTCTGGCGAATGCCAGAGTGTTCTGTACCCATAATAACTATTCAAAAGAGCCCTTGACATCAATTTCGTCGCGATTAGGAACTGCTCGTTCGCTTCGAGTTTTGCAGCGTTTGAAATTCCAGCACCCAGCGCCACGGCTGTTCTTATCAGCCGGCGGGTGTCCTCCAGTTGTGCCAAAAATTGCGGCACTTTGAACCCTGGATCTCAAGTCTTCTTTGCTTCGCTGAATTTAACAAGACAGCAACCACCAAGAGGGGTTCCTCGTCGAACTATCAAAGCAAACAGTCCTCGCTGACGATGCACGCGACTCACCGAACCATTTGACTTACGCATGTGACTGGATCGACAGTAGGCATCTGTGCCTAACATTCGCGGCCTACGGTATTTGATGACAATTCAGACTACCGTGCACACTCAGGAGATTAAAAACCATCAACTGTCCAAACCAAAGAGCTCGGACGCTGTCTTGGGTGCCACTGCTGATTCAGAAGAAAGATGGCCACCCTCTCCCTCCGTTTAAGACCCCACCCCGCCAATGTGCAGGCGAAATGCGCATTTGACTGACGCCCACCCTAAACTTTACCTGCCAGTTGTGTTTCTTACCGTGGACCACAAGAATCCACGGGAGCACCCCTAGGGTCCTCTTCTACGATTCTGGGCTACATGACATCTAGAGGAATGGTCCTGAGGCGAGGGCTCATCCTTTCCATTAAGAATTTTGTTTTTGAGCTAGAGCGGACAGCCTTTTTTATGCTTCTCCCAAACCATGTAACATTCCGTCCATGTGAGTACCGAGTTCCCCTTTTTGCTTTATACGAATACTTTTCCTGTTTCTGCCCTCTGATTAGTCGATCCCCTTTGCCTCTTTCTGGTGGTCGGCCGTCATGATTCGCCCACTTTTTGCCGGACTGCCACGTGTTAGGGTGTCATTGTGAGTAATTGCTAGTCAATCCACCTCGAATTTAATTTTCTCCATCGGGTTCTTATTCGCTTTGTTCACTATATCGCGCCCTGATATAGTTACTGTTTTATGACTACAGACCTTTATCTGCCAATGTCTCTGATGATGGATTCGAGTGAGAATCAGAAACGTCAGGCCAATAAATTTCTTGTTCCAGTGATCGCATCTTCGTTTTCAGAACCATACAAGTTGTCTTAATTATCCTGACCGCCATTTGACGTCGCCTTTGATCTCAGGGACGTCTATTTCGGTGTGAAGACTAACATCGCACTCAAACTACCGAACTATCAGTAACAAACATTGTGTTTGTTTTCCTTTTTGTTGAGTGGGTGACAATCTCTGCGCATGGTTGGGGCCTAGGTGCAAGTTTAGCCTCCAAAACAGGTCCTGGGATGAAGTTGTGATAGACGTCGCGGTGGTATGAGTGGTAGTAGGGGGAGTAGTGTACCCGGACCCAGGTTTTATACCGGCCTTGTCGAGAGCTCCATCCATTGTATTTCAAAAAGGGAAGTCCTCAAAACATGAGCAGCAGGAGTCGTGATGGGTACTGCGAGAAGTCATCTCGAACCGTTCCTTCCCGGTATTTGCCCCTGGACCTGTGAAAATACCGCACTTCAAGACGTTTCTGTGCCGCCAACTGAAGCACGCGATTGGTTTAGGTGCCAGATATGCGTTTGCTACTAGTGTCTTCTGATCCTATAAACCATGAAAAAACATCCTGGGTAATCGCCAACGAATCGTCACCTTGGATGCGACACGCAGTTTCTCGCCCGACTACTTCTCAGCTCTTCAAGTTAATGACAAAAACTCTTATCCTTAGATTACATAGATTATCTAAACTCCGGACTTAAGACGGTATCTCGGTTTGTTCCCTACAAGCGTTATTTTTTTGTTTACATAAGTGCTGCTCACCACGAAGGATACGGCCTACCCGCGTTATGGTAGGGAAACTGCTTGCTGTACTTTGCTCACCAAATTGCTGTCGATGCTATCATTTTAACAGGCTCTGACTTTGTGGATCCACCTGCTCAACCAATGGGAACGCGCGTTGCAGCACTGCGCACAGGTGCAGACGGAGGCGGAGAGGAGGGCGGCCATGCAAGAACAGGCAAAACGAGTTTCCCCCAGGTCCGACGCCACAGTTACGAACGCTGTAGCGCAGCAACAAAGGCATCAACAACAAAAACAACAGCTTCCGGAGGACACCTCCGAACCTCCAGAAATTTACACCCTTCTCTTCGAGGTCTGCCTCAACCCCCTCGAACCCATCGCATTGGGTATCGTCCCACCCAGCCGAGGTGGTACCCCGGAAGGTGGGTTTATCTTGAACCGCTCTTTGACTAGACTATTTACAAAAACTTCCGTCCGTGAAAATGCGTCTGTAGGGCTGAATCACACGAAATGTTTGTGACTGTGCTTGAAGTCTAACCACGGAAACTGCTGTGTTTGCACACATGTCTTCCGTGCGCACGAGATCAGACCCGACGTGATTATTGTTGCTTCGACTATAGTTAAACTGCCTCAGGGCGACGTTTTTTGCGTCCATTCTACCTTCTGTGGACATCTCAAATATCCTGATCGGTGGCGATGCGGTAGTTAGTGTGTTCTCTGATGGCCTCTGGGTGTAGTTTTCCTTCCTCCCTAATAAGGATTAGCTATAGAGAGAGGAGTAACCACTGAGCTCTCTTACCGGGGGGCAACCGACCTCAACGGGTTTTGAAAAATCCGACATTCCCAACTTCTTGTTCACCAACTTTCGTGTGCGTCTCTTCGGTTATTGCCGCAGGCCAGAGTATGCCTTACTTTCCTCGACAGCCTCTCCAAGCAGATTCACCAGCACATTCATAAAACATCGCTATTAATGTGGTGAGTGTTGACAGGAAATATATCAACAAAAAGTTGGCAAGGGCGTCATTGTCATGGATTGGTGCTATCGCAGGTGGAAGCAGTGGAGGACCCGCGCTGCGCGATCACCCGCCACGGGCAATCGGACCTAATCCCCGGCATCCTCTGCTGAAACTCCTGTGACACCTGACTTTGCCGCAGACAAAATTAACTGGTTTATGACCTGGCACTTTTTACTATTGAAGTGAATACTTACTAAGCTGTTTCATTCGGTTCCATCAACTTTTGTTTCCTCCTAACACCGAGCATGGTATGGCTGTCTTCTCAACCCTCAGTTTTCTATTTGTGGCTCTTTATCGCACAAGTGTTCCTTTCGCAGCAGGTCCCATTGGGTCTCCCAAGAAACCGGCCTTCACAGATCTCAAATTCGAACCCCGATTGGATCTGGCACTCAATGTCCTCCAGTCCTTTGGCGAACGGGTCAACGCACCGAAAATTCTGCGCGCTCTGCCCGAATCCATCAGTCTGCATGATATGGCCAACTTTCTGGAGGTACTCTACGTCATTTCTTGCCACACGAGCGGTGCCGTACTGCGCCTTACATCATACACTTTTTCGAGACTCTTAACGTGTTGGTAGTGGATGCATGTTTATAAGTTATACTATCAGACATAGCGTCCGGAGAAAGGTTAGGGGAGCGGGATAACCACAGGTAGGCACATGACTAACCTTTAGAGGGATGAGAAGGGGTTTAACGCGCGCCATTGTGATCTTTAGCCAATGATAGTTTTGCGTTATTACCCTAGAAGTTCGATGGCGCCGACAATCCCTGCAACTAGATCTCACATGTAAACAGCCTAGGCGTGTCCTGCGTCTTCAGTCATAGTTTACTGATCGGTAGTTTTGCGGAAAGAGCATGAGTTAAAAACGCTTGCGGAGGTGAATTTCTCGTAGCGCGCTCATCCCAGCGCATGTCAGTTGGAACTCTCCGCTGACAAAAACCGAGGCCCGGGAATAGCTATTTCTGGATTGTTTATCGTTTCCAACTAGCCTTGCTCTAAGCTCGGGTCGATAGGGGAAGGGAGGGGACGATTTTGGCCCGAGTCAGCAGCAGCCTTGAGGGAGATTGAAGACTAACGCTCCATTTTATCGCGTATTCACACCTGAATCTCGGTTGGGGCCTTTTGATTCAATTGCAATCCTAGACATTTGGTTATCTTGTAGGTGTTTGTTTTGGCAGCTGGTAGGCCTCAGTTCAACGTTAATTAAATTTCATGTATGTTAGTGATCTACAGCAGTCTTAAGTCACTGGGTCACTTCTGTCGGGAGAGTCGATCTGAAGGTTCTCTCATCTGCTGCACTACAGTCCGCGCCTGTGTTGAGCCGAGTTTTGGGGCAACAAAAAGTCCTATGCATTTCCAACTGGCCAGATAATCGATTTTAATTGTCTTTAGCTGACTGACTTGTTTGATATCATGGGTGCCCGGTGACGTCAGTCTCTGCCTAATTTCCAATGGAACTGTAAAAGGCTGGTCACCCGGCTCTTTGGACTTGAAAAATGAAAACTAGCTATTTCCTGAACTAGCACTGGACGACTTACGGTAGCCATGACCCTTCTCAGTGTTGTCCGTCAGTTTTGTTGCACGTGACACCTGTTTGAAAGCCATGGCGCCTGTTTCTCGCCTCCATTAGTGACTGAACGCCTTTTTGAGTGATAATTTCACCTGACAAAAATGTCGGACCATTGGCCGGCAATGCTGTCGGGACTGGATACGTCGGGCTACCAAGTGTCCCAGTAAAATTATTTGTTCCTACACGTACGAATGCTATTACCAGTGCCAGTACTAACACTGTTATGTGCCCATACATTGCCTCCTCCTCCCCTTCCTCCTCAATTGCAGTGTACTGTGAAACAGCAAGAGAGCATAATAGCTCGTTTGGTCTTCTTTCTGGGCGCGGCAAGGAGCGAAAGCATCCAATCGCGCAAGGCCCACGCAGACGCCACCGCGGGCCGACTGTTTAAAGTGAGTGCGTCAGCCACTTGTCGCCAGTGTCGAAGGCGTATCGGGGCCAGTGCCTTTGTTCGCTATCCGGACAGCGGGGATCTTGTGCATTATGGCTGTTGCCGTGATCTCTCCGGTTCCGTTGCCGTCTCCGTCACCACTGCCTCGAGCAGTCGTGTAGCCGGCAGCAACAGCTTGACATGACTCCAAAAACTCTGTCTACCCTCACCGCCTTCCGCAGGCTCTCAATGCCTGATCTACCCCCTGATTACAACCCCACCCATTCTCAGTCCCTGTAGGTTTTCCAATCCCAATGCCTAACTTTCTAACAGATGATCATGGCTGTGCCCACTGCTCCCTCCTAGCGCATCTTCACTATGATTTACCCCCTTTTTATTCACCTCCATTTACCTGACTTCATTTGACCTAAACTGTCAGCTGATGTGAAGATCAACCTCCTATTTCCTGCAAGATTCACGACTATTCACCTGCCCAGTATGGTCAGACAGTTTTAACGTTTGTCTTTGACGATCACGGTCTACTACCCGTGGGCTGTTTAGTGCGAAGTAGGTATGAGGGTCGTACAGAGGGCCTTCGTCATTAGGGAAAAAAGGTACCAACCTTTGAATCGCATACTGGGTAAGTCGAGAAGGTGTCCCTGTGATAAGTAATTAGGGCAAGGAGAGTGTACACGTAGCTCTGCTCTGGTTTTGAGTTTGATACTACCTGGCTCTGATGAGTGTTTCATCAAGCTTCGAGTAGGCAGCTGGGGCCGGAGCCAAGTGCTGGTAGCGACTTGTTGACGCGAGCTCAACGTGACTACCTCGTCAAGCCGACAGCGAACTGTGGGTGGTGCGGCTCGTGGTGTTAGTGTGTGGATACCACTTGTCTGAGGATTTGTTGACGTACAATTTTTCGCAACCTTGCTGCCATAATAGCCCCCTACCTGTCTGTCGAAGGCATTTTGATGAAGCAGTCGTGCGCAGGCCAGTCAAAGGAATTATGCACTCCTAGGTCTGGGAAAGCTTCAATTGATGACTGGACAGTTTGAGTTCCACCCCATCTCTAAAAGCAAGTGTGCTAGGGCAAACCGCCATTTCCATCTCGTTTTCGCCGTGAAACTGACGCCCTATATGTTCAATATTGTCGGTCGTATGTTTTTGCAAATTAGGCGATCTGTTAGTAGTATTGTAACCAGAGGTCGTTCCCTCCGCATTGTTCCATCTAGGGAGTGACGTCAGCCACAAACACCAGGCCTGGACCTGAATGTTCTGGGACTGAAGTCTACCGAAATCCGCCCTCACAGAGATCCGCTTTATCCAGCAAGAGAACCATCCCCGTTATTCGTGGGCGTGGAATATTCAAGCCAAGGCTTCTTTTGCCCAACACTGGTGTCCTGCGCTGTTCCACCAGTCCTTGTCCGTTTAGAAATTTATGGTAAACATGTAAACGTGGTAAACGTGTAAACATAAAATTTGAACTTAACGGGGAATGATTATTTTTGAATGCAGACTATGGGTACATTGCGCCCTAGGACGTACTCCAGCCGCCGTCAAAAATAATTAGTTATGGAGCATATTACGACTGCAGATTTTGAAACTGTCGCTTTGCTTTTGTCCTAACCCAGACCTTAGTCATAAACTTAACCCTAGTCTCCCCGAGTTCAGCTCAAGGTCGCTTGTTCCTGTGTCTTGCCCTCCGGTGTTTGCGTGAGAGCATTAATAGTTTACTGTGACCCAACTGTGAAAAACTCGGTGTCTCGTTGGGATTCAGACCCACGACTGCAAGGCTTTAGTACAGCCAACGCTCTAACCACCCTGAGCTACGAGACCCCACAGGACGACGCGAGTTCAATTACATTTGGGTCGTCCGGTGGGACCTCGTAGCTCAGGTGGCTAGAGCTTTGGCTGCACTAAATCCTTTCCCTTGCTGTCGTGGGTCCGAATCCCACCGAGATGCCGGGCTTTTCACAATGGGGTCAAAGTGAATTATTTGAAATCTGTCATAACACCTATGAACGTCAACAGTACTGCTTGTTGACAGTCCAACCATCGCGTCCGACGGTGTCCACCGCGTACACCACAGCAGAGTCAGAGTATGCACGGCGAACTGGGCATGAATTATTTTGTAATGGGAGTGGACTTACGCAGCATCCACCGCACCCCTCCCCACCGGAGCCCGGCGTCGAGACAATCATGAAGACTGGAGGCGGGAGAGGCCGCAGATGCCTGCGACGGCGGAACCCGCGCCTAGGCGTACCACCACACCCTTCGTCCAGAACGGACACTGATCATAATTTCTTACCGCAAGAAGAAGGGGGGAGGCTGTGTAGATCCCAGCCCGCCGGACTCCGATCTAGTCCCTACGTTAGTCCAGCGCATCTGCCGTGTGTTCCGTTTCGGGAACAACTGTTTGTTATGCGATATACCAATTGCTTGAATCGTGCATGTGTTTTGCCGTCCGTTTCTACTGCCAAACACTTAGCTCCAGCTGCCTGTGTTATTTAGAGCCCGGACTGAAGTCCCTTATTACACAGCAGCAGAGTGCATGCGGGCTGCAACTTCCTTACAACGGTCGCACCGATACTGCTCCGTGAATGTTTCTTCTAGACTTATCTGCGCAGGTCTGGTTAAAAAGGTTCAGAAGTACAACATTTATTCATCCTGTTTGCGTAGTCAATGCTCGTGGGCGGGTGTACGGTAGAGAATGTAGACGCGCGACGCCTTCCTTAGAAATACGAAGGTGTCACGAATGTGGCCTACAGCACAGCCGAGGTCGTGACTCGTTGCCACAATGACTTGCCAGTGCTTCTCATTCCATTGTTCGATGCCTTCCTTGAGGAGTTTTGCCAAGTCCATTTCCTCCATGGTCGAGTTCTCGTGCTTTTTTACCAACTGGGCGATTCCATTAACCAACTGGCAATCAACTGGTTGCTCGTGCAGTACCTCGAATTCAGACACCACATCGGCTTCTTCAACTTGTGCTTTCGTCTGGATCGTTTTTCTGCGGAAAAAAGTACGAAGTGAACATAATACTGTCGCAAGAATATCGGAGTTAAGCTGGCTAGATAAGACTTCCTCAGGCCTTTGGACAATATTCGAGCTAACGGTAATCAAATTCAACAGAAAAAGTGTTTTTTTTTCCACTGCTAAAATAGCAGTGGTCGGTGTGTGTGTGTTCTCCACCGTACATCACCGGGCACAAATTTCTCCGGTCTTTCGAGGCTACATGAGGCGGCGGTGGGTGTCCGTCTAATCACAAGATCTCTGGCATCCGCCAGGTGGTTTCTGATACAGGTTCCGGTATAAAAGCGAGCTGTATCTGTTGGTGTCGAGTTATTCTCGGGTTTGAAGGCAAATAATCAGAACCGGACAGGTATATTAACACCTTTTCTCCATTGAAGTTGAGTGCAATCAATCTAATCTTTTCGTGCAGTTTTGCGTACAATCTGGCATGTCTGGTTCTAACGTCATAGCTGCAAACTCGAAAATACCTTCAGACTGGGACTGCGATGTTCAGTTTGAAACCTGATGTTTTGTCGGGAACTATACAGGACGAAGCCGGATGACACGTTGATGAGCTGAACACTTTCGGAGTGGTGAAGTGCGGCTAAGGCAAATCAGCCTACTGGTACTTGTTCTGAGGGTACGATGGAAGTCAATAAGAAGGTGGAGGGAGAAGCTTTCAAGGCCACCTAACGTGAGACGCTGGAGGACTAATTGGCAACATAAAACTGTCGGATTGTTTCAAATGACGGCCGTATAAACTCCTCAGTTCATAAGCTCCCAATGTAAGTACAATAAGATTGAGAGCTTGTGGAGCATTGACGGGAACTCAGAATACACTTTCAAGTCGAAAAAATGGCGACAGAGATTTACACGGAACCTAGCTCCAGTACATAGTAAGATGCTGGGATGTGGTTAAAATTATTCTAGTAACCTGCTCTAATCAAACTAGGAGAAAAGCTTCATTTAAAACGTGTTCTCTTCGCCAGGTGTTAATACTTGTACGAAGCGCATTTTTTTGTTAGTGGTAACGCAGAAAAGCAGATATTATGCCAGTTATTTAGGAGCAGACGTCATTTTTACATTTGCCCTTGGGAAAGGATTATTTTAATTGGCAAGATCTTATTTCGTAGCCGTACCTGTTAGGGGTTAAGTATTAGAGGTTAGCGGTTGGAGTAAGGCTGGGGCTTGTCTACTGCAGGTACGGCTACGAAATAAGATCCGACCTTTTAATTTTTAGAAGTGCTTACCAGTGCTTGCATGTTTTAATTCAACCCATGTTTTAACATTTATGGTTCCACAGTTTATGCGTTGTGTGCTCTCCTATAAACACGTTCGTAGATTTTTTCTTGTCCTTAGGAATTGACTTCCTTGTGCTTATGCCAAATTGTCACGTATTTGGATAGCGTTGTATATACAGAAAGCGATACTAATACATGCGCGATTACCAGATCTTATTAATAACCTACCAAAGTCTGAACAGTACTCGTAATGTTAAGTCATTTTGTATCCAGGGTGCATCATTCTTCCAAGTACGAAATTAACATAAGATACAAGTTCCTACAAAAGGAGCATATGCGAACTTCCTGTGCATACTCCTTGAGGTATATGAATAGATCTAAAATTTTATCAAAACGGGGAAAATGCACGCTACTGGACTAAATGTCACTCTGTATGAACTGCGTTCGGAATGTACTCTATCTTCTCCCCTTCGCAACCCCATTTTCTATTTGAAAGCCAGTGTCTTGTGAGTTTCGACACCTACCACAAGAAGAAGAAATCAAGGCTGCAAAAAAACGTTGCAAATATTAAAAAGGTGATCAAATTCCTTCTTCAACGGTCGTCGAGCGAAATTCAGCCCAAAAATCAATTAAAACGCTTTCTTCAATATCAACCGCGCTAGTTGCTCCCGGGAGCAGCGATCGACCGCGACAGTTAAGCGAGACCCCTAATTTTCCAGAGTTGACAATTACGGCCAAAAAGTGCTCTTTGCACATGGTTTGTCCCCCTCCATTAGCCAAGCAGCACAATCTGGGGGAAGTATGCGACGTTTATTGGTCGGACACGAGAATATAGATCACCCGCAATAAATGTGGCCTTGTACTAAATTTAACGAGGGCACCTATTCTCGTGTCCTAACTGTAACACCAACACTAAGTCCCCTTACCCCAATCTTAGCCCTCCTGACTCTAACCTCCCTTTGACATTCAGGACAAGGCCAAATATACTACAACGGGCCTGTACTCCCGTGTCGAACCCGTTTCATAGAAATTTTCATTGTCAATAGCCCCATGGGTGAAATATGCAGTCAAAAGTATTCATGTGACACTGGCACTCAAGTGGCTTTGACGTGTTATTCCCATCTACATCTCCGTGGTTACAAGCCTTCTGTTTTACTGGCAATAAATTGGCAGAAAGTAGTCAGATTCGGCGAATGCACGTTTTCAACTATTCATTTTTGGGCCTGCATAGCAATTCATGTTACGATTAGACACTCTTAATTTCTGCGTCCGCCAACACATCCGACGACGGAGGTGGTGACTATACGGTGAGCCAACCCAACAAAACGCGTTTGTGCAGACCCTTCCCTCTCCCTGGTCTAAGCTGGGTCCCACATATTCGTTCCCGCCTCCTGTCACGTCGCGCTACGGTGAAAAAACAGACCCACGACTCACTGTCAGGCACCCCTTTCCCCTCTCCCATCTCCATGTTCATGAGAGAACTGGATTATATCCCCTGATGCTACACATGACTGAACGCCATCAGCCATCCACATGACTTCCGTTTACTGGCGGTTCTTCAAATTTTGACCGCTTTGCCGTAATGTATTTTATTGTACAGGCCTGAGGAGGAACAATCGAAAATGTACATTCGCCGAAGTTGACATTAATAACAGTACAAAAATCTCAGGCATTGATTTTAAGCCCTGTCTAGTCACTGCTAAAAGTTGATTTCCAATCTTGCAAAGATGCCATTTATGTTTACATAACAGGTGCTTCCTTTTAACCTTAAAAGCAACCGAAGATAAAACTAATAAAAGAAATTTCACATTATTGATTCAACAAGTATACAACATCCTGGATCTTACTGATAGGTTTTGCTTAGTGGAACTCCAAGCGTCAGACAGACTTCATTGACGGTTATGATTCCGCTGTTCTCTTCGTCGAACCACCTGAACCAATTCTGAAATGAACGTTCATACTAGATTGGTAAACGAAATTAATGTACATAGGTGGCGCGATAGGAAAAAAGACTCCAGCCTGTCCTCGTGAAATATGTAAAAGGGTTCACCTCCGATTCGTTCGACATGAATGCCCATTTAGGGACATCATGGGAGACAGACTGAAAAACGACGATTTTCGATAGTCCTTTGTAGAAGTAGATAAGAACAAATACTTCCGAGTACTTCGCCAAGTGGCAGACAACCATAAAAAGGAGCATGCGTTAACGCATAAGGCGACAACGACTATATAATTTGGGTGACATCTGCTCTGCGGACAGAAGTATTTTGCTAGGTCTCTGCTAATTTTGTGACAACGCAGACTCACCTTGGGCCCTCGCATCATCAATTGCCCATGACCTGTTACCCCTTGCCCCTCCTATTTCCAGTCCCACTGGCTGTAACTCCACTCAACGCTCAGCTGAATTTCTTTCAGATATAAATCGTGATCAATACTAATCTGAAATATTATACCAGCAGTTGGTCTATCCCCTGAAATGGTTACTCAAATTATATTAGAAAGGATTATTAAGGTGTAGTGGCAATATCAATTGTCAGGTAACATAATCCGAGGATATTTCAATCACGCCCAGAGAGTTTCTTTGCGAATGGTATAGAAGCTGAACGAAAGAATGATAACATCAGGTAAAATCAGTGTTTTCGAAGTGTCTCGTTTTCGCCTTCAGGTCTTACTATGGCCTAGGGATTTTTTCGCAAACAAACGACTATTAAGACTGCATAGTCGATTCATCCTTAAGAAACGAGTGAAGAAAAGGACAAAGTGGGTTCAGTTTTCAGGAAAGTAGACGCCTCTACTCACAGGACAGCTTTGTGTCAAATAACATCCTCAAACTGTGGAGAATTGCCTCTGCACAGCGCAACACTTCCCGGGGTCCACATTATATTTACTCTCCCAAAAAGTCCTTTTTAATGAGTGATTGATCAAAGGCAAGTTAGCCTTTTGTTACACATGAAATCTAAGCATAGTTCTGGTGAAATCGGCCCAGTTGAAATAGATTTTCTCTTCCCCGCTTCCCAGTGCATTCAGAAATATATTGACGTTTTTTGAAATTGCAGAAAAAACAAGTATTTACAGTCCCATCTTTCACTGTATCTTACCTCAACCATGTCAGTACCCAATCCATGTTTAAACGCATACATTTCTAGTTGTGGCCGGGTGATATAACCCTGTCTCGTCGTGTCCACGTCCTCAAATTGTTTGATCACGTCCTCGCCCTCCATCGCGTTGGGTTGGGAGAGCAGCGGAAAAGGACCTTGCCCAGCCGCCAGAGAAGATGGCAGTTACATACTGATGAGGTGTTCACTTCTGTTCCGATGTGCATACTGTTGCCATGGTCACTAAGCGTACGCTGAAAAGTTCATTTAGAGCACTAAGATATTCGCACGAGCCCGTATTCAAATTCGGAGGAATTTATGTCTGCAGGCGAATGTTCGAGTCTTGGGTGGGTGCATAAGTAAGAAAAAAGAAAACTGCCCAGGCACAAGAATCATTTGTTTGTTTTTCCGATCTCTCGAAATCGTGAAGGGGTCAATCGTTAGGGATGACATCAACAAGAGAACAAATATTAGTTCAATGGGGTCATTGACCAATCAACGGCGAGTGCCACAGATCTGGAGATGACTGTGCAGTACGCTGTCTGAGAGCGCCAGTCCAATACATCGACTGACTGATTCCTCATCAGAGACCCAGACTTCTACCGACTTTCAGCTTGCTCTGCATCCGGCATGGCAGCTGCGAGGTTCAACTCGCGACCGTTCGGAAGGTAAAGTCGGGCACTTGTGATTATTCCTTTCGTCGCCTCTCAGCCAGCTTGCGTTCGTGTATGAGCGTTCCGAGCCTGCGTTTAGGCTTACCTGTCTAGTCACAAGGCTAGTTTATGCGCGCGATGCGATTAATTGCCTGTTTGTACCAAACCAAACAGCATTTCCAGATTCTGCCTATCTAAACGGTCGTGATCTTCATTATAAACTCATTTCGATTGCAAATACACCGCTCGTTGGCGAATTAGAGATGTCTCGTACACTCCCGCTCTCAAGGTCGTCAACGCAGCCTCTTACCCATGCCGCTTCCAGTCCGCCTGACAGACGCGACTCAACCACCGGCCTGCAACACCGTCAAGCCAGCAGACATTTATCTCTTCGATGATCGGCCGCAACCGGATGAAGTTCGATTTAAACATGTCCGGAGAGAACGCTGCCTGTAACTTCTTGCGGTGCTACGCCTACATTCGCGACCTCAGTAAATATTGTACATCTAACTGTCTTCCTTGACTTCTGGTTTAAGAATCTTCACGTTGTCGACCACCGTACTTCGACACTTTCGTAACGCCAGCGAGATAACGGTAACTTGCAAAAAGACCGCGACTTATAATTTTCTGGAGAAAGTATATCTGTCCGCTTCAAACCATTAACTGACTAGGTTTTAAAGGCAAGCTGGATGTTCTGACAAATTGGCCGGAAGAAGTACAGCCGGAGGTATCTGAAAGGAGACTAGGTTAGCTGATGGCTCAGGAGTACTTTATAAATTTAATTTCGTTATGAGCGTCCTTCTCTGTTACTAGAGCAATTTTCTCCCTTTATCTCGAGACCCTCTTTTAGCCCTCCTAGCGAGGATTGGATATGTAAACCCACTGGGAAAATAGAGTACGTTAATATTTGTTTGATCAGTGGGGCAAATGGACGCGTCCATTAACGGAATCAGCTCAACGGAAAAGCTCATGTTGCTGCAGCGTCTGCTTTATTATTTCCAGGTGCCGTAAAGGCCTCACATTTTGGGAGATGCAAATCAGGGCGTGTAAACGGTCAAAAAGCAGATAGTCGAAGGGTATTGGTTAAAGAATGCTGGATTGGTTAAGAAGGCGTGCGGCAGACAAAGCCAACCGCAATCCTAACGGTTTCGCCATATTTAGTCTTCTACCTAACCCTAACCCCAGCTCTAACGCCAAATTTAATCATTTTCTTGAGCTTCGCCAGAAACGCAACCCTTATATATCCTGCCTATAAAAATTTAACAGTTAGGCATGTTCTAGTGGCAGCGGTATAGAGAAGGACCCCACCTAACTGTCAGTAGGCTGTGGATCGTGTCATATGGGGTTTTATCCTGGTATACATTTGCAAGCTACTGCAGCAACCACGCTACCAACAACAATTACTTTCCACGACCCTGCACCTTTACTCAAAATCCGTTATTTTGTGAAATTCGCTTTTTGTTTATTGTTTAAGTACTACTCTCATTTCCGTTGTCGTACAGTAGCGGAAGATAAGACTGTCGGCATATAGTTAGGCAATTTTTGTGTTTCCTTTCAGGTTGTCAGCTTACTGTATAGCGTGCTGCCCCACCCATAATACTCCATTTACAATAAATCCCTTATGGCACTACCCAAAATCTACTGACAATTATTTGGGGTCCTTCTCTATACCGTTACCGTTCTTGTAATAAAAAAACGAACCCACATATCCCGCCGCCACTGCCCCCTCCTATCGTTCCTAGTATCGCACTTTCTCCACAACCAATATGCGCACTACGGACAGTAAACTTGGAACTCCCTGGAATTCTCACAGTCCCCTCGACAAATTTCTGTCCATTAACCAAATTTATACGCCTGGTTCACTAGAGGGCCACTGCACCGTCCAAACACAGATTTAAAAGTGGCGGCCTCAACCGTATAAAGCATGCATTCAGTCAGGTCCAAGTACCCACTATAAACCTAGCAGTCACTTAGCCTACTTGATTGTGTACGCGCAACCGCGTGCAGGCAATACTGGCCGAAGGCAACGAAGAATGGATTTTGTAGTTTTCGATCGGGGTGCGACCAGAGTCCTGGGGAGATTGTTAAAATGTCGAATTTAGGACACTTGAAATTCAGTCACAAAAGGTAGAACAACACTTTTGCAAACAATGAATTACTTAAGAGTGACAGACCGAGCATTTAATCCGCCTACGTTGGTGCTCATGAAGTTGCTCGTGAGGTTCATACAAAGCCAGAAACTGCTGTATCTCCCACAGGTCTCCTATACTAGCCGAGGGCACAAAGCAAACGCTCGTGTGCCCACGCGCGAGAGTGTATGTGTGGTATTTAGTCAGGGGTGTAGGGGTGTCAGCGGTGGGTCCACGTGATGGTCGTAGTGGTCGCTCACTTGCTTGCAGGTGAGACTACGCCTAGCGTCCATTTGCTGGCACCCAACTCTCACCTGTGGCTCCACGTAGCTGGGCTCTGCTCAGCGGCCACACCCCGGGCAACCGTCTCGACCGGCGGGCTAAACCAGGTGAGGGTATCTGTGCGTGCACCTGCAGGCGCGGTACTGTGGTCTGCGCTGGCCGGATGGATCTTCGCGTCGACATCGAGACGAGGCTCTGCCTGGACCATCACAGGAGGCCACCAGGTAAGTTCCCCCTCAGGTAAGTGCACTTGCTCTGTTTCTTCCTTTTGTCTGTTGAAGTTCCGTGTCGTATGCTGCTCTTGCTGCCTGCCCTCTGTATGCTAGTCTGTCTGTTAATAGCTAAACGACACCCTCGATGCCTGCTGCGATTGTCTGTCCGTCAGTCTATGCCACTCTCTACTAATAGCTAGGTTTTACGGTGCTTGACTTTGTGTGGTGCCCTCACGTTGTCTCTGACTGATGACTGTGTCCGCCTGTCCACTCTAGTTCTATGTCCCATAGCGTTGGATAGTGTGTGTGCTCTCTCCTACTTCACACCATCACATCACCTCACCACCAAGGTCCCAGGCTAACTCGGGTCGTTCTCTCACTAACAAAAAGTCGTGGCCCATAGTGGAGTCCGGCAGCCGTCTGGGATAACCGGGCAGCCCTGTTCAGGGATGCGTTGCCTGCCCCGCGAGGGGGAGGGGGCTAGAAAAGGTGCCCTAAAGATCGCTGGGAACCACGCTGTCTGTAGGCTGGTCGTGGCCGCAGACAAAAAACACACGGTCGAAACAGCCAAAACCGAAACAACAACAACAACAACAACAACAACAACAACAACAACAACAACAACAATCACTCTCTTCCTCTTCCAGTCTATTCTTCTTCTTCTCCTACTCCTACTTTTCTCCGCCGCAGTCGCCAGACTGGCAGGGTGAGCCCGCTCACTCTGGCAGCCTGGAATGTTCGTTCCCTTTTAGACAATCCGAGGAGCAACCGACCGGAACGGAGGACAGCGCTAGTGGCACGAGAACTGGCGCGCTACAAGGTGGACATCGCCGCACTCAGCGAGACCCGATTCTCCGAACAAGGCCAACTGGAGGAGGTGGGTGCCGGCTACACCTTCTTCTGGAGTGGTCGACCCAGGACAGAGTGACGAGACGCGGGTGTCGCCTTTGCCATCCGGACCAACATCGTGGGACGACTGCCCTGTCTACCGCAGGGAATCAACGATCGCCTGATGAGCCTCCGCCTGCCTCTCCGGCGAGGAGGCAAATTCGCCACAATCATCAGCGCCTGCGCTCCGCCGATGAGCAGCCCTGACGCCGCCACAAGAGACAAATTCTACGAGGACCTGCACGCCCTCTTGGCGACTGTGTCGAAGGCGGACAAGTTGATTGTCCTTGGTGACTTCAGCGCCCGCGTCGGCACAGACCATACTGCCTGGAGAGGAGTTCTGGGTCCCCACGGTCTCCGCGGCTCCAACGACAACGGCCTGCTTCTCCTCCGCACCTGCGCAGAACACCGCCTCATCCTGACGAACACGCTCTTCTGTCTGCCGGAGCGAGAGAAGGCCATCTGGAGGCATCCTCGGTCGCGTCAGTGGCACCTGCTGGACTATGTCCTCGTCCGGAGGCGAGATCAGCTGGACGTGCTGGTGACGAAGGCGATCGCGGGTGCTGACGGTTGGACGGACCATCGCCTCGTCATCTCGAAGATGCGTATTCGCCTACAGCCTCGCAGGAGACCACAAGGTAAGCGACCCCCAGGTAAGCTGAATGTTGCTTTGTTGTCTTTGCCTGCTCACAGTCTCCATTTCAGCAATGAGCTAGCACAACGGCTAGACAACCTTCCAATCGCTGCCGCCGACGACGCCCCCGATGCAAAGAACGCCTCCGTGGAGAACCGCTGGTGTCAACTGCGAGACACGGTCCAGTCGACGGCGCTCGCCGTCCTCGGTCGCGCTCCCCGCCAACACCGGGACTGATTCGACGACAACGACGCCGCCATCAGAAATCTGCTTGCAGAGAAGAACGGCCTACACAAAGCCTACGTAGATCACCCCACTGAGGACAACAAAGCTGCCTTCTACCGCAGTCGCCGACAGCTTCAACAACGACTGCGCGAGATGCAGGACGCCTGGACTTCTCGCAAAGCTGAGGAGATCCAAAGCTACGCGGACCGGAACGAATGGAAAAACTTCTTCTCCGCGATCAAAGCTGTCTACGGTCCGTCAACGAAGGGCACTGCTCCTCTCCTCAGCGCCGACGGCAGCACTCTCCTGACTGAGAAGACGCAAATCCTACAGCGATGGGCCGAGCATTTCCAGGGCGTCCTCAACCGCCCTTCCGTCATCTCCGACGCCGCCATCGCCCGCTTGCCGCAAGTGGAGACCAACGTGGACCTCGACCTCCCGCCATCTCTCCAGGAGACCATCAGGGCCGTGCAGCAACTCTCCAGCGGGAAAGCACCCGGATCGGACGCAATCCCTGCTGAGGTCTACAAGCACGGAGGTCCCCTACTGATAGATTACCTGACTGCGCTCTTCCAGGAGGTGTGGCGTCAAGGTGAAGTCCCGCAAGATTTCAAGGACGCAACTATCGTGCACCTATACAAGCGAAAAGGGAATCGCCAGGTCTGCGACAACCACCGCGGCATCTCCCTACTGAACATCGCCGGGAAGATCTTCGCTCGCATCCTGCTCAACCGCCTCAACAACCATCTGGAACAGGGCCTTCTGCCGGAAAGCCAATGCGGCTTCCGTCGTCATCGTGGGACCACGGATATGATCTTCGCCGCCCGCCAACTTCAGGAGAAGTGCCAGGAGATGCGGACCCACCTGTACTCTACCTTCGTGGACCTGACGAAAGCCTTCGACACGGTGAATCGTGAAGGACTGTGGAAGATCATGCAGAAATTCGGCTGTCCGGAGCGATTCACTCAGATGGTGCGTCAGCTGCACGACGGTATGATGGCGCGAGTCACGGACAACGGAGCTGTCTCAGAGGCATTTGCAGTGACCAACGGAGTGAAGCAGGGCTGTGTGCAGGCGCCTACCCTCTTCAGTCTTATGTTCTCTGCCATGCTGATGGACGCCTACCGCGACGAAAGCCCCGGGATCCGCATCGCCTACAGAACGGACGGTCATCTCCTGAGTCACCGGCGCATGAACTTCCAATCGCGCGTATCCACAGCCACCGTGCACGAACTCCTCTTCGCCGACGACTGCGCCCTGAACACCACCTCCGAAGCGGAGATGCAACGCAGCATGGACCTGTTTTCCGCCGCCTGCGAGAACTTCGGTCTGATCATTAACACGCAGAAGACGGTGGTGATGCACCAACCTCCGCCCAACTCAGCCACAGCCCCCATCGCGCCGCACATCAGCGTGAATGGGACCCAACTGCAAGTGGTAGAGAACTTCCCGTACCTGGGAAGTACCCTATCTCGCAACACAAATATCGATGACGAAGTCGCCAACAGAATCTCGAAAGCCAGTCAAGCCTTTGGACGCCTCCGAAGCACAGTCTGGAATCCTCATGGTCTCCAACTGAGCACGAATCTGAAGATGTACAAGGCCGTCATCCTGCCGACGCTACTGTTTGGAGCGGAGACCTGGACGGTGTACACGAGGCAGGCACGTCGACTGAACCACTTCCACCTCAGTTGTCTTCGTCGCATCCTAAGGCTGAACTGGCAGGAACGAATCCCCGACACAGAAGGACTGGAACGAACGGGAATGCTCAGCATCGACGCCATGCTGAGACAAATTCAGCTGCGCTGGAGCGGCCACCTGGCGCGCATGGACGACGAGCGACTACCCAAACGACTCTTCTACGGAGACGTCGCGACGGGTTCTCGTCGTCAAGGAGGCCAAATTCGCCGTTACAAGGATACTCTGAAGTCCTCCCTGAAGCGCCTGCACATCAACCCGACCAACTGGGAAGAGCTCGCTCGCGATCGTCCGACATGGAGGAGAACAGTGAAGACGGGCGCTGCTATCTATGAAGCCAACCGCATCGCCGCCGCCAAAGCGAAACGCGAAGCCCGCAAATCACAACTTCGCCCAGTCCGCAACGCCGCCGCACAACCGCTCCCAACGTGTCCTCGATGTCAACGGACATTCCGGGCACGAATTGGACTTGTTGGACATCTCCGAACCAACTGTGCCTCTCGAACTGCTCCAGCCATCGTCCCCCCGCCCGCCTCTTCCTCGTCCTCTCTTCCACCAAATAACTCTGATAACTCTTCTGAACCACCACTTCCATCCTCTTCCTCGTCGTCGTCCTCCTCCTCCTCCTCCTCCCCCTCTACTGCCCCAGCGGCGGCCGTTCAGACTGCCGTCTCACACATCGCCAACCACGACACAACAACCGCAACCACCCCCACCCCTCCCGATTCCAGTGATGAGGATCAGGACTACACCTGCCCTCACTGCGACCGCACCTTCACCTCACACAACGGCCTGGTCGGTCACTTGCGAATCCATCGCACAGAGACTGGTGAACCAGTGCCTGGAGCACCAACCTACACCCACCGCACTCGCCTCCACTGCCCACACTGCCCTCGCACCTTCGCTCATCGCATGGGTCTATTCGGCCACATGCGCATCCACGAGAGCGGAATTGACCGCAGCCTTGACACACCCACCCGCCGAGCCCCACTCCCGATGCACCACCTTGTGCACCCACTAACCACTCCCCAGCCGACATCGACGCCACCGACCTTACCACCCCTCACTCCTCCCCTTCCTCCTCCTCTTCCTCCTTCACTGCCACAACGACGGCCACTCCGGCGTCTGTAGCGCATGACTTCACCACAGCCGCACCTGACACAACAACAGGCACAACCCCTGCAACCTCCATCATCAGACGTGAGGGCCAGGAATACATCTGCCCTCACTGCGATCGCACCTTCACTTCACGAATCGGCCTGGTCGATCACTTGCGAATCCATCGCACAGAGACTGGCGAACCAGTGCCTGGAGCACCAACCTACACTCACCGCACTCGCCTCCACTGACCACACTGCACTCGCACCTTCACGCATCGCATGGGTCTATTC
>CACRXP010000427.1:471315-493458 GCA_902702965.1 Spirometra erinaceieuropaei | reverse complement strand
ACCAACCTACACCCACCGCACTCGCCTCCACTGCCCACACTGCCCTCGCACCTTCACGCATCGCATGGGTCTATTCGGCCACATGCGCATCCACGACGACCTGCGGTAGACAACCGCCGGTCACACCACACATTCCCTCACGCCCTACCTCCTAACACCATCACCCAACCAGACATCAACCCTCACACACCTCATGCACTCAACTGCCGCCTCCCACGCAAGTGGGAAGTGTGCATCTCGACTCGGTCCCCATGCGGCTTCGGCTGCACGGGCGACTTGTGTCCGAGAATATCCCGACACGTCAAGTGTCGTGGATAGGAAGGTTGCTGATTGAGGCCTGCTCTCGGTTCACGCAGTTCGTCACGTTGTGTGTGTGTTGTGTGTAGTGGAGTACTGGTGGGCTGGGGATGGGCTGAAGCAGCACCTTCCACGGCCCTCTCACGCAAGTGGGAGTCACGCCGTTCTACCCCCGTTGTGTGAAGTCCTGGTGTTTGTGTGTATGGGGGGCCAGGTCGTGCTGTGGCGCGCGCAGGCATGGTCAGTCGACCATGTCAGCCACCGCGCCCATTCCCCACTCCAGTCTGCTGACCGGCTCGGGCAGCGGCTGGGGTGTGGGAATGGGAAGGGAGAGTGAGGTCGACGACTCAGCGCACTTTCTCCTCACTATAAACAATCTGTCGCGCTTGAAGCTATCACGGTGCGCTAAAAGCCGTGGCTTGGAATGTTGCCAACTGACGGGGTACCTTGGACCTCCTCCTTAACGGGAGGCGGTCTGAGAGTCAGGCTGCAATGGCTCCTTTTTAATGTGGCCTTTATGGCATTCCCACCACAGTGTGGGATCCGAGCCAGGCGTTGGCGGCACGCCCAGGTGCGGCTTCGGCCGTGCCAGCCTCCAAATCTCTGTTGTGTTGGTTGAAATCCTGGTTATTGTCGTGTGGACCAGGGGGTGTGATGGAACGCCAAGGTGAGGATCCGTCCGAGCCATCCACCTGCGGCCTCCCTCGTCTCCGGTCTTCTTGACTCTGTCTTAAAACCGGGCCCAGGCGGGGGAGGAGGAGAGAGTGTAGGTAGATGCAGCGCAAGTCTACTGGCACTATAAACCCCTGCGCAAGTCACCGTCCCTGCTCCCACCGCTGCTGCAGCTGTGGGGCACACGGTGGACATCGTCGAAATCGACGGTCGAACTGTCGGTATTTAGTCATCTCGACAGTAGACAGTTTGCCAACCTTAATCATATGAACTGGCGCATAGCCTCAACGTTCAATAGATCAGGGGGCCGGTCTCACCATTAACTCCATACACTTCACAGCTACATAGTCGTAAGTCTTAAACTGACAGTAGCCTGTCGTACAGAAGGGGTGGGTAAGAACGGTACAAAAATGAAGGGTAACATGTGGTGGGATACCCCAAGGTTTAAACACGTGGCAACCAACTCCGATTGACTGAAAATGAAGTGAACGTTCACCTGTCGATCGTCTGATGGCTAAAAGTAAAGCTAGAATCAAGAGTTCACTAGGTTGTATAAAGAGTATTAGTACTGTGAAGAAAAGAGGCATGTTTTATAGTGAGCAGAGCGTGTGATCTCGCAAAGGCAAAGTTCCGCGACTCGAAGTCAGTTTCCACTGTCTTGTCTAGAAATAAAGGCCGTAGAAACGATCGAAAAGGGGACAAACTACAGCATACACGCGACGTACTGGTGGAACAGACAGCATGCTCACAATTTTAGGAAGTTGTTAAAGGCAAACTTCGAGATATTTTTGGCCAACAAGTAAATAATCACCTGATATATGCGTGACTGTATATTTGTTTCCTGGAGTTTGATGTTTTGTAGTTAAGGTGAAAACCGTGAAGGTGTGGTAGGTCGCATAATGCAAGTGGTAACTACTTCGTCTGGTCCTTGAATGCCACACAACCCCCATCGGTGGCTACCCGAATCTAGGCACTACGGGCTCTCTCTCTCAAGCCCGTAAGGCACAACGGAACGAGTGAGTTCCGTAAGAACGATAGGTGAGCGTCCCCTACCATTGTATATTCCCGATCGAAAACCGACAGGGCAACGGGCTCGTGACCCAGTGGTTAGAATCGTGGACTTCTAACTAACAGGTCGTGAGTTCGAGCCTCAGATATTCCACACTTTGGGGTTAAGCATGACTGACTGGCGACGGCTAATAAGCCAGAAATGGCCATTCCAGTCTCCCTTGTCTTTGTCAGTAATGCCCTTCCCTCAAAAACAGGGACCCGTATTTGTTCCGCCTCCCCCACCCTCCCCTCCCTCGCTCAAAGACCTACCATGACTCTGCGGCCATCCATATCATAGGCCAATAGTCTGTCTGTCCTGTCGCGCTAACTATTCTAGTGTGACAAACTGGCTTTCTCCGTTGTTTTCATTTCGTCTGATGACGGGTTGGTGTCACCAGCTCGAAAATTCACGAGTGCACCTCGATTTTTCCGAAGGACCTCTTTCTTTTTTCATATATATGCGAAAACCCTAGATTTCCTTGCAAACTTGAAGTCTATATTATCAGCAAAAAATGTTACTGACGACGAACGCTTTACAATCCGAAATAGCACCGTACATGCCTTAAAGAGTCGGAATCCCTTTTCAGTACTATTACACGAATAAAAGAAGGCACTGAAAACATTTAAAAGTGACAAAAGCATTGTCATACTTCCTGCAGACAAAGGAGGATCAACCGCGCAGAGCAGACGATAACGAAAATATGTTGTCATTATTAGAGGATAGATCAACCTACAAACCTCTTAGCACGGACCCTACTAAAGCGCAAAGTTCGGCTATCGAAAGAGTCCTAAAACGTCTTACAGGAAAGAAACAAACATCAGAAGATATTGCCAAATCCTTACAACAAACTGAATCAGCCATTCATAAGATCTAGGGACTACCTAAGGTTCACAAACCTGAAGTGCCACTGCGACCGATTGTATCGTTAATCGGTGCATCTAATTACAAGATTTCTAAATGGCTATTTCGCAAACTCTATCCGTTTATAAAGGATTGTGAAGCATCAATCAATAATTCGGTGAAGGTTTTGGACAAATTACAATTAATGAGAATCGCAGTAGATGAAATAATGGTATCCTTCGATGTCTTTTCTCTGTTTACCTCCATAGCATTGGATTTAGCAGCACAATGTGCAGAGGAACGTCTCCAGTACTACGACATGGACATCCCTGCATCTGCTTTGTTAAAACTCTTAGACCTTCGTATAGAAGGGAACTTTTCATTTGTACAGGAATACTACCCACAGCTGAAGGGAGCCCCTATGGGGTCACGCATCCCTGGTTTTCTCGCAAAAGTCACAATGCAGAAATTAGATGCTATCGCCTTACCACTAGTTAACCCCAAATTATGGGTACGATATGTTGATGACACGTTTGGCATTGTTAAAAGTGATCGACTGGAAATACTCCACAATATTATTAACACAACACTTCCATGAATCACACAGAACGTCCCTGGAATAATTACCGACGACACTCAAATTAAAACCCTGGAAATATTGCCTATCCAGGCACCACACTCGCACGCAACACCGAACTCCACGACAAAGCGGACCACCGGATCTCCACTGCCTGCCTGCCTGCCTAATCTTCACTCTCTGCATCAAACCCGACGGCGTCCACGACGGTGACCATCCCCACCACCTGTAATCACACTCGCGATGCTCCGCCACCATCGACCACTGTTAACCTCATTGCCCCTGAAACAACCTCCGTGACGACGACGACGACGACGACGACGACGACGACGACGATGATGATGATGATGATGATGATGATGATGATGATGATGATGATGATGATGATGATGATGATGATGATGATGATGATGATGATGATGATGATGATGATGATGATGACTACCACATCTCCCAATCCCACCACCTATGAGGAAACCTGCGAGGCCCTGTCCACCACTGTCCTCACCACCACCGCTCCCACAGTCAGCAATGTGCACTCGATTCTAAATTTCTTCATTGCGGTCGCACATTGACCTGGTCACTGACGAATTCCTTGCGCCGCAACCGTCGCACCGGCGCCAACAGCCCTCGCATACACCTGCCGCATCCGCCCCTGTTGCCCGTACTTTCTACAAGCATTCACTCACCGCATAGGACTATTCGGCCACATGCGTATCCATAACAGCGGAATTCACCCCAATGTCCATATGCCAAGCACACTTTGCACACCTGTCAACTCTTACATCTCCAGCACTGTCAAGCCCTCATCTGCCAGCGCGGTCACTACTAGCGGCACCTCCACTGAAACCGACTCAGCACCCACCAGCCTGTTCTAACTGCACTGCCACCGCACATGCACATTACGCATCGGCCTAGCAGGTTACTTGCGAATCCATCGCACTGACACTGGCGGACCAATGCCCGAAGCACCAACTTACACCCCTCACCATCACCTCAGTTGTCTTCATTGCCGTCGTATATTTAGAAATTGCTTGGGTGTACTCGGCCAATTGCGCCTCACTAAGATCCGTAACAAACCTCCGCAGAATAAATTAATTCGCCGAACATTTCCCCATCAGCACATGCACCTCACACGAACATGCCCGAGAGAACACGCTGCACGCACGAAATAGATACATTTCAAGTAAGTGAGAAGTGTGTTCCTCGACTCCTCCAGATGGCCCATCTGCTACATGTGAGATCTGTGCAGTGTTCTCTTTTTGTATAAAATCCTGGTGCATTGTTTAAAGGGCCAGGTCGTGTGTGCGGCAGGAGCAGAAGGACGCCTTTAGCTCAGTCAATCCACTCTCCCAATCTCAGCATCAGCTGGCTGACCGGCTCGGACAACTGGCTGGTGTATAAGAAGAGGGAGAGAGAAAGCGAGGTCGGCGTCCAGCGCATTTTCCTCATTATAAAAAATCTGTCGCGCATGCGGCTATCAAAATGCGCTAAAAGCCGTGGCTTTTGGTACTACCAACTTGCCACTCGACTTAGAACCCGCGGTAAACTCAGTGTGGGTGTGCTTTTGTGGACTAACAGGTATGCCAGTGCCGCTCGAGTTGGGTCACAGTTCTGTTAGGGTTCGCAGCGATCATGATGCCTACGCCAGCGCCGGTACCACACAGACGCGGCAGTGAAGCCTAATGAAGTATATGCTGCATACCACCTACCAGGCGCTGCACGCAAGACGCCTGTTAATTAGAAGTCCACACCTCTAACCTCGAGGCGACGAACCCGTTGCCCTGTCGGTTTCGATCGGGAATATACAATGGCAGGGGGCGCTCACCGATCGTTCTTACGAAACTCACTCGTTCCGTTGTGCATTACGGGCTCTCTCTCGAGCCCAATCAGCAGTCTCACAGCCTGTATCATGCGCCGTTGTGCGGCTGTTGGTTGGACTCGAGAGAGAGCCAGTAAGGCACAACGGAACGAGTAAGTTTCGTAAGAACGGTCGGTGAGCGCCCCTACCATTGTATATTCCCGATCGAAACCGACAGGGCAATTGGCTCGTGGTCCAGCAGTTAGAGGCGTGGACTTCTAACTAACAGGTCGCGAATTCGAGCCTCAGATGTTCGACACTTCGGGGTTGAGTATGACTGGCTGATGACGGTTAATAAGCCAGAAATGGTCATTCCAGTCTCCCTTCTCTTTGTCGGTAATACCATACTGCCTATATCATGCGCCGCTGTGGGGCTGCTGGTTGGGCTCGAGAAAGAGCCCGTAGGGTACAACGGAACGAGTGAGTTCCGTAAGAACGATCGGTGAGCGCCCTTATCATACTGCATACCACCTACCAGGCGCTGCATACAAGGCACGGATTGGTTCGGACGGGGTCACTGGGGCAGGTGAGCACGCGTGACTGAGGGTTGACCAGAGGATACCCGAACAACGTCGAGCACTCCTGCAATGATGCGTCAGCGAAGCCGACGACTACTCACGGGAACACCAACGACTGATCTGGCCGCCGAATGGCGTGGGGGAGGCCAACAAACACACTGAATTGGCTACATCTCGCAGGCATCAAAGGAAATAAAGGTCAAGATAACCTTCCAGCGGTCGACCTTAGTCAGCAGTAAACGGGCAGGTTAAAGCTCGGGCGTCGATCACGGCTGTAATCTGGGACGGGCGGAGAGGTTCGATAAATTATCACCAGCAGGAGCGGCAACTCCGCCAGGCTGAGGATGGGAACGAGGAAGTTTCCGAAATGTCAGTGCAAATACGATCTGCTCCATGAGTTGGCCATTATTTCCTTTTCATTTCCCTCGAGGTGTGATGGACGTGATCTACATATGTGGGCAGGATGGCATTACCGACAAAGACGAGGAAGAATGAAGTGGCAATTTTTGGCCTATTAGCCGTCGTTAGCCAGCCATAATCAACCTCGAAATGAGTGAGTTCCGTAGCGCGCTCGGCTAGCGCTATTGTACATATCCGATCTCAGTTGACAGGAAAACGAGCCTATGGCTCACTGGTTATGGATATTACACTTCTAACTATCAGGCTGTGGGATCGAACCACAGGTGTTCCAAAATTCGGGGTTGGAGAGGACTGGCTGCCGACGGCTAATAAGCCAGAAGTGACCATTCCAGTTTCGCTTGACTTTGTTGGTAATGCTATCCTAGATTTTCAGAAGAACTTCTTCCTTTTCCATTATACGGTATTTTAATTCATACCACCTCTGCTCTACAGCAAACAAACTTCATACCTTGAAACTCCGTCGTCTCCCCTATGCTATACAGTAAATTTTATGTCTCATTGAATGTTAGTAACATGCCGGCCTTTGAATGATCTCTCATTCGGTCGTCTGCAAGAACTTTCCTTTGCTAAATATGAATATTTATGTAGTATAAAAATATATTATTGATAATCGATGCCCTTATAAATTCAATTGCATTTTATAAAAAATATGGCTGAAGATATTCTTTCCTTTACTTTTTTGGTAGCAAATTACGTCTTGTTAGATGTTTATACTCAAGAAAGGGGTGTCTTTCGGTTTTAAAATATTTGCCTTTCATACGATTTTTAAGATCGTAGAAGGTCTACTCATACAGTTTTCCGTCAGAACGTTTAATAGTGCGACTTATCAAGTATACGACCTGGTCCATTTTAATTGAACAATTTTATGAGATTCATATTGACCCAACTCGTCTAGTCTGGCAGGAGTGAAACGGTGACATTGATTTTTATGCATGTTTACATTTTAACATTTTTGCACACTTGCTTCACGTATGAGGACGAATTGGGTGACCAAGGTCGAAAATTTACAAAATGGATTGTGTTATAATTCCCAATGGATTTATTTATTTCAAATTATGCTTTTTGAGATGCCCATTTTCAAATATATATGCATACCGCGCCCATCACCCCTGGAAGAAGATGAAAATGAAATGTCGGCCAGTGCATGGACTTAACTGTGCACATCTACTGGATAGATACGTATAAAGTAGATGTGCTAACACATGCAGTGCTAACCGAAATTCTGAAATGCGTTTTCGACTTTAAAAGATTACTCAAGATGAGTTGGAATATTGACTACTGTACAGAATAATTCCAAGATATTTCAGTTACTTCGGGATGCCAAACTTTTAACAAACTTATATTCGATCGTCCGCAAAGACTGCGCTCTGTAAAAATGACTGTGTAATTAGTATGAATTTTTTCATCATTTTTCGATGCCCATATAAATTTAAATATATTTCATAGAAAACATGCATACAAATACCCATTCTTTTACTCATTTGGCAGAAACTTACGACTCTTTAAATGTTATACTTAAAGAAAGTTAATACTTCGTCTGAAGAAATTTCCTGATCATGAGATTTTTAAGACCACGAAAACCTCCTTAATAAAACACCGTATCGCAGTATTTATTAATGTTGCTTGTAAAGTTTACAATATGACCAGAATTCACTGTTACATTTTATGAACCACATACGGCCTCCTCTTAATAGAGTATACGAATGTATTTTTATATGCGGAAAGTATACAACTTGTAGTTTGGAAACCCGGAATGAAAGTGTAGCGGCAAGTCGGCCTCGAAGTTATTCGGGAATTAGAACAGTCGTTTAGCCCAAATTATATCCTTCTTTCAGGCATAAAATCCAAAGAGGATGTAATTTTCTACCAAAGGAGTGAAAAAAATTAATATTTCCATGCATGTTTCTGTGAAATATTTTTGAGTTTACAAGGACATAGAAAATCGATGAGAAAAAATTATACTAATTATGTAGTCATGTTTTGCAGAATGCAGTTTTCGCAGGCGGCGGAAAAGACGTTTGTCAAGAAGACGAAATCATGAAGTAACTGGAATATTTTGATATTACTTCGCATCCTAGTTAATATTAAATTTCTACTTGAGTAATCTTTTTGAGTCGAAAACGCATTTCAGAATTTCGATTAACGTTACACGAGTTATTACATCTACTGTGTATATGTATATTCGAAGCCAAACGGTGCGTCAGTGTTCACCCACCAAAATTCATCGAATTGAATCCTTTAGCAACCTCGCCGTGATTATTTTCGCGCTCCACATATATAACTATCAGATTCACCCCCCCCCCCCTAATTCATGGTTAAATTTACCTCCGCTGACTAGTCCGTAATTATCTCTTGAATACTGTTGCGCGTTCCCATTCCATTCGGCTAAGCGAACATGGTGGCTTGGATTGACACAGATGCCTAACTGAATGCATGCTGGCCATGGTAAATGCTGGCCCTTGTCGATTCTAGTTAAGAGGTGACACGGCACTCCTCTAGTTGTAGATCAGGCGTAGAAACCTGGTTAATGGACAGGCAGTTGTCGAGAGAGGACTAGGATGCCCGCGTCCACACGTACGAGTGTGCACACATAAGCGCTCGGCGCGTTCACTCGGTCTCATGTGTCAGAGATCAGTGTGAAATTCTGCAGCCGTGCGTTTTTGTGCACTATGTGAACTGGTTAGATTTTCTGGAATTGCGATTAATCTACCCGAGAGAGCAATCTGACAGAAACCGTTCAATAGCTATTCCTTACATGGAATCATTTGATCTGCAGTTTTGACATTTGCAAAGGGAATTTTTCTTCCAGAATATCGTTTTCATTTTGCATTTAATTTCAAAATACAAGAACATTTAGTAACCATCCGAATGAAACTTATTGCCACACCGGTGATACACAAACTTGTGAATGTTAAAATGCAGACCACTTAGAAATGTATTCGCATTAGATTTGAAGGAGGTATTTACGGTCTGTTCCGTGAGACTGATCCTAACGCACCACTCAGCTGAATACATCGATTATCAGCGGCTAGAATTTCAGTCATTAGTACCAGCATCAAACTGTTGACACATCCTGTTTCTTGTTTCTGTGCCGAGCCCTGCACTTAGGCCCCAGAATATGTGCTCGAAGAATATGCTATGATAAAGAAGTAGGAAATTTGACAAGGGTAGCACAGTTTGGACGAAAACGGACCCTTATCCTGGAGTCCTGGAGGCTAAGGGAAGTAAACGTGCGCGCACCACTCTGTCTTCTTCGAGGTTATTCTAAAATATATATTTAATTGATAATCTCTGCCCGACTGCCAGTTTTGTGGTGGAAATATCCAGGCCAACAATAAGAGGAACACTTGATCAGAAAGAAGAAGGTAGTATCTTTCTTACTTTTCACGGTCATTACTACTGAATATCTTATTTGTGAACAACATGGTCTAAAGGTTGACTTCAAAACCAACCTGGTGCATTCGCGTCTTTTTTTAGAAAAAAGCCCTCTATAAATCCCCCCTAAGGGCCAACGTCTGCCTAATTCATAACCGCTGATATCATTTACTGCGCTCACACCTTTACTTGCTCTGCCTGGTGTGAACGTCAATTAATTACGGAGAGTGAAAAGTCAACAAGGCCACTTGAACATTCTAATTGCACGCCGGCTGAAGTAGTTCTGGCATGTTGCTGCGCTACGGACCAACATCCGCACTTTGCTTTGATTCTCGTTTCTGCCTGGTGACCGCGCTTAACGATTTAAGGGCACCTTTTGCTTATTTATTATCCTTACATGCTCTCCTCTAGGTCACAGCCTCTCCAGTCCACTCTCTTTACCACCTACAGAAAGTTCGCAGACGCCTGACGATGTTATCCAACCTGCTCCTCGCAAACTCATGTGCCAACAAACTGGCAATGTCAAAAAGCACACCCTCGCCTGCCCTGCAAAAGCAGACCGAGTAGATCTTACCCTCATTTTTCGTCTAGGCCAGAAAGGACTGGCTTCACTTGGCTCGCGTTTTGTGCTAACATGAGTCTTGTAGCGCTAAGTCCCTTGCTGCATGCGTGCGCGTTTGTGTAGGAATGGTCGTCTCACACAGTCCTTCGACGATCTACGCAAGCATCGATGTGGGACCCAGCGACTCGTGCGTGTGTGTGTGTGTGAGTGCGGTGTACGTGTGAGTTCATCCGCATGTGCCTGCACTGATCGTGCTTTTTGCACCCAAAGTAAAATTAAAAGGGTGATTTTCGCATGCAAGTTTACGTGAATTTTTCATTGAGCAAGGAGTTTGCAGACCAAAGAACCTCATTGTTTGTAGGCGCGGCAGAGGACGAAAATGGCTCCAAATTTTACACCATTGCTGCATTTAATATGAACGTTCACAGGCGTTAACCTTGACTTAGTAGCATCCTCAGTTTTGTCTCTATTAAAAAACTGATGGACAGGAAGTCCGAAAATGACGCGTTTATTTCCAAAACAGTGTACACTACTTTGTGGAAAACGAGGGGCTTGTTTGAGAGGTCTCATTTACAACTTATTAGGAACAAATGAACTCTGCGACCAAAGCAAAAAGACTGCTGTCTGTGATATTAGTTGGTTAACACTGTTTATATCTGATGCTGCTTCCACTGTTTGACTGACACGAAACTCGTAAAAGCGAGTTGACTTTGCGTGGATAGTCATCATCTTGCTATGGACTGTTTAAGCTCGTGGGTGACCGATTGCGTTGAGGGTTCGTCAGCTTTCTTTTTCTAAGGATATCTGTCAACTGGGCTCTAGCGCACCTCGCTGGTGGCTTCACTGACCTCATAAAACTTTCCCAGCCAAACTCTGCGTGTTTTGTCTGAGGTCTGGTGATACGTAACGGAGATCTAGCTAACAGCAGATTGGTATGATCGGTCCGAATTTGAGGTTTGGGATCTGACCTTTATATACCCAGTCGGTGTTTGTACAAGTTGTTTTGGCCCCATTTCGTCGGAATAATTACAATCGGCTTTACTGTAAAAAGTTTGCAAGCAGCTGCAGGAGTTAGAAAAAAAGACTCAATTGATTTTTTGATTTAATAGTTGTTGTCGTGGTATATGGCTGTGCCCAACCCGCGGAACTATAAAATTCAGGAGACTGCTGGAGAGACCCCCGTGAAGAAGTCGATGGCTTTTTAGACTTTGGATTGCCACTATTTGGACACCACATATTCGTTTGGGCATTCTCCCAATCGCATCTGAATAGCCGTTTACGACTCGGAGGTCAAGAAAATGAAGGATTTCTGCTTTTTGCTGCCTGCTATATAAACCCACTGAAAGATTTTTGCGAGAGGATTGTTGTCGAGTTTTATTTTTTGACTCTTCTGAACGGCCTTTCAAGAACGAGTAAGTTTACACTCCTTGCTTATATATCAACGCAGGGGGTGTCAGCATTGGGAGCTGCATGCCAATCTCTGTTGTCGGGGTGGACTGGACGATCAGTCCTCTAAAACTCAAAGTTTACTTTAGGTGACCAATTTGCTTAAATGATCGCTATTGTGCTTTTAAAATAACGAGCTAGTAATTTGGTTACCACCTGACAGACACCACAATCGTATCTACTGAGAGATCACTTCGTAGTGGTCCATAAATGTGTTTCAATTTTTTCGTTCACTTGCCAACCGGAAATCAAGTGGCTCTTAAGAGGGTATTGCGGAAATTCGATGACGTATTCTGGCGCCACAGCATCTCTTTTTTAACCATAAATGCCATTCAGAAGTCCGTACAGTTTCCATCGCTATTTGGTTGAAAAGGCGTCCGATAATTAATTAGACGTTTAAGCAGATCACTGGTTCGTGTTATTCCATTTTGGGTTCCCTATGTTGTTTACAAACAGGGTGACGAATGCGTTCGAACTTAGCGAACCCTCTGCCAAGAGACCTGTTGTCAAGAAATATTAGGGACACTCTGAGGAGAATGAATTGCTCACCGCAATTCATTCTCCTCAGATTACCGACCCGGATCTCTTACTTTTGCTAATTAGGGACACTGGAATAGCCGTCATCTGTCAGTCGTTTTTGACCCTAGATTCTGGTGCGTCCGGGATTCCAGCTAAAACGCAGGGGTCTATTCGGCATTTAAGTCCAACAACTTGATGAATCACTGGTAGGATGTGGAAATGCCTAAGGATTTTCGTTACGAAATAAAAATATTACTTGAGCTCGAAATCCTACACTCGAAAATCCGAATCAACTTGAGAGTACTTTTAACAATGGTGAGTATTTAACTGGAAAATCTTAATTTTATTCCTGCAGAAGAGTTGTCAACTCGCTATACAATTTCTTTGTTTGTTCTAGAATACAGTAAACCCTCGGGCAAGTATGCAGTTCGAGCTAGTCATGAACGTGGATACTTACATCCATTTCTCTTTTTAGTCGTCACACTTTCAGTGAGTACAACTGGTAAGGATGCAGAAAAGTGCCAAAACTAATGTACAACGTTAGAGATTATTTATAAGCTTCAGATGCCAAGCTCCCTTAGCATGCCAGCCACTGATCGTCGACAAAATATCTCCTTTGTTGCAGAAAGGAGGCTTGCTAAGAATAGAGAAGTTACCGTTCGAAGAAAAAGTGCTGCTTTGAGGGGATCGGGATTTTAGCCTCTTGTGCCAAAGGCCCCTGCGTACCCTACCGTTGGGTTAAGGTTTGCACATGGAAGAGTGCCGAAGTTCCTTCGGCCTCATTACTGCAGAATATGTAGAAATTGCAAGCAATTTGGTCATGGCTAAAAATCTTTTACGGTACCGCGAGGCTATTTCAGTTTATGAAATGTTTAAAAGCAAAGAATGTGCTTAAAGGAGGACTTACGCTAACGAAAATGATCTTGATCTTTTGATATCATTGGAAAAATCCTACAGAGTCCTCTCTGGATGTGACATATAGTCCTTCTTTAACATTAATCAAACTGGTTTGTCTTTTAGACGTCGCCTTGTTATGCGTTGGTTTTGCTAGATGAGGATGTGCGGATAACTAAGGTTTACAAGAATTTAGAGAAACGGGTGGCATTACTTGTTCATACCGATGTTACCTGCTCCCACAAACTTCCGTCCAAAATGCTTGGGAGACCAAAAAATCGCCTGCATCTGAGGAGCAGTGGTCAAGAGAGAAACGCATGAATGCAATGGTGTTCTTGAAGACTTAAGAAAATACTGATTCCTTAATTAAAGGGGAGGATTAATCGATTTGCCCTCTTGGCTCTTGGCAGTGCCCTTGAATTTTTGAAGAGAATGAAAGAAAACTAAGCTTGCGCTTTATTCCTGCCTCTTAACTGTATTTGGTGGAAAACATCTGCCCGCCATGACAATCTAGAAGTCATACTTAAAGGTTGCATAGGGGTATCCTTCCGTTCTTTGACCTTTTGAAGGAAAAAACGGAAAACTGAAGGAAAGTGATAGAAATAGCGAGGAGGCCGTGCTGAAGTAAAAGGTGAGAACCCTTCTCAGTTTCTTCGTGCTGCATGATATTGTAGGAGCGCATGTGATAGTATCACGTACGCGTCCCATTTTGGTGGTGAAGACGGTAGCTGGACGCACAGGAAGCAAAACCACTTGTGAGATAATCCGGCCGCGAAAATGAGCTCAACAATTGATTACGTGCCCCAATGCTATTGTTGATATACGCGATCTCAACCAACAGGACAGCGAACCCGCGATGAAAATAACAAGAGGTAATGCTGAAACAAAGGTGCTGCATGCAATAGCATCACGCAGGCTGTAATTTCGGATTGTCGTGAAAAACCTGAACTGGGAAATAATGTTTTTGCGGGTATTGAAAAGGAGACATGAAAGATGGGTGCTGCGCTTTCGGGCAAAGTCTTCTGGGAGACTGGGGGGTTCATCCCTATAGATGATACAAATTTATCAGGATATATATCAAACAACACAATGTGGTACTAATTCGGCTCTTGAGGGAGTCGTTATGCCTCGAATGATGCCGTTGACAATGGCGACGCAGAAGGACCTCCTCCTTTTGCAAGAAAACATTACTTAAATCAAATAATTTATCCTCCGAATGAGGTACTGTATAAACCAGACGTACATAGAAGGAACTTATCTGGATGCGGATATAAAAAGCCAATTTCCCCATATGAGAACTTAAAGCGTTCTGTTGCCACTATCGGGAGGGTCCGTAGACAAAAGCGTTTAACAGGCGCAAGTTAACACCCATTGCCTGTTCTCCTATTTCTACGTACTCGTGCGGACTTCGTGTTCATTAGATTGTGCAACTGACTGATTGCTTACTTCTCAAGTCAATGGTCAGAATACCGAATTCAAGTTTCCATTTTTAAGAAACAGAACAGAATGCGATTCCCTGAATCCTCTTTGCCTGAATAAGGACTTTGTCGGTACTTTGCGATAACCAGGTATTATAAAATCCATTTTCTGTATAGGCCTGAAGGTCACTTTGGATCGGCACGCGGAGATGGTTTCTTGAAGAGAATGTAATATAGGCTCACAATTATTTCCCTCTTAACCCCGTACGCATCAGAAGAACAAGGAGTTACCGATAGGGAGGGAATTAGCATTATCTATTATAAGGGTATACAGGGAGATTTTAAAATCATACGCTAATCAAAGCAAGCAAAGTGCATCAATTTGGTTGAGGAGTGCGGAAGAAAATGTACAAACGATTCTTGTATCGAAAGTGGATGAAGTATCTGTCCTCATGCCCGATAGCGCAGCCCATGGTCTGGCTGGCGACAATAACGTGCCAGTAGGAGCCATAATGCAACTCCATCTGTTCTTTCAGATAGCGTGCCAGATTGGAATCCACGGAGTACTTGTCTTCGTTGTTCCTAACCAAACTGAGGGCCTCCTCCAGAACTTCAGACTTTGGTTCGTCCTTGTGCAAAATCTCAACACCCTCCATGAGCTTAGGTGGAGGCGCTCCGTACTGCGGTGGCGTATTTGGTGGTGGGGCTATCACACCCTTTCGGATTAACTCACGCTTCTGTTCAACCTTCTCCCTGTGGAATAAAAAAAATAAATCAGACCAGTACGAATAGATTAAGCTTTTTCAATAGCGTTCGCAATGTGTACTTGTTCCCAGGAAGATCCTCGGGTTTTCTGAGAATTTAAATGGCCGGTTCGACAGGTGCAATTAGAAAACGAAAAATCTCGGGTTTAGAATTTGTTATGCTCTCTTCATCTACCGGTCAACGAGAACACATAAACTGGCAAAAGGAGACTTAAGAGGCACGACTTAGCTGTAGCCAAGCAGGCTTTCTTTGTCCTACGCGCCATTGAAAGGCTTCAGTGCAAGGTAGAATCTACAATTCATCTTGGAGCTTTTCTTAAAGCCTGCTGTGTTGAAATAATTATGCTTTTATTCTATGGACAGCGGTCTTCGCCTTCTTCTGAACTTAAATTTTTTCACCAAAATCAGATATGCCTACTCATTACTATCCCACTGTCTGGTGGCTACTTCGCCTTTGCAAGCCTGAGGAGATCTCTGAGCCCCTCTTTTTCATGCCCATGTGGAGAAGAACTAGGCTTTCACGTCAAAACCAAAACTCTTAGTGTTGCATCACTTCCCACTAAACGTCACACGTGGTCAGGTTCTGCCTACTGTGACTATTTTGTAGCCCTTTCTCACATTGACAAGGATATCATAACTTAAAACTGCATCAGAGGTTGAATCTGCATTCTAAAAAGTACAGTTACTCAAAGAAGCAACTACGTTTTCATACGATTTAGCAGATTTAGATGCAAATTTTAAGTTAAATAGTGTTGGCTCGAGACGGCGGGCCTCGTACTTCAGGGCCAACGGTCCTAAGATCCTTTTTTGCAATATGTAAATAGAGAAAGTGAACTCCCTAGTTAATATTTGTATCGTCGAATACCAAACAAAGCATGAAGTAGACGTACAATCTAATAAATCTCAGACCATATGCCAGCTAGGCCGGCAATATTAGTTGCAAGAAAAATAAGATTTAGACAATGGAGGAAAATGCGTGAAAAGCATCGTTTAGTAAATGGATGGAAAAACAAGGGAATTGTATTAGTGTCACATCATCGGCAGCCGTACTGAGAAACGGGGTCATACTTGTGTACTTCAACTTTATTCCGTCTGATTACTAAAAGTCCCATTTTCCCAAATTTCCCCTGAGGGCTGGTGCCGATTCTTCAGTTAGGTTCATACATGGTCCAGACTGTCCTGAGCATGATCATGTTGCCTGAATTTCCAAAATAACTCCACTACGTATGTTTCAAGTTTGTTAATGTAAGAGCATGACACGGACGTGAACAAAAGCAGCAGCAGACTCAGAAGACACTGGGAATTAAGACTGCATAAATTTCGAAAATCAGGATCATTCCTTTCACCTTGTAATCGAATACAACGAGGACCATGTGATGCCCGACTACCCTTTTTTTAAGCTTTAAGAGGCAATAAATGAAAGCATTTGTGACGCAGGGACTCAAAATTTGAGATCTAAAATGCCAAAGGATGAGAAGTGCTTTTAAGGTAGCTTTTAAGCTTCTGAAAGGAAATACTGCTAGAAAAACTGGAATGACTTATGCATTTTATAGACTTTAATGATGAAATTCTCTACAGTGTTTTTCATGACAATATTCCTTTCGGCACATCTTTCACCCGTCCTTCAATCAACTTGCGTCAGCAGTAAACTATACAGCACCCAAGTAGACCAACGTGAGCTGCGGTCGTAGATCACACGATTCAAGTTTCTTGTTTCTACCCAGACGTCTAGATCTGTTTCTACCATTAAAGTAAGCATTTTATAATAACAAACTGCTATACGCATCTTTTGGTCTCAAATTTTAGGACTTCAAGTAATTTGAAATCTCTGACGTGGATATTTTAATACAAACATAACATTACAGTTTCTGTCAAATAAGGTGTCTCGGCAAACTCGGAGTTCGATTAATGTGAAACTATAGATTTTACTGAAACTGTGGGAAAATAACCTGACATGAGGGCTCAGGCTTTGACCGATGTACTTCAAGCTCGTTCCATAATTTCGGATGAAATTGCAAAGTCCGCTTCTCAAACGTGATTTATGCGTTTAACTACATAAGGTGCGTTGCTTAAACCAGTTGTAAACGTGACCTTCAGAGCTATAATAGACGGCGACTACAAATCATAAATACGCACCTGGACCTTAGACGGCTACCTACGTTGTAAGCTTGAAAAGCGTTTTTCTTAAATGAATCACTCTTTCAAGCGGAGTTTACAAAGCGGGATAGAATGCTGATAAACGTTGGGAATTTCTAAAAATCAATTATTCATTTTTACTCACTGATAGGTCTTTCTCATTCCAATTCCCAGAGTTGTACATACTTCTTCGACGGTTATACGTCCGGTATTCTCCATATCAAACCAGGTGAACCAGTTCTATCAGAAAAGGAAATAAGTTTGAAGGACAGAGGTAACTAATCATAAAAAGCGCGTCCCACTAGGCTTAGGCGAAGATCGAATTTGAAGAAGCCGCTTAAATACGGTGCCCCAACACATTTTAGGGGAACTTGTCATTTATTTAATTTCTTGAATAACCCTGCTCGTTAACACATTGCATAGATTTCTTCGCCACGGATTTAAAGATGCATAGGTGCATTGCATTCGGAAAATAGTAAAGAAAAACAATATGGACTCAGCCGTAGTGGATATGCAAAATGTTGACCAGCCTTCACCTTTGCCAAAAGAAGTATTAAGCGGAAAGACGTTCAAGTTTTGTTTGGGATATTTGCGCATACATATTAGTGCATATGACGCAAATTTAGACCATTCCTGCTCTTAACTCTTTTCTTTTTGAACATGTACTGTTGAATTATCCAGCGGAAAACTAGAAATATGTCGACTATGATCCTCTTTATTAGCCTCGTAATGTTGAGTGAAATCTTCCGTACACTTAATTCTGAGTGCTTTATGCTAGAGTGTTTTCAGGCTGTTTAATGAGTTTTGGGTGATTTCTACCAGGCCTAATTGAGTTGTCCACACGACTGCCCACCCTGAACGATGAAGTTGCTTTTAACTGTTCGATTCGAAGCACAAGGCTAGAACTAGCCTCCTGATGTTGATACAAACCGCAGACAGCCAGCGATTATCTGCTTTTGAAACTTTTCCACATTTTCTACAGTGCCATCGTTGTTTTTTGGCAGGGTAATTGGATTATTCCCTGTAACCTGAGCTTTTGAGTCTTAAAAAAGTTGGTTTGGATTTTTGTTGGTCGGAATATTCACTGCTCAAGAATTGCGGGTAAAACAACCGAATGCAAATGTTTGTGTGCGTAATTGGCCTGGACATTCCAGTAGGTTGAGAGTGATCAGGTTTGGACTAAATGAAGGATCGGTTACAAATTTTATTCTTCAATGCCGACAAGTTTATATAAGTTCTTGCATAACTGAGATAAGGTAGCTTCCATAATGCTAAAATATTAGCCATACACTGCTTTATCATCCAAAATAATTAAAAACACTGGACGATAACAATAACTCCAGAATACTGGGCGCATTTGACCTGTCTGGCAACTAAATCTCACGTATTTACGTTCAAGGCTCTGGTTCAAAGGTAAAATGACAGTGAAGATTTCATGCAATATTAAGCGCAGAATCAAAAGGGGGACAAAAAATCCCTGATGTCTTGTCCAACATCGAAAGAAAAGTTCGTAAACTGAAATGCATATATTAGGTTTATTTGAGCACTAGCATGGTGTATTACTAGATTTTTATCTAATATGTGGGGGACTATAAGATTAAGTATTCATACGACTCGAAAGACCCCATTATAAGTGAAACCAAAATCGGAATGAAAAATTCGTCGAAAACCATGCCCCTCCAGTTAAAAGAGGACATAAAATCATTTGCATTTTTCACTCTCTCATTTCACAAATCTTGGCTATTCTATTTGCAATGCTCTTAAGTCAAACGGGAAGGCGAAACACCTCAAGGACAAAGGCAAGTATAAACCTATTTTGCCCAAAATGATTCATTCTTATTTATAACAACTTTTATGGTTTTTTTGACCGAAATATTAGGAGCAGATAAACTTTATTCTATGAAAGATAACGATAAATCCTCTTGTGTCAAATAAACAGCAAATTTTTAAACCCTATAAGCTTACATCAGATTAGTGCTATCGGACCCAAACAGACCCGTCAAATTGTCAAAGGCAAGACTGCAGTATTTTGAATAACTCGCCGAAAAATCATGTAACTGTATGCTCTCTTTTGTTTTCTTTGACATGGTCCGCTCGAGAATTATTAGATTTTAGCCTTATTAAGTTATATTTGTTACCAACCATTTATTGGTTAACGCCCCTGTATTACAAGAAAGGAGGGATTATACTGTTCCGCTTTTAGCTTGTTAAACATTATGTACATTTTGCCTTACGAATAGAATTTATCCAATCCAATCGAAAATCATTTTCATCTATATTTTCAAAGTTTTTGAAGGCTGATAACGCGTAATTCAACTCTATGCGTTTAATTCGCAATCTAGTAACATTTTATATCACGTGACTTTCGCATATCCAAGAGAAACCTCTAGGGCCTTCTCAATCAAGATATAACAAAGCAAGTAATTTAATCGTACCTTGAAGTTTTCTATAATATCCCTTAGAAGAAACATAAAGGTCAATGTTGGTTTTGAAAGAGCCTATTAAGATTTTATAGGACTATTTTGTGCCTTCTAACAGCAGAATGGATACGAATACGTAGTATCGTCGCACCTTCAGCCAGAACATTTCCCAAATTCGCTCTCGCCTTTCAAATCATGGTTTTTCTAGAGCTGCTAAGCTAATTACCTTAGAGGCTTTCGCAAGCACGTTCTTACCTCTGAAAACAGGTTCTGGCTATTTTTAACCGAAACTGGTTAATGATCTTTGGAAGACAATGGCTTGGTGTAAACAGAAAACAAAATTTGCGTAAACCCAAAACGTCTGGGGAAGAGACATTGACATTAGTGCTTACTTCGACCGTATCCTCTGGAAGTTTTTTTTCCTTCACATAATCTTCAAGGTCCTTCCTCGTGATAAAACCGTTGTTGTGTTTATCAATCTCCTCAAACTCACGCCCAATGTCTAGACCTCCAAAAGCCGCCATCTTTTCTGGCAGAAGATCCCTTTCTTTCTCGGCTCTGAGTTTGTCAGGTATATGTGATGAGCACCTGCGTTTAAAAGAGGTAGCCAATGCCGGTAATCAGTCAGCTTTGCGCGCCTGGCACCTGTTCTGTCCTGCATAAACCAATAGGGTTTCGATTTGCCTGTCACAAACGGTGAGTCAATATCTTGTCAAAGGTCGTGGGTTCTAGCATTTCCCGTTTTTTTTATGTTCGGGCTTCAGCGAGTCGAGCGTTCTAAAGCTGACTAATGCAGGCTTCATAGTAGTGGATGGAAGGGGACGAAATGCGTGAATAACATAACAGGTTTGTTTTTATTTAGAGGACTCATAAAAATTTGGTAACTTTGTTTGGCTGGAAGATTTGCTTTCATTTGGCGGAATTGATGAACTCTTGACCTGTAACTCTCAAGACCTATTCTGACTACAGAAGAGCCCTGACGATATGCTGTTAGTGATTATAATGGCCCTCAGCGAACAGCAAACTCTTTGGACTAATTTGACCATTTTTGGTTGGCCCTGAGATGAGTGTTACAGGTTGCGGTGGGGGCTTTTGAAGCAGAGTTGATAGAAACGTAAGTATTCTGACTTTCAAAACTCAGAATAAGACTGTACAAACAAACATATTGACTGGTTTTTGCAAGCCATCAAAAGCCAGCCGATTGTTTGACAGTGGACCATTCGAATACCATCGAATTAGCAATACTTCTTTAACCAATAAGTACCTAAACAGTTTCCGGCCTGATTGCGGCGTTGTAATTATTTCTATTTTTCGTATCGTTGCATCATCTTCTTCTTTGATTTTGTTCGCGGAATTTCTCGACCCGGGGTTGCAATTAGTTGAGGCACAAATGTTCACAATCTGAAAGCGCGGCACATTCTCTTGATTCATCCTCATCATAATGGGGCCTAAACGTTTTGACAAAACCCAATGACAAAATGGTATAAAAGGCAAAGACACTCTCCGGACGTCTTGATTGGTTCGACCTCAACAATTCATGGGTCATATCACGCCTCAGGTAAATTTTCATCATTCTCCCGAAAAAGTCAAGTACATTTTGATTGCGTTTTAAGGCGTCTAAATGAACTGATCCCAAGGAGATAGTTTGCTTATGGCTCATATCGAGGGTATCCGGAAATTTGACTCTTCTCGATACGTGCCAGTTTAATGGTCGAACGTGAAAGGTTGTTCCAAATGATACGGTCGTAAATGACGCAAGACACAAAAAGGCTGCCATGACAAAGAGGTCCTAACCCAATTTCTCTGCATCAGTATAATAATTACTCACAGTTGTGTACGTCTTGAAATTCTGTCAAATTCCCATTCACACTCTTAATCTTGCCCAACTTATCAAACTAACTCAAAAATTTAATAAGCATTTTAAAGCAGAGCCAGTTATATACTCGTGCACCTTGGGGTTCCTAGAAGTCACAATCGAATGGAACTTTACAAAGTCCAAAAACCCCCTAAGTGGGCAGTGATTCTCGTTTAAATGTTTATAAAACAGAACAATACTTTCCCAATGATCCAACGATCAACCGGATCGACGGCATACCTATGCTTCACAGCAGACACTGCTCGTCTCTGCAAGTTCACTATTCGCATCACTCCCTATAATAACTGTTTAGATTCTGACATGAAAGCGGGCATGACACATGGCAATGCACACCAAGAACGCTCTTAGGGGATTAGGGAAGTAAGTTTTTTATGCTCATCCAAAACGAACGTATCCTAGTGGCACAAGTGCCAGATTTCGTGTAGTCTTCTTAGTATATGCTCTCACTAATAAGGGGGCGAATCGCAGAGTTAAGGATTTCTCGAGAACAACCGCAA
>CACRXP010000427.1:426559-464658 GCA_902702965.1 Spirometra erinaceieuropaei | reverse complement strand
ACCCATTTAAAGTGATTTTGATAAAAATGACACTTAGCAAGCAATACAACAAGGGGTATGACACTTTTTTCAGGGCAAAAAGTTGTCTGACATCTCTCTACGAAGATTCTTATTTTTTATAACAGTGTACACGGAACAAAATGCTGGAAGTCCGATTGCTGCAGGGTCTGCTTATCTCTTCTGCGGATGGAGACCTATAGCGAAGGCGGTTTGTGAGCAGGCGACTAACGCACGCCAAACCCCAAGTTACCGCGACGAACACCCACTAGCCCACAAGAATGTCAGTATAGTCTGGACCTCCTCACTGCTGACAAATACATGTGATTTTTGGGTTTTGGCAAGAGACCCAGAGCAAGTAGACAATCAGCATTTCAGAAATTATTGTCTGGCTGATGTCGTCATGCCTTATTATCCTGTTAAGAGTAACCGCTTCCCTTCCGTGACTTTTGGAGTTTGATGTTTTTAGTCGGTTTAAGACTTAGTCAGATCATGAGATCGGTGGATTGTCTGACGGGAACTGGAGCGTCACCTGTAGCCCGTTGAGTCTGGTTCAGTTTAAGCAGGTCGAAACATACTTGAGCTACTGCTGCTATAAAGGGGCAGTGCGTCTGAAACCAGAACCGTGTTCATCTTCTGGACATGCCCTCGCTTCCTTGGAACATAGATGGGTGGGCCTGAGGAAATTGTGCGGTCAAAGAGACACTCGAGACCTATTGTGAGGAGTATGGTGTTTAGCATCCGTTTTATGACCACCAGTGCGTCCTAACCAGACCATGCCTGTTTTTTGAAACAGCAGTCTGACAGTGAGCGGCACACACCGGCCACAGACACCAGGCGTAGAGGCTGCGGCGACAGTAAGGCTGTTTATGCGGCTTCCAGATTAGCGACTGGCGACATCTAAAACACTATTCGTCTACTTTCCGACTCTGCTGTGGTTTCTGGTGAAGAGCCCACGAGTCCGCAGAAAGAGTAGTTGGTGCCCCACAATGCCCACTTCCCTCTTTGCATCAAGCCTGATCTGGGTCCCGGTAGTGTGTCCGCAAAATCCCCAATGGTAGTATGCTTCACTTTTTCTAACTGTCAAGACAATATGCGGATTATCCCTGTGATTACCTCGCATTCTCAGTTGCGCCAGGAACATGCACCGGCCATGCAACATGTTGCTGATGTGTCGGAAAGATTTGTTGTGGTAGTGAAAGAATTTGAGGCCGTAATGACATCTAGTCTAGGGAGCGACTGTCCGCCAGCACAAAATACCTCCAAAGGAATTAACGCCGATCAAAAACTCTACACTGTCTGCTGGACCCAATGTAATAACAACAGACTGCTGGAAACAGTATTAATGCCTTCTGCATAGATTTGAGCACCCAGTATACGTTAGTATTAGAAATTAAATAATGTCCGGCCGGCGCTAACGATGCCTCAATCAAAACGGTCAAAAGAGCTTTCAACAGGAGATGGCGCTGAAAAATACCTAATTTTACGGCAGCATGCTGTTTTTGCTAGGCATCTTCTTAGCCACTTACGTAAACCGCACAGGCAATAAAGTAAATGCTGGAAGAGTGCGTTGTTTCCTTGCATTTTCAGCGTCTGCCTAAATTCTGCTGAGAGGACGAAACACTTTCTTTTATAGACTTTATCATCCAAAATGGCGTCATACTTAAGATAGATGGTGAAAAACGTTTGCAACTACAAGGCCCTATCAGACGTTGACATTTGTTCGCATTTCATGCGGTAGCATTTCGGCGACTCATACGACTGCAAACGGGGTGACCCCCCTCCCACCGCCTAAGCGGCGTCGCCCTCACATCAACTCGATGAACACCGCCCTCCCCCCCGTGTGACTTTGTGTATTCTTGAGTACGGCCCTAGGAGGTCGATTTCTGGCTAAGGTAATAAATCACCTGACTCAGGTGCTCTGCTCATTGACTAACTAAAAGGTTCCTTAAATCGCTGTCCTAGCAACAAGTTCCGTTTGGCTAATGACAGTTAGCCTTAAGTGAACATACCAAGTCGTCGCGTCGTTTCGGCAACACTTTTCGTTGCGTAAGCCTGCTTTAGTGATTCTTTGTCCAAAATGCAGACTTTATCAAGAACTCACACCCTGTTTTTAGGTGTGGATTTACCGAAAGACGCTTTTTTCGAAAAAATGAGCAGAAGTTAAAATTCTGTGAATGCTGCCAGGCAGTATGAATGAAATATTACGAATATCGAAAAGTACAACAAACAACTGATACTGGGCATTTTAATTATTCCTTCATAAAAGGACATTTACGTCTATTCACGCATTCGTCGTGACACTAGCCAAGGGCAGCCAAGTATCTTGTGGGCGAATTTTTCTATGAAACATAGATCTTATCGTAACTTTCTGGGCCATAACAAAAGACGTCCATGTAGTGTTATTGACAGTTCATTGCAATGCCCACAGCTATCAAAAAGATATGGCCTCCAGGAGACTTACATCAACCATTTCGGGTTCCAGTTTTTTGCGTTTCACGTATTCCACCAGTTCGGACCGAGTGATGAAACCATTGTGGTCAAGGTCGATTGCCTCAAACTCCGCCATAATTTTACTTCCCTCCATCTTGGCTGTGATAAGTTGCTCTCTCGGAGTCGGGAAATGCTGCCTATAATACGTATGCGACTACCGACTGCAATATGCGCGGCCCTAGTTACGCGCCGTGTACAACGAAAATTCTGACCAGTGCCTGAGCAGCGAGGACCAATGCACACGAAGTTGATGATTCTAATTTGCACGTTAGGCATGTGCACACTTCTCAGGTTAAAAATCTCCATTTCCCGAAACAGCCAGGATGTGTTTAGGGTTTTTTGAGATAAGGGACTGGCTGGAATTTCTTGCTCACAAATGGCTACCCGATTGACCATGACCCGTGAGTTAGCACAGCGATATCCACGCCATTACTGTCCTATAAGCGCAAGGAAATGTCGTGGTAAGTTAAAGCGCAAGCTACTTCAGAAAAGGCGCGGCAGACTCGTAGTCTGGTTGAAAGTCGGCATAGATGCGCATACGTTTAAAAATTTGAGAAACCAAAAACAATCTATAATCGGAATCTGGTTGAATCGTATCAGTAAAAGTATGCGAGTATCTTTCGGAGAACCTATTAAGAATCTCCGTATCTCGGAAAAAAATAAGTATATTAGCATAAGAATCGGGTGCAGAAGGAGGGAGAGGAGATGAAGAAAACTACACCTTTATTTCTACCACTGATAGTAGTTTTAGTAGCATGATTCATTTGAATTTTTATCCAGTACGATTTGTAGCTGGGCAGGTTTCCCATTAAATGGGTTTAAAAGTCGTGGCAACAAGATCAGCGAGTTGGAACGTCTAATCATCTAATGAATACTTGGACTGTTGGGACGCAAATCCTGGAGACTGCATACGAGGGGAAAATCTCATCTGAAACCTGTTCTCGAATGTTCTATCTTGATCAAACAAAAATGTCTGCAAAAGGCGTGACAGAAGTAAAGGGTATTATAGATGTTTATTAAAGGTTGTCGAGGTGCACTTCTTGAGGACTTTTCTAAGAGCCCATAAACCGAGTTAATTAACTACAGCATTCGGAAGGATTTATCATTTTAGTTATCTTCGGTCATAAAAGCGTCAGGTCATGCTTTTCTTTTAGAGTCAACGCGGTATAAGTTTTGATCGAACAGTTTAAATTCTCAGTTCATTATCCCGTTTTACATGTAAGTGAAACTAAAAGAATGTATGTAACTATTTCGTTTGTTTGCAAAGGAAAACATTCGTTAAAATAATAGCTTTTGAGCATGTCAAATGTTAACACTTACTTTCAGGACTAAATTTAATTGGCGGACGCCTCAAAAAAACTGACAGTGGCCATTCTTATTTTGCACTGCGAATAGACTTTTGCGTATAAAGAGAATCTATAGAGCAAGAAATTCGCACTAAATGGACTGCGGTTTAACAATTTATACTGATTTAATGTACGTGATAAATATGAATGAAAACAAAAAACATCTTGTCAGCTTTTTCATCCATCGATTAGTGGTTAAAATTACTTGAGGTAAGTATGCCACTCCGAGGGAATACGGCGTCTTATTGAGAGTCTCGTATACGACGGCAAACAACGCCATGAGAATTTTCCAAGTCGATGAAACAATTATAAAAATTCTACGCCGCCGCCCGTACCACTGTTTACCCTATATGCCTGCTGAGTGGTTGCCAAAAGCATGCATAAAGTTATAATAGCTGATTTCCCGATCTACTTAGTACTGCTCCCTTTAATTTACCGAGGTTAGTCAACAGGTTTTAAAAATGCATGTGTCTCGGTCTCGAATGGTGTTTTTCAGTAAACAAATTTTTATATTCGAAAATAAAAATCAATTAAACGGTCTCACAGGGATGCTCGTTTTTTATCCATGTGATTGTTGTTGTTGTTGTTGTTGTTTCGGTTTTGGCCGTTTCGACCGTGGGTTTTTTGTCTGCGGCCACGGCCAGCCTACAGACAGCGCAATTCCCAGCGATCTTTAGGGCACCTTTTCTAGCCCTCTCCCCCTTGCGAGGGCAGGCAACGCATCCCTGAACAGGGCTGCCCGGTTATTCCAGACGGCTGCCGGACTCCACTATGGGCCACGAATTTTTGTTAGTGAGAGAACGACCCGAATTAGCCTGGGACCTTGACGGTGATGCTGATGCAGTTGTTGAGAGGATACACGCAACAGAACACTATGGGACTTACAGCTAGCTACAGTGGACAAGCAGACACATTCATAAGCATGATTTCATCACTACACCCATCCCTCAGTACGCGCTTGAGCGGCATAAAGTCTTAACATTGTAGGTTTGACGAAAAGCTTCTTTGCAAACTTTTTAGAGACTTTCCATATTTCCCAATTAAAAAACCGCTTGCCCATATTTCAGGAAGACATTAGTTCTTTTAATGAACTCGGAAACTTTGCTCCTGGCAAAGATGTGCAATTCGTAATATGCCTCCAAACATATCTTTTAAGTCGTTGACTTTATTCGTTAGAAGCAGAAATGCCCTGTTATTTGGTCTTATCCACTAACTCAAAAGAACGTTTATATTTTCGCACAACTCTCGCTCAGTTAACTTGAGAACGGTTGCCGATGTAGTCATTTCCCACGGGCAAATGCCTCTTTAAATTAGGTGTCTTTAAGCATCCTTTGTTAAGCGAATTATTTAGGGGGTAATTAACTATTAACTTTCGCCAAAGTGGCCAGACTATTCGGTTTTTCCGAGATCGTGACCTTAATTTTCAGTTTGCTAGGGCCTGGTGATCATCTATCAATTTTCCTAGCAAATTTAATACTTTTGCCAGTCATTCTGAATGCACATGTATTCAGATATCCTCAGTTCTAGTACCCCTGTCCCTACAGAGTATCATTTACTGAAAATAACTTCAGAGTTTTGGTGTACTTTATGCTAATCATCCATACTATGGTGAAAATAAATGGTCGGCCGTGTGCGAAGGGCGGGACAATTTTCTTCGAAAGGGCCTATAGACTACTTAAAGTTCGAATGTGAAGCAAAGCGCAGGACGATTAATGCGGAATGTTGACAAGGACGAAGGAGACTAAAATGACTAATTCTGACTTATTAGTCACCATCAACCGGCCCAACTCATGCCCCTGGTTTGGACAATCCAGAGTCCGAGAGTGCGTTCTTTCCTTACACCGAGAATTACGTTAAACGTTCTCCCGTCAAGTAATTGGCTTGTTATCCTCTCGGTCGTGTTCCGAAACATCGCTCGTCACAATATGCGACCGTCTGCGAGTGCTGTAGACTGAAGGGCAAAACACAACGTGACCAGAATGTCCCCTAATATGACCACATGGGTGAACGCCATGCCATGTTGCTTGAGAGTCATTTCGAAGCTCGTTGGCTTTCATTCTAATCCCGTTTTAAGCGGCAAAAGAGAGTATGTTAAATTTTCATCGATCCAAGAACGTTTCCTCTCTTACCTGCTGCCAGCTTTTCCTCTGATAAGTAAGTACTAACTCAAGAGCTTCATTAAAATTTTATACGTGTATGTGTGCATGTGGAGGTGGGTTTTCTTTTCTGCCAACGTGTAATAAAATTCTGAAGCCTACGCAAAATAATATCGGAGTGCTTAGGAACGAAGGACTAAATTAATCGCAAGTTCTATACACGATTTTTGGGATGAATCAATAGGTAAGAAGGGTACATATTGCTTTACCTTAAATTTTAAACGTAAACACCGTCTCCTCATCAAAAGCATACGGTGTATGTAGCCCGTATTTTCTTCACTGAGGCCATAATGTAATGGAGCAAGGCATGGTGTCAATACCTGGAGTGAAATGAGTGCCAGCCGCTTGGGAGCGATACGAACTTACTAGAATAGTGACCGTTCACAGTCCGAGATGATAGTCAGACTGTCGTAAGCGACGGCTTCCATCGGCGAATAGCGTGTGACTAAGTTCAAAATGAGGCAGGCCAGAGGCGAACGCAGGCGCGGTGAAGGACAAGGCCGAACGGTTCGTCCACGCGTATAGCACGCGGTCTGGTTCCATCACATGCTCTGCTACATGTACGCGTGAATGCGCAGCTGTGACAAGCGCTCAGGGAGAAAAAGGGTACTCTGTAGCAGTAAGTGGAGCGGATTGACTCACCTGAACTACCCACAACGTCATTGTAGATCTAGCGGATGTAAACATTTTCTCGAGTGCATGAAACAAATTCAGGCAACTAAAAGATCATCTTCAGAGGAACCGAAGTTTCGGCCTTGCTATAGAGTCAGCGAAAGGTCATGCGTCCTTACAAACCCCGTCATGGTCCGGAACAATAAACGTAGTCTGTAGCGTCTTAAGTAATCTTACATGCGGTAAATCACGGTTAGAGACACGGCTCGGATACTGCAGATGCATAGGGGTTGGTAGAGCAGGCGGACCCGTTGTGATTGTTGACTGAACGCTGTGCAAATTCTGGCAACACCAGCATCTTTCATATGGTTGGATTCTCAGACATAAGGGATAAATTAATGGGCAGAGGAAGTCTCATGGCCTGACCCACGGCTGCTACATCAGTTGTCCCTGCTGCTGCTGCTGCTGCTGCTGCTGCTGCTTCTGCTGCTGCTGCTGCTGCTGCTGCTGCTGTTGCTGCTGCTGCTGCTGCTGCTGCTGCTGCTGCTGCTGCTGCTGCTGCTGCTGCTGCTGCTGCTGCTGCTGCTGCTGCTGCTGCTGCTGCTGCTGCTGCTGCTCAGAACTCACAGACGAAACCACTCAGCTTAACTTCAGAGAACGAAACAGGTAGAATTGAGACGCAAGTGACGACGCCAACCTTCGTCAGTCCTTGCGCTGAGGATATGAACAGCTGTTAATAGTCGCCCCCTTTCCATTCACCCCGCTCTCACCTCCCCAACTCTCGTCCAAGGTTTAGCCTCGAGAAAAAGAAAAGATTGTCCACAACCGTAATAATCAGCCAGCATCCCGCCATCAGGCAGGACGGGTGGCTTCGGAGTCAGCATTGCGCCAGCGTAAACAACATCGTCAATAGCATATCCGAAGGTACTTTGGATGCCAATACTACTTTTTGAATTGGACCCACGAACGCACACGTTCTACAGTTTGCATATCTATATGTGGCCCTTATAATACCCCGCTCACACGAGGTCTGAGATTCCCTGAATAAAGCCCGACACGTGGTAATTTAGGGGCCAATTTTGCAGGCGAACAGTTTAATTTTTTCAGGAACTGCGTTCGTGCCCACCTCCAGTCGTATTGACTTTGTTTTGTTATCATAACCTGCAAAGTGTGGGAAGAGGAAGTAAGATCGTATTGGTGAAGGTCGACTTTATCATAAATATATTCACAGACAAGTCACGACTGCGTCCACCGGAAGTTCCAGTAAAAAGCGTTAGTCTTGAAGTCCATTCTTCAAAATAATATGTGTCAGTTTCATAAAAGTTTGTTTAAAATTTACTTTGATTGATTTTGCAAGCATATCTGTTTGCGTTCTCATTAAACCATGTTTTTCTATCACTTGACTTCGGTTGTTCACCACAAACGTACTCGTGTAATACTTACGCGCATTCACCAGTGCTTATCGTTACAGATAACTTGCCTTATTCGTGAGTTGCACATATCTGCGCCGATTCTTAACTCTCTGCCTAGACGTTAAAACAGCGTAAGCGAAATGCCGATGGTAGACTTTTCAGCAACTGAGGAATTCGATCATCTGAGTGACTTACATCAACCATTTTTGGGTCGAGGCGGTTGCGCTTCACGTAGTTGACCAATTCGGGACGGGTGATGAAACCATTGCCATCGACGTCGATTGCCTCAAACTCCGCCATAATTCTACTTCCCTCCATGTTGATGCTGGTTAGTCTCCTTCGAAATACAAAACTGCAAACTCCTCCTGGGTAAGTGACCGTCGACTATGGTGCACGCCTTCCTAATCAAAACAAGTGTATGAGTAGCGGCCAGCACGTCGGCAGCACCAACCAATGGGTGGGAAGTCAGTGATTCTAATTTGCATATTACGCACACACGGGTAGACTAATATCTCAAATTCTCGAGTCAGGGTGTTTCTCGGAGAACGTCAGTGGGCCTCTAGGACGATGTCTTTTTTGTTTACAGTGACACAAGACAGAGAGTACTCAGTCGACCACAGTCCACCATCGACATATGTGACTGAGTGATTGCCGCTTGGCAATGCCAGAAGGTTGCGGCTTGAGGTTAACATAGAAGAATCGCGACATTTTCATCCTGCCCGGGTTATCTTGTGGTATTCGCCAGCAGGTTTTTTCCTCAGTGCTCTGAGGGCAAGATTGCTATGGTTCCAACTTTATTAGCATTTGGACCAGAGTCAGCCATTAACATTCTTGACGATGGTTAATTATGACTCAACAGTATGAGTAGCAATTTTCACAGCGGCATAATGCATCAGAAGACGGTAAGGTCTGTACCTATCCAGTCATGAATTCCATCGGAAAACCTGACAGCTACATCTTGCATCCTTTACGAATGATCACATTAAGGTCCGTTTTGTAGGCTGCCAAGTGATTGCGATGACTAATTTTTATGGCCATTGAGACTTTGCGTCCTGGGCATTTCTTCGTTTTAAATCGTATAAATATCTGAGAATTATCGAGCTTACAAAAGCAATTAGGTAGGGTGAGTATCTCAATGACTCCTTTGGAACCTCTCGGAAAATCCACAGAATCGACGTCTGATGCTCGAACGATTAACGTAAGTACCTATAGACATTGAAGTTGACACGAGTTGGTGCTGTTCACTTCGAACAATAACATTATTTAAAGTTTTTTGTCGAAGCCGAAGGTCGATTAATTGAGCCAAAATACTCCTAGTTCGTGGGATTAGTCTTAAAAAAATTCACTGCGAATTTATATGCAACAGGAGTCGTTCGCAGTTGTGACAGATGATTCGCTACCAAAACGAGGGGAGCAGATACAAAGTGTCAACAAGGCCATTACTGTCTTAGAGGTGTGAAACTCACCATGCCAATATTCAGAAGACTGGTTGGCGTTCACAGGTTTACTTTCGATAAATTCTCGCCATACGAATACATTAATACGAGGATGGGGTAGAAGTAAAAACATGTCAGTGATTAGAGCAATCGACGAAAGCCCTATTAAAGCACAGGTGGGATGCGGGAAAATGGGTTGGGGCCGGGATAATAACAGTCGATGCCAGGGACGGGCTGTGAGCAGAAGGGTGCGCGGAGAATTGCATGATTAATCGCCCTTTAACCACGGTAGGTGCGGAGCCTGAACATGGTTCTTCTGCGCGCAAGATCGGTTTTCATAACCTGATGGCGACCGCTTCTGCTGCTGCTAACAGACGTTGGTTCAGTAATTTAGTATAGCTCGATGGGATCTTATAAATCATCCAATGGCTTTGGTGCTATCCATGCGATGTTCGGAATCATCAGCATGCGTGTGAATGACACTGTTTGTGCTCTTGATTTTGACTTTTCCCAGCCATCCCCGAAGATGTCCTCGTATTCCCTTGGATAGGCGCCGACATGTGCTACTCGTTTATCGCAAGAGAATACTGCTGAGCGATCGAAAAACTCATCACACGGACTGCCCAAAAGAAAACTCTATTTTCAAAGTCCCCTTTTAAGGGGACGCTGAGAGAGATCTAATAAGAAGGCGTTTTGGTCAAGCTGGCTCACGAACCTTCCCAGCAACAAGGGTTTGAATACTATTCTCTACTAACCTACATTACGCGGAGGAGGTAGGGACAGGTTACTAACTCAGACCTCATCACTGTGCATCTGGTCCTTCACTTGTTTCTCTGGAACAGGTTATGTCTGTCGTACTAGTTAGTGCTGTAATAAAGTGTTCCAAGAATGGAGTCGATGTTTCCAGATCCAAGGAAAATTTAAGGAGGCTTCTAGAAGGAGCACTGAAACTCGATTTACAACGCTGGCATGTTTCCTGTCTCTAAGCATTCCCGGTCCAAGTAGCCTGGGGAGCGATTTTCTGGAAAGTGACGAGACCAAACTGTCACACTAAAATCTCGGCGCATATAATCTCATAGAAATACATATGCGTGTGTCAAGCCTGGCACACTGGAAGATCTAAGCCAATGGTGCGTTGTAATTCGTGCATTTGAAGACAGGTAGCCCTGTCATGAATTGCGTAGTGTCATTTCATGGACTAGCTAACTAATATACTAAGAGTCAGACTCAGTGGCTCCATCTTTATGTGGCCTGTATCGCATGCATGGGTGATTGTAGCCGCCAATCCCCTTTGGTAAAAGCCTGGTGTACTGCGCTACGGTCTGGATTGTGTGCAATACGCATAGACTGACAATTAGCTCGATAAACCACGATCGCCCATTTCCATCATCAGATGGCTGGTTCACAGGAGAGGGAAAAGAAGGCGAGGCCGACTCAGGGGCTCCATCCGTACGGCCCGCAGTGCAAATTCCCCACTGTAAATAATCTAGTGCTCTTTTAAACTATCATGATGCGTTAAAAGCCGTGGCTTAGATATTGTCGACCGACGGGTTAACTCGGTCATCCTCTCAGGGCGAAGGAGCAGACTGTAATGGCTCCTCTTTAATGTGACCGCTTTGGCACTCTGCCTCAAATGGGATACCGGTAGGCCACTTCTCGCCCCACCCCGCCCCCGTGAAAACCCGGTCCAAAGTGCGCGGATCAGGTTGTGCGGGATACGTAGACGGGCTGTGTAGCTGAATTCCCCCTTCGGACGTCTGGGCGCTGTCTGGCTACCGGGCTCGTGTGAGTGAGGGAGGGGAGTGTGCGGTAGCTGCTGCGAAAATCACCAGCATAGGCCCATTGTGTACCGTGCAGCATGGCGGGCGCATGACGGTGACTTGTCGTTCACGACAGTCGAGTTAATATTTTCCCTAAGCGACTAAACAGATGCTCAGCCAGAAACCAGCATGGTATTCTGCAAAAATTAGTTTCGGATCATTTTTCCTAATAATTAATTTTTTAATCTAATTAGAATACTATTTACTGTTTAAGTGAGTATAAGTCATCCCGAGCCAATGATTAATCCGTTTCGGCGCATAATGTATGCATGGTTGTCGGATAACTCTTTCTGAATATAAACACTTGCCCAAAAAACAGGAAGTTTATTTAAAAACATTTTTAAAGTGTCTTTTTTAGAGAACATTTGGAGATACAGCTTAAAAGTCAACAAGACAATTTCTTTTCATCTCCTTATAAAAATAGTCTGCGCACGCGATTACTTTTCCGTGCTTGCGGGTTAGAACGAGACAACACGAAACATCGATCCGAATCACAGTACCACGTTAATATCAAGCAAAAACAATTCAAAATTATGCCAATCACACTTAAACGAATTATGCTACTTCCAAGACAATCTTCTTCTTAGTGAAAATTACTCACAATGGTCAGTAGTTTGTACTTTATGCTATCAAAGTTGTGTTAATATATATTCGGTTACCCCAAAACCATCGGAAGTATACAGGAGGTGTGCTAGCTCAGGAAATGTTGACCAAAATTCTGAAATGCGCTTCCGCTTCGAAAACATTACTTAAGTAGGATTTTAAAAGTTGTCACCATGAAACATAACTCTATAATAATTCAGATATCTCGGGTTACCCGCTTTTGAAAGAACATCTTTTTGCCGCAGGCAAAAAGCACGCTCAGCAAAAAAATGACTACTTAATTAGCATGAATTGTTCCCATCGACTTTGGATGCCCTTTAAAATTCAATTATATTTCATGGAAAGCAAGCATACAGGTATTCATTCTTTTACCAACTCGGTGGAAAATTACGTTTTTTCCGATTTAACACTCGGAGGAAGGGTATGATTCAGTATAAGGTTTTTATACCGCGAATTGTCCGTCCATAAGACATTGTGTCTCCGCGTTTGCTTATAGTGCTTGTAAAGTTTACAATATAGCTCAAAGCCACTGCTAACATTTCTGAATCTCATATGGTTTCTTCTTATTACTTTAGAGAAATTAATGGTTTTCTGTACGCAGAAAATGCACAGTTTGCAGTTTGAAAACCATGTAGGCAAGTGTAAGGACAGGCCGGATTTAAAATTATTCGAAAATTGGAAACCAAGTTATACCCTTTTTAAGTATAAAGTGTAAAAAGACATAATTTTATGCGGAATGAGTAAAATAATGGATATTTTTATGCATGCTTTCCATGAAATATAATTGTATTTTTAACAGTATCGAAAATCGATGAGAAAAATTCACGCTAAGTAGCCATTTTTTACAGATCTTGGTTTTTGCGTGCTACCGAGAATACGTTCCTTCGAAAACCGGCATCCCGAGTAATCCGAATCGTTAAGGAATTATACTGCATGGTGATTGCTTTTAACACCCTACTTAAGTTATCTTTTCGGAACGAAAACGCATTTCAGAATTTCATTTAACACTTCGTGAGTTAGCATACCTACTGTACGTACTGCAACCCTTAAGAAAAGATTAGCTTAGGAGAAATGACTAGGGCATATCACTCTTTAATAATAAATTCCACCGATTATAAAATTGCGTTTCAAGCAACAAAGGAAATTTGTTTCAGTTCTCCTTCAAAGTGGCATAATTCACTTGAGTTTCCCATCCACCAGCTTCACTTGCATCTCATTTGATAGAGCAGTCAGCACGTGATAGGATGCTCCCCGTCTCAGACAAGCGAATGCATTGCCAATGCGACCAGTGAATAGTCAAAAGAACACACAGGTGAAGGCAAAGGTACCAAAAAAATGCGCAAACGGAGTGTTTACAGGAATCCCTGCCAAATTAATCAAACTCCCGTTCAGCAACATGTGGAGGATATTAGAAGCTAATGCACTGCATTTGCCTCCAGAGGTTCCGTCAATTATCCGCACAAGAAACATTGCTGGCGAAGGTGTAAAAAGGGATTTAAGAAGGGCATTCGTTTGGGCACCAAACCTATTTTCACAGAACACACGCGAATACTAATGGCTTTACCTCAATAGCTTAGGTGGTCTTTATAAACTGTTCAACATACTTAAGCTGTAACAGTAGCATTTAGAATGGAAAGCGCCTATCACGATCAAATGATGCAGACATGTGAGAGCTTTCTTCTGGTAAAGCGATTTACCTTCATAAGTTCAACAGCCGACTATGATAAATGAAAGTTTGAGAGTGTTTTACCACGCAGAGCCCATGGTAAGGAAGAAGAGATGGGTAACTGCATACGCGTAAGACTAGCAGTGGTATAAAAGAAATTCTATGGAGTAGACCACGTGTCATGAACAGAAAAATATTTGTTAGGGGAAAAGCCCATGTCGATTTGTTTAGGAGTGAAGACTGAATGATCCGAAGGTCATGGCCTGCACTGACATTATTGAAACAAAATTAATAAGGTGATTTTTGCTACCAATTTGATTCATGCGAGACTGCAAACACAATCAGAGTTGGGGGCATAGCTGTGGTCTGGAGGTTTACGGTATCAGTTACAGTTACTGCTAAAGAATGTTATGGGAAAGTGATGTCAAGACAGTCTAGCCGACATCTTTGCTAGCAAAGTCCGGGCAACCGAAAGACAAACGGTTCACTTACTAAAGTTAAGTATTTTTCTGTTTCGTTAGTGTCGCGCATATGCGGTTACCCATCTCTACTTCCATACTGTCGGCTCAGCATAGAATTCTTATTGAATTCATGGGCTCCAAGGTGAAGATTGTCCCTCCAACGATCCATTGGTAGGGCGATGTCGCCGTCGTCATCATCGTCGTCGTCGTCCAGCCGGGTCCTTCGTAGATCAGGGACTTATGCGTCGTGAACTGAGCCTACCTTGTAGTGCTAAGGTCAGATGGCAGGTGGTGACCTACTCGAAAACTTTCATTCACCATGACCGCTTACTGAACTTGTGAAGGTAAAACTTTTTGCCAGAAGAAAATTGTCAAACGTCAGCAGTATATGTTCGTGATGGGCGCGTTCCCCTCTAACTTCTGCTGTTACAGCTTAAGTGCTTTGAAAAGTTTTTTAAAGATCACTTAAGCTATTGAGATAAAACCACTAGAATTCGCGTATGTATATTTCATAGAAAACACGCATAAAAATATTCATCCTTTTGCTCGTTTGGTAGAAGATACGTCTGCTTCAAATTGCGTTCTCGACGGAGAGGTATAATTCGGTTTTAAGAACTTTTTTAACTGCAGATAATTTTGAACCTGATCTGCCGATATCCTTGAACTCAGGGTTTCACACTACAAGCTGTATACTTTCCGTGTACCGAAAATCATACATTCGTATACGCTATTAAGAGGAGGTTGTATGTGGTTCAAAAAACGTAGCAAGATATTTGAACCATATTGTAAACTTTACAAGCAGTTTTTATAAATGCGGTGACACGATGTTTTGCGAAGGTGCCTTTCATGATTTAAAAAAATCTCATAATTAGAAACCATTTTAAAACCGAATTATATCCTTCCTTAAAGTATAAAATTTGAAGAAGACATAATTATCTACCAAACGAGTAAAAAGATGAATACTTTTGTGCATGTTTTCTATGAAATATATTTGAATTTATAAGGACATTGAAAACCAATTAGAAAAACTCATACCGACTAAGTAGTAATTTTTTGCAGAGTGTAGTCTTTATAGACTGGCTGAAAAGAAGTTTGCCAAAAAGCCGGCATCCCGAAGTAACTAAAAAAATTTTGGATCATGCTGCATGGTATTTAATATTGCAGACTGACTTGGGTAATCTTTTTATGTCAAAAACTCATTTCAGAATTTTGGTTGATATTTCATGAGTTAGCACATCTACAGCACGTTAACAATAGTTCTTGTGTGGATATTTGCAGAAGCTTATGAACGGCACAGACCAATAGCTCTTCGTGTTAAATAACGGAAATGGAAACTAACCGACCCCGTACAAATATATCTGCTATCTTTTCCACATTACCAAACGACTAACAATAATTTGAGAGATGTGAAAATCGGTAATTAAGTTCTCCCCTTTTATGGCTTACTCGTACTTTAAGAGTTTAACATTTGACCATCCCAAAAAAGAAGAGTAGAGCAGTCATGTTGTATGCTCTGGTTACGCGGTCTCTGTGCCTTTAACTTAAAGTTAACCGCAACCATCTTAAACGATGGAGTCGTCCTACTCCACATTGGAGATATTATTATCTTGGAGGAAACACAGCAATCGAAATGTCTGCGACATTGTGGATGTCTCTGCTAAAAATTCAGAACTGCTCAGAGTCATATACTTGGCGGCCTCCTTAAGTTATAATTTTATGTCAGACAGAGACTTGCAGCAGCTTTTTAATTTATTTCTGAATTCATGGGCAGATTATTCCATTTTCTTGCATACAGATGAGGCTACAAACAGCTAATGGACATTAAGCATTTTAGGGAATATGAACCTAAAACAAATCATACGCATTTATCCGCGGGGAATTTCGGTGAAACGAATTTTCCGTTCTCTCGGATGCTTTAAATATCCGTCTTACTAATCAGCGATTGCTTAATTAAAAACAATCCTAAGACAGTAATTTTTGCTGCATGAATCCTCACCCCTAGTCCGCTCGGTTACGAATTTCCTATGTGGCGAAAAAAGGCGCGCAGGTACCAGTGAAGCAGATCCTCTGAACTGTTAATTCACTTTGTTGAATGGAGGGTTGACTACCTTGATCAGGGACTCAGACATCTCAGCGCTCACACAAATTCTGGCACCTTTGACTTTATCCGTGTCTTTTTTCCCAATCGCTAGTAGCGCCAGCAATGCAGTCCCCTGCCGGAGACAGAAAGTGCCTTATCACCCGCTGGGGGGTCTACCAAAGAAGCAGGAAGTGGATTCTGGGAAAGCGAATCTCGAGTGCTTTACACCGTCTTCAAGGAAAAAATCAGCTGATTTTCTTTCTTCCCTGCTGCTACCAAATTTCAAGAGAAGTTTTGCATTCGGCGACGTTATGGGTTAGGCAGAGAATTGGCCTCGTCTTATTGTGCAGGCGAACGTTGTCTTAATTGCTACAGTCTGCACATTAGAATTTTCAGTTACCCGGTGCATGTCGGCAAATTAACGAAGAAAGTGAGTAGAATCTGGTGAACACTGTCCAACGGTTCATGGTCCAACGCGTTCCATTATGATAATTGTAGTCCGGGGTCCTTATAATAGTGGAGAGAACTGTGTGAAACAAGTCTAAAAGAGCAAGATTTGGCGGTTTTTAACGAAACGCCGAGCCTTGGGCTTCCCATACCTTGTTTGAATAAGAATGACGCTGTTACGCTCGATATATTACGATTCACTGCGTGGCAGAAATGTAATTGATGACGGCGTTTTCCGATAGCACGGTGTTCCGTGGTGAAGTCCTCCAGTGAGTTTCTTGGAATATCACATGACGGCCTCCACAACAGTGTAATGGCATCCGGCGATTTTCAATATAGAAAAAAGTACCATCATCCCAAGCTGACGCAGCATGGCCGACAGCTGGGAAGCCGATCGGACGAGTGACACACTGCTATCGACCACATCAGTGTGGATTAAGAGGACAACTAGGCTCCCATGGGTTAGGAGAGCCATGCGCGGATGGACAGGATACTGTAGAGACTGTTAAGACGAGATGTACAAGTCAGGCAGCGAGGCGAGGCCACAGAACATAGGCAGACAAATTACTCATTGGGATCTGAGTGCAAAAGTGACACTTGTTGCGCAATCCCTATATAGATCCACATTTGTATACAATATCGCCGATTCATCGACAAGTAATTTGCCGATTTTGTGGCACAGTGCGAATGCATTTAATTTATCCAAATTTTTTAAAAAGATAAGCCCAGAAGCAACTGCTGGTTTAAAGGGCAATTTAATTAGTTGCTCAGGGTGACCTGCTAAGAAAAAAACAAGGAGACGACGACACCATAGTTAATTCTGCCCTGGTATAGATGGACATAGGAACTTTCCGTGAAGTCATTAGGTCACGGGTTTTTAAGCACTTCACTGGGAAGATGTCTGCCCGTAAAGGATAGACAACCGTGATTTGCTAAAAATGCTCAAATTTGCAAAATTTTTTGTTATGTTTCTATACAAATTCGCAATTGAGATGCATGTTCTGTGTCGCCAGTTGAATGTTGGACGGGCGTTAAGTCAACTGTTACTGGATGACTTGAATGGTTCTGATAGAAGCGAACAGGCGAGTTCCAGGTAGCATTTCAGAAGATGAAGATGCGATCACCGGAACAAGAAATTTATTTGCCTGACGTTTCGGATCCTTACTCGAATCCATCATCAGAGACATTAGCAGACCTTTATATGCTAATGTCTCTGATGATGGATTCGAGTAAGGATCCGAAACGTCAGGCAAATAAATTTCTTGTTCCTTTGATCGCATCTTCATCCTTTGAATTGTTCTCTAAATACGGTTCCTTACAAAGCTCCTCTAGTGAACTATATGTTTTTGAATATGCCTTGATGCTCGGGATAAGTAAATTAGCAAGCACTTATTCCACATGCCAGAAAGTGGCTAGCTGTTGGCAAACTTCGTCGGTATCCGCTTGAACACGGAGTGTTTCCAAGCCGATTATCAAGAAACATTATCCAGCACTATTTGCTGCGCAATATCAACCCCGATCTTGACCAAGCCCTGGCAGATTTATTCTACGATTGTCAATGAAATTTCCAGGTGAATGCTTGTCGCCACTAACTTTGACTGCACAATTTTCCAAGCAGGTGGAAGATTTAATGCGTAGCACCATAAGGCCCAGGCCTTAAGCCATATTCCAAGCACTCGAGAGTGATGCAACAATCTGTCAGTCAAGTCGTCAGAGCACACGAGGTATTTGCCAAACTGAAGTATATAAGGCTAATGGCGGTCTTGGGAGCTTTTAAAGCTGCTGAGAAGGTGTTTGTAGCCGAAAGGTGTAAATTATGTGGACCGATTGCGTCTGGGAGAGAAGTATGATCAATGATTTCTCCCAGGAGTTTGAAGGGATTTCAACGTCGACAGCAACCTTGAGAATTTCGCCTAGGATAAATGACTCCTTAAATCATGCATTGTAAACTGCCTAGACTTTGGATGTGTGATTGTGGAAAAATGTGGGTGGCCACAGTTACCCCCCAGGAGCTGAAGTGTAAAATGTCCTACACTCATCAGTTCGAACAATTGCATTCAAAAGCGTGTTAGCAGAGGTCCGCGAAAAAAGACGTTAAGAACATTAGTATCGACTATGGAGTTTCAGAGTGCAGACTGGAGCTTGGCGCACCGGGATTATCTTGTTAACTGGCTGCATTAGAAAATAGTTCCTTAGTATAAAGCGAGTGCTTTCCAATGAAACCTCACTTCACGAACTTATAGCAAGCATTCCAGTCAGTATACTTGGGGTGAATGGCAGAACCTCCTAAAACTCCATTTAAGTGGTACAGGTGTGTATGAAACTAAGTTAAGTTGCAAAAAGTTTTACATGTTGCTTTGGCGTACAGAATGCATAAAACTAATGCTGAAGCATGAATGTAGCCTTTGCTAAATAACGACGAAAAACATTTTCACCGCGTTCACACTGAAGTATTCATCCGGATCAAGGTTAATGCACACAAAAGGATCTGTTGAAATCATGCTAGTAGTTGGTTGACAATCATTTCAGTCATCCACTAGATTGAGTTTGAGGAGTCGATGGAGTTTGTGGAGTTCGAGCGACCTATTGACAGGGGATTATTCAGATGTCCTTGAGCACAATCAGGGTACAGGGAATTAACAACATAAATCAGCAAAGAATTCCACCATCCAATGACTCTGCGAGAAAAAGGAGGAGCGTTGATTGGTGTGGCAAAGTTACTTTTTTGTAAGCTGGCTATTGTGTTATCTCGGATTAGTTTTTGGTGCCATTTCAAACAGCGTTTCCCAGCTGACGCCCTGATCAAGTCCTCTGGACAACTGAAACGTTCCTATAAGGCAACCCATGCCTTACCCGCAGTGGAAGCGACGGGGATTGGGGGTGATCAGGCGCCGCTCGTACGTAAAATCTTTAAGTTCATTTAGAGTTTTCGTCGGACGTCGCTGTACACCTTCAAGACTATCTATATCCTTCCGAGGCCACGACCGCCAAGCATGCACAATAAATTCCCGGCGCGGACACACATATGTCCCGCATGCCTTGCCAAAGACATCTGCATTCAAGTTAGTGTATGTTCATCGGATCGCCCTCACGACTGACATTGCCCGCGCTGCGACCTTAAACCACTGCGTGGTGACGCTTAAGTCGTCTTTGATGAATACGCCAAGGTCTGTTACCCGTCGGCGGTCCCGAGTAGTTGATTTTCGAGGAGAATCTGCCGTGAGAGTGTATTTGTTCTTCGCCTTGCTGACATTATGTGAATTATCGCATATTTATAATGACGAATCCCATGCAGATTCACTGGCTCCTCTTTTAGTATTTGGGGGTCTTTCTCATCCTTTATCACCTTCCGCAGTCTAAGATCATCCGCAACTAACTCTATATCCGATTTCGCTTCTCGTACTAGGTCATCTACATAGATAATGAATAGTAGTGACCCAGGAATGGACACTTATTTGGCTCCACTTTTAACAGGCGTCCATTCTGAATCCCATTCTGTTGAATCCATTTTGGTAGATTTCCTCTTATCCCTATGTCTGACATCTTTTGAATAAGGCGCTTATGTTAAACGCAATCAGGCGCATGGCTGGAGTCAAAGTAAATGACATCTACTGAATGTCCGTCATCCATGGTCACTGGTCAATGTGAGAGCGATGTAGGCATGTATGTGAGGCAGGACATTTCTTCACAGAAACCATGTTGAACTGAGTTGATATGATAGCGGAATATGTCGAGTGATGTAATTGATTTTCTAACTATCCTTTCCATCAGCTTACAGGAAATGTACAGTACCTGTGCTAACTCATGAAATGTCATGAATTAACACAGGTTAACGACTGAAACGCAGAATCGGTAAACACTACGGCTCCAAAAGTCTGATAGCGGAAAATAAACGATGTGTCAAAGAAATAAGGCAAAGTTTGGTTGAGAAAGTATTATTTACTGAGATAAAAATAAATAATTTTCGACAAAAGTCACATTTTCGAGAAACGCCTATATTACAACCAAGTTAATAAAGGCTACGTATGAGGGCGTATAAAGGAGGAGGGCGCATAAAAGGTCAAAAATAATTAAGGACAGAAAAAGATACAAAAAATTAGTACTTTGTTGATTGTCCATTTGAATTAATAACGGCAGAAAGTCTGTCAGACATAGACATGACGAGGTTGTCTATGGTGGATTGTAAAATGTAATTATTGAGTATGAAATCCAATTTTTCCTGCATTGAAAGAGTCTTCCTAGCTTTGTATTATTTCCTGAACACAAAAAGAAATAATTTATTTGCATTTCACTGATTTTCTTGATATTGAAACTTAATTTTTTCTTATTGTTCGAAACGCTATTGAAAAATTTCGTCCTTTTATTAATCTTCTAAAACAGATTAATAAGGTAACACAAAGAATTTCGATCCGAAAGCTTTAATAGCGTAGGAAACTGCTTGAATAGCAGGAATCCTCCGATTTCGCCGAAATGCGTCCCGTTTTCTATTTAATATACATATCCGTATCAAAATTTCCGTCAGCAAACGGCCTTTTCGTCCTCATTTCAACTAAATAAACACAAATACCAACACCAAAAATACGCTACATTTTCCACTCTTATTTTGGCCTCGGCATTTCATGAGTTAGCACAGGTACTGTATGTTAGACTGACCGGCAGGTAGTTGCTGAGATATTGCCTTGATCCTTCTTCACGGATGGGTACGACGTCTGACAACTTCCATGTATCAGGAAGCTTACCAGCTTCGAACCATTTTTGGAAGGTTATCCAGAGTTGTTCTGCAAATTCTTCAACGGGTTTACGTAGGAGAAATCTCGGACCTTGACTGGCCCAGGTTACTTGACCGGACCCAACTTATTTAACTCTGACAAAACCAGCTGCCATGCAAATAATACCGTGTTTATGTGTAGGTTGGTTGACGAACTGTAATAGAGAACAGGACTGAAATACTGGCTCCGTGGTATATATACTTTGGAATATTCTGGAAGATCTGCTCTTTGAAAGTTTTCGCTCACAATTTGATCATTTTAACCCTTAAGGATCGCAAGGTGGTCACGGTTTTGTATTGCTCTTGATTTATGCATAGAACGCTTTAGGCTTTTGCTGTATCTCTTCCATGAGCTTCAGTTCATAAGAGACACATATTTCATAAAGAAGTCTTTTTCATAAGTTGCGCCATTGTCTAAATTCTTGGAATTTTTTCTGGGTTTCCCGTATGTGAAAATATTTTCTCCAGCTTCCACTCTTTCCGATCTCCTTCTTAACAGCTGTCGTCAACCATTTCGGCCTGTGTCCGGTCGGATGTTTCTTGAGAAGACAAAATCGTTCAATTTAGTTTTTCGTAGTTAATTCGAGGGTCCTCCAACATTCGTTGATATCTGCTTGTAATACGTCTGCCCATGATGTGTATCCAGTCTCCGATTGCATTTTCTGAAAGTTGCCCCGCCAGACATTTCTTAACGACTTTGGACTTAGTTCGAGGACAGCTACGAGTGTTGATGCACACACTAATGTCATGTGATCACAAGAACCTAGAAGCGGACCTGCATTTTTTCATCCTCACTTTCCTCGCTATGGATAAACAGCAGCTCCAGGCAACTAGCTATCTAACCTTCACGTATGCGAATCACTGCTAGCACATGTTGAAACAGAAATTCATCAAGTACCGTGTCTAATAGTGCTTGGTTAGATTCGTGTCTGTGGGCCTAAGGTTCCAGTTAATCCGCGTGGCATAAAAATCTCCTAAAGTAATAATATTTTGCTTTTGACTGTCCTCGCGTAGTCGAGTGATTAGCGCTTGTTCTTCGTCGACGGGTTGATTTGGTGGCCTATATACAACAGTGAGAGAAACACTTTCAGCTTTAAGAACCAAAAATTACACTGCGGCATCTCAAGGTCATGCTCATTTGCACATTCTTTGCCAGGGTTACATTCGACTCCATGCAGATTTTACATCTTATACAAGGTGCCAGGTAACTAAAAAAACATTTTTTGACAGATTTTAATAATTCACTTGACTCATTTCTGAATAAATCGGCAGTCACGACAGTAAGGGCAAGGCTTGAGTAAATCCAATGCTCTAACTACCAGAGCTAGAAGGTTCCAGTGGTTCCAATGTATTCGAATCTCACCGAGGCCACCTACAGTGCGTGACCTATCTCATGAAATGTTGGCTGAAATTCTGAAATGCGTTTTCGATTAGGAAGGATTTCTTGGTCGCGGTGGTGATACTGATTATCGTAAGGCATACTCTTATAACATTTTGGACTTGGCAGGATGTCGGCTTTTAAATGCATTTCTGTTCAATGTCCTGTAGAGAGCGTGTTCGGTAAAAAATGACTACTTATGTAGCATGCATTTTTCCCATTGATTTTCGATGGTCTTGGAAATTCAAATATATTTTGCAGAAACCACAAACAAAAATATGCTTTCTTTTAGTCAATCAATAGAGAATCACGTCTTCTTTATATTTTATACTTAAGAAAGGAGTATAATTAGGTTTTAAACAAGTTTTCTAATTGCCGAAAAATTTGGAGTCTGATCATTCGGTGCATTAGCGCTTAGTGATTAAACTCTACAAGGTGCATGCGTTCCGCGTAAAGAAAATCCCATATTTTTCTATGTCATTAAAGAGATATTATACAGGGTCCATAAAATTTTGCAATGGATGCGGACCATGTTGTACATTTCATGAGGAGCAGTGGTCAACGGCCAGGTACGATGCTATGTGAATGGGCATATCGCGGTCTTAAAAAGTCTCATAATTAGAAACTTTTTTAAAACCTAATTATACTCCTTCCTTAAATATGAAATATAAAGAAGACGTGATTCTCTATTGATTGACTAAAAGAAAGCATATTTTTGTTTGTGGTTTCTGCAAAATATATTTGAATTTCCAAGACCATCGAAAATCAATGGGAAAAATGCATGCTACATAAGTAGTCATTTTTTACCGAACACGCTCTCTACAGGACATTGAACAGAAATGCATTTAAAAGCCGACATCCTGCCAAGTCCAAAATGTTATAAGCGTATGCCTTACGATAATCAGTATCACCACCGCGACCAAGAAATCCTTCCTAATCGAAGACGCATTTCAGAATTTCAGCCAACATTTCATGAGATAGGTCACGCACTGTAGCTGTCATAATTGATTCGGATGAATTAACCAAAGATAATTAAACAAGTAACCGGAAAATATCAATCTCTGATGGCGTTTTTATATGTTGAGTTTTAGCAGCCTTATTTTACCTATTTTAGACTGTTATTAGACACATGCAAGTCACTTCGACTTTTAGTTCATTTGATTTTTTCATCAAATCTATTCTTTTTTGACAATCATGATGAGGGCCGAATAAAATTTAGGTCATCAGGTGTGTATATGGTACAGTTAAGCATTGTAGAGCATGTGTTTTTTCGACCGTCCTTTCTCTATTAGACCTCGTGGTCTTGGCCAGAAGTGTAGACTGCAGAGGCCAAATTTTCTATCCCATATTTCGAGCAAACATTTTCACTGAAGTTTTTCACAAACTTTTCCGCGCGAACCATGGAGTAAGCTAGACAGGAATAAAAAGAAAGGATGTATTCTGAACTACAGGACTGTTAATCATCGCGTTGCTTTGTTCAGATAGCAGCTGCACGAGTATGAGACACAATCTGGCCCCGGCCTGCTCAGCAAAAGTTTAACGGGCGGACGAGCCACAGAGGCTAAAAAACGCTGCGACTGGAGAGCCACCACACCAAGGGCAGCAAAGAACTGATAATCTTTTAATACTTCATATCGACCCAACTGTGGAAAACTCGGCGCCTCAGTGGGATTCGAACTCACAACAGTAAGGAGAAGGCTTTAGTACAGCCAACGCTCTAACCACCTGAACTACGAGGCCCCACCGGACGACTCGAGTTTAATCACAGTTGCGTCAAGTTACCCGCCCAACCTACTGCACTGTCTGGAATCCACCAAATTTGATACAGTAAGTTGACTGCCCAGGCACGATTTCCTAATTCAAAATCTGCCAAAACATTTGTGAATTACGCGAGTCTGGTAGTCATCTGGTGGATTCTACTTGAATTACTTAGAAAAACCTGTTTGAGCAGTCAGCTTAATGTATCAGATTTGGTGGATTCCAGACGTTGCAATACGTTGGGCGGGCAACTTCACCCAAATGTGATTAAACTCGCGTCGTCTGGTGGGGCCTCGTAGTTTAGATGATTACAGCGTTGGCTGTACTAAAGCCTTCTTACACAGTTGGGCCAATATGAATTGTTCCAAATCTGCCAAAACAACTGTGGGCCCAAAAATAGAAAGTGGGGTTCTGAAAATGGATTAAAGCTGCTGAAATGTGAAAGAACGAAGGGACGAGTGTGTGGAAGATGACTAATATTGAAAATATAAATAAAGGGGTAGAGAATTCTGTATCAAGCATGCATACGGTAGCAAAAAGCAAGCAGTTTACCAAAATGAATGTCGAAAAACTTATATGTGCTGAGGGCGGTTTATCATGTGCTCCGATCGTTCTGAAGTGCGACCTTGAGTACAAAATTATGGAAGTAGGCATTCCCCAATTCTTGGCTGGTCTCTATCCCTGTGAGACGCCCGGAATCCCTCAAGCAACCAAGGCGTTGCTTGCATGAGTCGCACGTGGAACTCCAACGGTTTTTTCGCATAGCGTGTTCCAGCACCTGACAACCCTCCATGAACACATCATCTCCCCAACTCGGGTATTCTGTCAAGACTTGAATTGCTTCTGTAGGTACCCCGAAGGGTTGCACGTATGGATTTATTGAAAAGGCAATTCAGGCTCCAAATCATCTAACCGATTAACTACATTTGCATGTCCTTGCAAGGTTCACATCCTGCGGCCTCTCTTGCAGCAGGTCATCTGAAGCCTTTCAGCTTTCCCTCAAGGCTCAGGTTGCTGGTTCTGTACGTTTTCAAAACTTCCATGTCATGTACGAGGCCTGGTGACAGTAGCGGTGGACATAAAATCCGAAGGCTTTTTTTCCGCGAGTTAGTAGCATAGGATTCGAAGGAGGAACGTTTATATTCGATCCTTAACAGCAACTTTTAAACGTTGCTTTGACGACAGTGGGCTGGCGACTAAGAGTTAAACAGTCGCCGATGGCCAGTTGTGCGTCTATTACGCTTGCAGTTGATTAGCTTCCCATGCTACCAAAGGATGCGAGTTCTCAGGCGTCAGAAACCGCTTAAATTCTGCAAACTTCTTATAAAGACTGCATGCATTTCCCGAACCAGGAGTATCGATTTACTGACATCAGCCTTGGATGAAAAGTTCATCCGAGGAATTGGGTTGGAGCTCGCAACGCCAGATAAATATCGCAGCGCTGAGGGGCCATCTGAGACACTCGGAGTTTTTTGCAAACAGAGTCTGAGTCGTTATTTGATTTTTTGGTGACAGGTGGTTATTCGAACTGTCTTATGCTGTCTTTGGAAGGTGACCGCCAGGGGGGAGGGTGAAACTGCGGCCTATGATTTATTGATAAACTCAGCTGGTAGAGACCGGCAGAGGACGGCTCCCTCATTTTTTTCCTATACGGTGAATTCGCTCTAAGAAGTTGGTGTGTGGTCCAAGAGTCCTCCTAATCAGTGCTCTGGCGGTTTCCTTTCATTAGAAGGCCCTGCCGAAATGCGTTTCTGCCCTATCTAGGATAAGCACGGTGGGCGCAGTAAACCAGTTCCTTTTCTTGCGCATCACAGTTCCCTTAAATCAGGCTGAGACTATTCTAAATCTTCGAATTCGCACCTCCAACTTCCCAAACAGCCTTGTGATGACGTCTCCGTGCTCGCTTATTTCGTATCGAAGAGCAAGCCTGCTACTTAGGGGACTTTGTCTTGTGCACGGATATCCAGCAAATAGTTCACTTAAATACAAGCGTCTCTTGATTTTCCTTAAGCGTTCGCCTCATTGCTGCGAGGTCCCCTCAGCTAGCTGAGGGTCGTCTGAACTCTGTCCTTACCCTAAAAATCTCGTTAAACAAGCCTTCGGCGCATAGTCCGTAAGACCAATTCCGAGATGAATTTCTGGGCTCCTCGTATAACTTACTTTTATTAGTACTGACGTTTTTCCATTTAAGTTAATAAAACTATAATTAGTACAATAAAAAAAGTTGCATTTGTCATTATGTCACGTAACATATATATCAGATAAGGATATACGAGCCCTCGGTACTGCGTACAAACCGACTAATTTTCCACATTTAAAGTTATTTCCAGAAGTACAGAGGCTTGGTATGAAGCAGAATGGCAATCTCCATGACAAGAATGTTCGGAAATTAAATCCTAAATGAAATTAAACTCACGGCTCCCGGTCGGGGCCTCGTGGTTCCGATGGCTGTATACAAAGTCTTGCTCTAGCTGTCGTGGGTTTGAATCGCTCGAGATCTTCGACCTTTTCATAATCAGCTTAAAATTCCTTTCAGAACATCAGAAGCGAGAGTCCAAGCTTTGTCAAAACTCGTTATAAACTTTAGACTGATACGCTATTTTCAAGAATACAAATGCTCCTTCACTATATGTAGTTACGCTCATCCGGGCACCACTGAGCGCTGTTTTCGCGAAATACCTACTTAATCTACTATTAACGATGCAGCCAGTACTATGGGCTACCGTGTACGCTTGCGGATAATGAATGGGCCACTGTTAAAAGCCTGAAAAAGTTAATGTTTTACTACATTTCCCGCCGTGTAACTTTATCTGTAAACGCTCATGGAGTAATAAACTTAAGACTTTGCCTCTGTTCAACAAGAAGGCGACGACGTACTTAGGGTCCCATGAAATTGCATTTTCCATTGAATGCTTAGCAGACATTTTACACAATTTGACCGGCGAAGCACGCTCTTGTTCTTCTACGTTTTTCTGCTTCCTTTGCCAGTGAACCTATGGACGTTCGAGATCTTATATTAGAATAATGTCCATGTTTTATCTGGTACTGGTACGGCCCTTTCCAGTAGAAGGAGACACTCCGACTATCCTACAGGAACCTATTCCGTCCACCTGCCAAATGTGGCTCAAGGAGATTTCAGTCTTTTGCCGGCAAAGTAAGAACTTCCAATTAACAGTGCAGCCTGCGCTACTACTATCACCACCAGGGTCTCATGCATCCAACATCTAGACCGCGAATGCGAAAATTTTAAAAAATTGTACAAGCGTATGTACATGAGGTTGGCTAAGTATAAAAAAACCTGCGTAAGTGTGTTGGATTGGTAAAAAAAGGAACCAGGGGAAGAGGAGGGGATGCTGAGGAGAAAGTGACCGACGGTCTCTCAGGCTTCCAGTGTCTTACAGCGTAGAGTAGTCTGGAGTGCGAAAGACTATATAGAGGTAGGCTTCGTAGCGGAAATGCATGAACAAATCCACCTCGTGTCCGACCATACAGCCAATGGTGGAGCTGGCGACAACCACCTGCCAGTGCCGTTTGTACTTCAGTTCCAACTGTTCTTTGAGGTACTTGGCCATATCTTGTTCCAGCTCAAATTTACGAGGATAAGACTTTACGATGCGGATGCATTCCTCTAGGACACCCGGTTGTACCTGTCCCCGATGGAGAATGTCGACGCCATCCATGAGACCTCGCTTCTTTTCCGGCACAGGCGCCAACACTACCGGAGGGGCAGTACGCTGGACCTGCTGCACGGTAGGCTTCGGCACTGCACTCATTCTCCTCTTTTCTTCCACTTGTTGTCTGTAGAGAGAGAGAAAAAGGCAGATATTTATGCAGCGCAAGGAATGCGTATACTGATGTTTTCGAGCGCGCATGCAGCAACTATATTGAGCGGACATTAAATGCACAGGGCCTCTCTTCTCAATTTCAAGGAGTTATGATTTTCTCCGCACTGATTAATAACCTGCTATGACCCAGTACGATTCCATGGAATACAATTTGACAACCTTCATACCTTACATGTAGAGTGATTCAGCCTCTTGAGCAATCTTGCTTTTCTGCGCATAACCACTGCTTAGACAAACTCGGTAAGTTGGAAATAATTTGATATACCTAAAAGGTTTGCGCTTAGGAGAGTTTTCGTTACTTTACAACGGCATAAAACCAGTATGATCGTATTAAATTAATCAGAACATTTACTTTTGGCGGTTCAGTGATACTAACTGAAAGCTTGGCGACGTATCTCAGGAAACGTTTACAAAACTTCCGAAATGTGGTTTAGCCTAAGAATAATTACTTAGGCAGGGTCGTAATATTGTTGAGTGCAATACTGCATAATCCCAAAGATTTTTCGCTGGTGCCAGGATGCCGCTCTTTAAATGTACTTCTCAGTCTCTTGCAACTATCATGTCCGCCATAAATGAGTACTTAAGCAGTTTGCTTTTGTTCATCAATGTTAGACGTCCCAATAAATCCAAATATATTTCATAAAAGGGATGCACATATAAGTATTCTTTCTTATACTCATTTTTGGTGAATTAGATTTTTCTGAAATTTCCTACCCCAGAAAATTCTGTCTTTTATTTCTGGAAAGCTTATTCAATTCTCGAATAATTTTGACCCCGAACCGCCGTCTCACTTTCATATGGAGTTCCAAAACTAGAAGCTACACATTTTTTTATTTAAGGAACATCATGCATATGTCTACGTTATTAATGAAGGAGCATGCATGGCTCATCGAATGTTGCCATGGAAAGAGATCGCGTTGCATATTTCACAAGGAGCATTACTAACAGGACGATTACAAGCTATTTAAGTGGACATTTAACAGTCTAAAGTAAGCTTACGATTATAAATGGCAAAGCCCAGGCATAAGTAACCCCCAAATAACAGGTTGTTTTTATATCAATTTCAGGGGGTATTTATCTCCGTGTCCTAACCTTAGCACTGGCGCTAGCCCTAACCTTAGTCCTGACCCTAAACTTAAGCCCAACTTTGTCTTAAAACTCAATCCCTCGGAAGTTAGCACAGGGCCGCCTGTACTATGGGAGGCACCTGTTCCCTCTTTTACCTTAGAATTATTTCGAACTGAAAGATATCATTTTTTCAAGAAAAGAAACATGAAGATTCAATTTACAAAAAAAATTAATGGAGGACGATTTTCTTTTGTGCATGCTCTATATTGAATATGTTTGGATTTAGGAAGCCAAAGAAAATCAGTGGAAACATTTGTGCTGTTTACGTAGTCAGTTTGTAACAAGGATTATTGCTACTTGGCCAGAAAGGCGTGCATTCAAAAGTCGGCATCCTGATCTGACTGGCAGATCTCAGGCGTCTCAGCTGCGTGATGCTTAATGCTGCAAACTGGTCTACGAAATACCTTCCAACCGAAATCACAACTCCGAATTCCGGTTAACATTTCGTGAGAAAGGCCACTAATCGTAGTCTTCATTTAAGGTTGTGGAGCTTGTATAGCCATCATCCTCAAACGCAGCAAGCGCTTTAGGGGTACGTCTATATACGTTTTCGTGGAGATCGCGTTTTCTGCATGACGTCTCCAGCAGTCAGGGGTTTGCGTTGCCCATGCACTTCGACCCTGTCTTGCGCAAAAGTTATTTGGTCCTGCGCACGCGTAATCTGTCTACTGACTGCTAATCTTTCAAGAAGTCAGAATTATGATAGTTCAACTTTTGGCTGTCTGAACGCATCAGGTGCATAAACTCACAAAAAATGCATAATCAGAAATGAATATAATGGTACTGTAAGAGAAACTTCTTGCTCACGTGTATTGCTTTCGCATGCTGATACCAAGGGTGGTACAGATCTCTTCCATCGTAATGATGCCCGTATTTCCCATGTCAAACCAACGAAACCATTTCTGTTGGGATGGAGAAGTGAAAAAGACAAGTTTGATTTAGGCATATCTGTGGTCTGAGAGGGACTCGATGCTTTTAATTTAGCTCTACACGCCTAAACTTCTGATACTGGGTTTCTTGAACCTGGTTTGTAAACTGATACACCATTTGTCAGTTAGCCTCACATTTTCGGAAGGATAAAGTGCTCGTGAACGTGGTTTATTCCTTGGAAGATCGACTACTGGAATTGTCCATAATGTTTAAGTAGGAGGACTTTAGCTGAACGTGTGTGTTTTGGGTGCATAGCTGATTGTGGTCACCTGATTTGGGATAACCGTCACTGACGGCGATGTGGCCGTAACTCTGCCTGTCTGCAATTCAAAAGCTCTTCGTAAAAGCAACACTTCCTGAGCATGTCGTTTAAGGACAAGGGATTTCTATTTCTTTGTTTACGGTCGATGAATATGTGTCCTATTAGTTTTCGCATTCCTGTTGAAAGTGCAGAAAGCATTGATGCCGTTTGTGCAGTGGGAGGACATGGAAATTTCCTGACCACCATACACTGCAGACGTGCATCCTCCCTTCTGGTTAGAGCAAAAAGATAGTTTATTTATCGTAAACAACAAGATTTATCAATCTCAGGACTACCCTCTGCAAGTCCTGCAAGAACTTTCCTGAACTACTCAGTTTGGCAATAACTCTGACAAGCGCAGTTGTAATTTTATTAACTTCCCCTGCATATCTGGATCACGTTAAAAGTTGGCTAACGTTTTTCCTGTCCTACGGCTCGAAAACCTTAACCAGCCCTCTCTTTACCAGGCAGTAGATTGCCTCTTTGAAATTTGTTGCTTGTTCAGTCAATCTTTGCACAAAGCTTACGTTGTCACTGGAAGAGCTAGTTAGGAGGATGCATAATGATTGAAACTCTTTAATTTCGGTTTGATAAATCTTCTTAATAACCCCATATACTATTCGTGATCAAAACAAATATGAAGATCACAACATACTTCCCAACGCCTGCTGCTTTCGGGTTCAACATGCATTATCACCCATGAGTTCACATTTTGTTTTTTTCGATCTGTTCACGATAAGAAACACAAAAATCAGGGGATTGACAGGGGGTTCTTGGCGTCTGAGTGGAGGAAGGGAGCCTCTTTTGTACATAAAATGGAACATCTACTTACGTCTACCGTGTCCGGATCCATGTGATTTTTGTCAACATAATTCTGCAACTCCTGTCTGGTAATGTAACCATTACGATCCATATCAATTTTCTCAAATTCGGCCGAAATGTTCGATAAGCTATCCATTGTCATCATCTTGTGAGTCGCGAGTGTTCGCTCTTCAGACCACCTGTGTGTGTGTGTGTTTGTGTGCCCTCCGCGCGAATTGTCTTCAGACCCAGAATTCACTGCCCTACCGAGAAGACAAAATCACCCCTTATCTCGGCTTGTGAGCTCGTGAGTTTGAAACGCAGTGGTGTGTCATTCAGTCATGACTGGCGCTCCTTCAGCCGCGGGAAACCTGCCAATGGCTGTGTCTATCTATGCTGGCAAGCAACGCGCCATACAGGTTATGTGAAGTTGGCGGGAGAGGCCTTAAGACGGATGACAGGACCTTACTGTGCACGTGTAGGATGGAAAGAGGGCCGATCGGCGTGCCAACGCCTGCATGAGAGCACACGACTGACGCCGGTGCGTGTGCCACTCGAGGACGAATCAGGCTGGGAAGCAAAGAGGCACGAGAAGTTTGATGACTGACCCTTTTTCAAAGCGGCACGTTGATGATGTTTAACTGTGTGCAAAGAAGCCTCACTGGTTGAGCCGAAAGTTAGTCTGATGACTCAAGTAGTGGAACATTGGACATCAGAGCTTCTGATTCCTATCCAATTCCTCGGTCTCTCTTAGTCCTGGGTTCCATAAAGCTTTACATAAAATATGCAGGAATTATTCGGAACACTGAATATTTTGTTGCCTTTGATTCCCTGAGGACCGTTTAGAGTTCCCAGGCACTTATATTTCTGACGGACTTTAATCTCTTCCTCGAACAGATTTAAGGAAGCCTATCGAACGGGAGTCATATGTTCGATGTAAATGCTGTGAGTCGTAGTGTAATAGATAGTATTATCATAATTATTCATAGTAATGACAGCAATTTGGCAATGGTACTAATAATAATTGTGGTGGTAGTAGTAGTAGTAGTAGTAGTAGTAAGCCTTGTAGAAGAATGTGTGACCTCCGAGACACATCTGCTAATTGACTTTTATTTCGGCCTCCCGCGAGGCATAGCCGCGGTGCACGTTTTCTGTCTCATCTAACCCGCAAACCGGTGGAGGGACGTCCAAGCATACCGCTGTCATGTAACCAGACGACGTAATCCATTTTACAATGTTTGCACTTGAGCACGATTTCACGATATATTGACGAACATCAGACTGCAACCAACTTTGGTGGAACTGCCTTTAGATCAAATACGTAGAATATTTGTCATAAGTAACGAATAGATCGCCAGCTCTGCGCTAAATTCAAGGGAGTTTAGGATGATTGGGAAGATAGTGGTTACGGGCGCCAGCGTTAGGGTTAGGATAAGTTGTGCCCGAGTTGGGGTTAAAGTTGGGGCGGAGGAATAGATACCGTCTCTAGAAGTTGGCTCAAGGTCACCATCAGCACGGGTTCTTATTCCCATGTCCATCCGCATGACTTATACTGGCCTAACCGAGTAGTGTTTAACGACAAAGACAAAGGAGCTTGGAGCAGATACTGCTGGCTTATTTGCCGTCGTCAGTCGCCCACGTCACAACCCCATTCCGAGGTAGTAGGGAATTCTCTTGTGACGTTAAGAACTCCCAATGCCCCTGGATCAAGTGACAGGAGGGTTAACTAAAATTCTCGAGAAACAACTTGACCGAGTTCAAATCTCAGGTTGAAATGATCTGTTTTGTTGCGCGTTGTCTTTGTCAGAAACTCGTCTCCGTTGTTCACTGGCTGTTGTTCTGCGAATGCCTGTACGAGCTCTAGACCGTAGCTTCAAATCGAAACAAACAGATCAGTAAACGACAAGCCCATGGGACTTATACTTAAGTCCCAAAATCACGATTTAACAGAAATGTTCAGCAGTCCTGTGGGTACTTACAAACTCCTTTTCTGTGTTTTGATGCTCTGGCGGCTCACTTACGCAGTCCGCACGATCAGCCTTGCGCTCTCCAGCGGCCCGTCCAGCACATCTACTCACATCGTTCGAAGTGTTGTAATACGGCAGAAATGTATTTTCACAGTTCCGGACTGCATTCCCCGTGGTTGTAAAGTGCCAGCTTATATATTCGCATCTGGCCTGTTTTCGAATCTGCAGGTTGGTGGGCTGGAGCCGAAGGGCAGCGGTCCCAAGCCAAATATGTAAATCTCTTCATTTTGAAGATCGGTCAGCTATGCTTTTTCGTGATTGCGCCTCTGTTTACGTCTCAGTTTATCCAATGGCCCTCAAATACCTTCGACGGCCAACGTAAGGACAGCATCTTTTAAGCCAATCTGCGGAACTCGATCGAGAACATTCCAAAATAGCGAGCTTCTCCTCCAAATGGATGTAGGCCTAATATATCTCGGCGTAAGATTCAGTGTTTAATTCATAAAACAAAGCTTGATCAGAGTGATATACAACCCGACGAAAAAGTGGATTTTGTATTTAACGGTTGGTGTGCGAGGCCTGCGACGCTGTTACGATCTACGAAGGAACGTACTGGATCGAGAGTGAACCTGAACCCTGTAGACATCGATACCTGTAAAATAGCGTGTTCCCATGTACACGCTACGATTAATCTCACCCAAGGGGAAAAATGAAAGTCTGACTAAGGATTTTTAGGTTATTCGGTAAAACACGGGAATAGGTACCTCTCTTCTCCCTATGACAGGTGATCTTGCGAGAAATATTAGGGAGTACTTAGTTCAATTCTCCACCGTTTATTCGATCGTCTAGGTGGGTTTTCTCCAAAACCTTGCCGCACTACTACTGTTGATCAGAAGGAGCAGTTGTGTGCTAGATGTTTGGCAACCCGAGCAGAACTCATCATAAACAATGAAAAGAAAGCTTGGCGTAAAATAAGGTATGCTTCTCGGGGAAACCAAGGAATTGAAAGGAATGCGTGTGCACGTTGGGTTTGGAAGGTTATGCACTTTGAAGGGTCGAAAAACATGTTTTGGAGATATGTTGAGGAGTTTTATGCAGAGGTAGCCTACATTCGGGGAGTAAAAGCCTGCTTGGTTAACTGTATGCAGCTCTCAGGTCATTCGTGTTGAGGATTAACAACTTTGCTAAGTTAGCAGCTAAGAAACCTGCAGTATGTGAAAATAGCCCACGGTGCTTTTGATCTCAAAAAGTTCTAAAAATCCCTTTATTATTTAGGCTAAAAGACGAGTCCAAAAATTGGTTTCTGAGAAAAAGTAATACAGCATTTTCCAACACGTCTTTAGTAAAAAGACAACGCTTGACTGCGTCCAATAAAGAAGGTCACACCAATGTGAAAGCTGAATTTTAACTGCCGGAAGATCGTATACGAACACTTTTCATGCAAGATTTAGGCAAAAATAAGAGCAAGACTTAAACAGAACCCCCACTAGCCCGAAACCCGTGCTTACATGGCTGCTACTTACTTTCGCTGGGAAATGGCACTTTTGGCAGTTTATTCATTGTATTCATTTCCTTGAACTATAATGGTTCAGCCGAAGTTTGATTATGCAACCCAAAAACGATGCATTCGAAAGTATGCTCATCTTGATTACCTGCATGAATGCAACGTACGTCACAGAAAAAGAGAACATGGTAATGTTAAACGGCAAATTAATGCGGATTTACTTTTTCGTATCTCTCAGAGAATTTAATCAATATGAATCTCAGTCGTACGACCAATATTCTTTAATTAGACGATTCGGGGATTCGTAAGAAATTCACAGCTTAGAAATTTATGCACGGATATAAGAAGGAGTTATTGAGGTTGGTTCTGCCAGTACCATTCTTGTAACCTCATGAACAACATTTAGAAATAACGGTGGTGTTAATTTAGGAGTTGCCAGATGCACGGGATACAGTTCGATCCGGAAGTTAATTTCAAGGGGATTACTAACATTCGACTCTAACGAGAAGTAGTTCTGGAATAAAAATAAGGCCCGCCCTGTGTATTTATGCATATTTTCGATTCTGACGGCTCTTTGTTTCTTGTTGGTATCATATTGGCACTCTTTTTGTTTTTGTCCGAAAGTTGCCACACATATTTTTCCCTTTTAAGACCACTTTGCGCTTTGAAAAAATGTTACAAATCCTTTTTATTTTTCTTACCTAGTGATGCAAAGGTCGGGAATATATGTAATTGTGGAATCTTAGGTCTCACAGAGAAATACTGCGCCGAAGACAGCCCGCAATATTAATCATGTACTTTGCTCTTACAGTAGGTGGACTAACTCATAAAATGCTGAACGAGATTCCGAAATGCGTTATCGATTCGGAAAGATTAATTAAGTAGGGTTGTAAAACTAGTCAGCCTGCAAAACTCATCATCCTGCAGGATAGTTCTACAATAATTCAGTTGCCTCGGGATGCCGCTTTTCGACGGAAATTCTATCCAACCGCCTCCAAAAACCGCACTCTGTAAAAATGACTGCTTAATTAGCATGCATTTTTCTCATTGATTCACAATGCCCTTAAAAATTCAATTATATTTCATAGAAAGCATGCATAAAAATATTTTTCCTCTTGCTCATTCAGTAGAAAATAAGTCTTCTTCCAATTTTATGCTCGAAGAAGGGCTATAATTCTATTTTCAAAAACTTTTCCAATTCCCAAATAATTTTGAACCCGACCTGTCGTTGCACTTGCATTCAGGATTTGCAAATTATAAGCCGCATATCTTCCGCGTACGGAAAGCCATACATTTCTCTACTGCATTGAGAGGAGACTATATGGGTTTCATAAAATTTAGCAGTGGATTTGAGCCAAGTTGATAAATGGAGAGACATGACGTTTCATTATCGGCCATTTCACGGTATCAAACAATCTCATAGTTGGATACCTTTTAAAACCGAATTATACCCTTTCTTCGAGTATAAAATTGGAAGACTACGTAATAGTCTACAGAACGAGCAAGAGAATTAATATTTTCTTCATGTTTTCCATAAACTATAATTGAGTTTTTAAGGGCATCGAATATCAATGAGAAAAATGCCTGCTGATTAGGTAGTAATTTTTTCAGAGCATAGTGTTTGTATGCGGCCGGAAAGAAGTTCGTTCTAAAGCCGGCATCCTGAGGTAACTGAATTATTATACAATTACACTGATGGGTGATTAGTTTTACAACCCCACTTAATTAGTATTTTCGAGACGAAAACGCATTTTGGAATTTCGGTTGACATTTCATGAGTTAGCCCACCTACTGCACATATATCACTATATATGTCAAATTGGTTTGCGAAACTTCGCTCTGGCAACCATGACCCCAAGAATAAGCCGGCCACCATCCAGTCAAATTCATTTCAAAGTGCACAGGAGTTACCGTTGCTGTTTTGTGTTAGCAAGCAAACCATACTAACTCGCCTAACTAAAGTCAGGAAAGTAAAAAAGTTGGGTTTGTGGTTTGCATGTGAATTGCATGCAAAGCAGAAGCAAAAAGTTAGAGAGCTTGGATGACAGTGCTTTCTCCTCAAAAAATGAATCATTTTTGAATTCAATTGAAACGTGTGATAAGAGTAGGTTCTAATACGATAACCGTAAACGTCCAGCACAGTGGTCGGACAAGGACAAGCACCAAGGCGCAATACTCATCAAAAAACTACTAGTGAGTATTTAGCGGTCTGGTGAAGGTGTAATTCATTAGGATTGCATAAAAATTTGGTCATGGATCACAGAAGATTATCGCAAACGGCTGAACCAAATGATCCAAAAGCCTACAGAGAAACAGCCTAAATTGGCCTTCTGGTCTACTGTTATTCTATTGCACTATAGCGCTAGACCACACATCGCACAAATAACGCTGGCATAACTACAGGAGTCGGATTTAGGAGTTCAGCATCTAACGTACTCAACAGATCGTGCCACCACTGGTTACCGCTTCTTCCGGAATGCGGATGAGTTTTCATAGAACGAAAATTTAATTGCGACAATGTCGTAGCACAAACCTTCCCAGATTTCATTAACTCCTGATTACCAGGCGTGTATACCGCCAAATCGAGCGAACTGCCGTTGAAGTGGCAAAAGTTTATTGACGATGTGCACGCATATTTTGGTGATTAAAACTTTATCTTGTTTCACCAACTTTCGTACTTGGAGGCTCCATACTACAGTTGAAATAGGCCTTTCGAGCAGTACACTCACTGTCTACTCATGCTAAGAATTATGTATACAGTAGGATTACCTGTTTGTGAATTCGCAAAAGTGTTCTACGGTTCACATAGCCCGAGCTACTGGGTTCTCGCCAGCAATTCGTTCCGCAAGAGTACGGGGTATGGCTACGAGCAGCCGGTTGATGCTTCTGACGCATGACAATTTAAATATTGATCACAGTTGCGCGAAATTTTCACACAGTATATGTGGCCTCTTTTTAAACATAGACTAAGAGATGCGTTTTTATCACATAGACAAAACCCTATTATAGATACTGTTTCGGAGACCTGCTGAAATATATCAGAATTTCGGAATTCATAAACCAAAAACGATAAGCAATCACAAGTTTTTGCCAGTCGTGTTCTTCTATCCAAGTAAAATGTTACAAATAAAACGCTCTCTACAGACCGACAATCAAGACACACCGGGCGGGGGGGGGGGTCAGATAAGTA